>CM038708.1:7500-107500 GCA_021613375.1 Megaleporinus macrocephalus | reverse complement strand
ACTGTTTTCAGTATATCACTGTTTTTAGTATCTCAGTATATCACTGTTTTCAGTATCTCAGTATATCACTGTTTTCAGTATCAGTATATCACTGTTTTCAGTATATCACTGTGTTTTTAGTATCTCAGAATATCACTGTTTTCAGTATCTCAGTATATCACTGTTTTCAGTATCAGTATATCACTGTGTTTTCAGTATATCACTGTGTTTTTAGTATCTCAGTATATCACTGTGTTTTCAGTATCTCAGTATATCACTGTTTTCAGTATCAGTATATCACTGTTTTCAGTATCAGTATATCACTGTGTTTTCAGTATATCACTGTGTTTTTAGTATCTCAGTATATCACTGTGTTTTCAGTATCTCAGTATATCACTGTTTTCAGTATCAGTATATCACTGTTTTCAGTATCAGTATATCACTGTTTTCAGTATCAGTATATCACTATTTTTTCAGTATCTCAGTATATCACTGTTTTCAGTATCTCAGAACATCACTGTTTTCAGTATCAGTATATCACTGTGTTTTCAGTATCTCAGAATATCACTGTTTTCAGTATCTCAGTATATCACTGTTTTCAGTATCTCAGAACATCACTGTTTTCAGTATCTCAGTATATCACAGTGTTTTCAGTATCTCAGTATATCAATGTGTTTTCAGTATCAGTATATCACTGTTTTCAGTATCAGTATATCACTGTTTTCAGTATCTCAGTATATCACTGTTTTCAGTATCTCAGTATATCAATGTGTTTTCAGTATCAGTATATCACTGTGTTCAGTATCAGTATATCACTGTGTTTTCAGTATATCAGTTTTTAGTATCTCAGAATATCAGTGTTTTCAGTATCTCAGTATATCACTGTTTTCAGTATCAGTATATAACTGTTTTCAGTATCAGTATATCACTGTTTTCAGTATCAGTATATCACTGTGTTTCAGTATATCACTGTGTTTTTAGTATCTCAGTATATCACTGTTTTCAGTATCTCAGTATATCACTGTTTTCAGTATCAGTATATCACTGTTTTCAGTATATCACTGTGTTTTTAGTATCTCAGTATATCACTGTTTTCAGTATCTCAGTATATCACTGTTTTCAGTATCAGTATATCACTGTTTTCAGTATCAGTATATCACTGTGTTTTCAGTATATCACTGTTTTTAGTATCTCAGTACATCACTGTGTTTTCAGTATCTCAGTACATCACTGTTTTCAGTATCAGTATATCACTGTTTTCAGTATCAGTATATCACTGTTTTCAGTATCAGTATATCACTGTGTTTTTAGTATCTCAGTATATCACTGTTTTCAGTATCAGTATATCACTGTTTTCAGTATCAGTATATCACTGTGTTTTCAGTATCTCAGAATATCACTGTTTTCAGTATCTCAGTATATTACTGTTTTCAGTATCTCAGAATATCACTGTTTTCAGTATCTCAGAATATCACTGTTTTCAGTATCTCAGTATATCACTGTTTTCAGTATCTCAGAACATCACTGTTTTCAGTATCTCAGTATATCACTGTGTTTTCAGTATCAGTATATCACTGTTTTCAGTATCAGTATATCACTGTGTTTTCAGTATCTCAGAATATCACTGTTTTCAGTATCAGTATATCACTGTTTCAGTATCAGTATATCACTGTTTTCAGTATCAGTATATCACTGTGTTTTCAGTATCAGTATATCACTGTTTTCAGTATCAGTATATCACTGTTTTCAGTATCAGTATATCACTGTTTTCAGTATCAGTATATCACTGTTTTCAGTATCAGTATATCACTGTGTTTTCAGTATCAGTATATCACTGTTTTCAGTATCAGTATATCACTGTGTTTTCAGTATCAGTATATCACTGTGTTTTCAGTATCAGTATATCACTGTTTTCAGTATCAGTATATCACTGTTTTCAGTATATCACTGTGTTTTTAGCATCTCAGTATATCACTGTTTTCAGTATCAGTATATCACTGTGTTTTCAGTATCAGTATATCACTGTTTTCAGTATCAGTATATCACTGTTTTCAGTATCAGTATATCACTGTGTTTTCAGTATCAGTATATCACTGTTTTCAGTATCTCAGTATATCATTGTTTTCAGTATCAGTATATCACTGTTTTGAGTATCTCAGAATATCACTGTGTTTTCAGTATATCACTGTTTTCAGTATCTCAGAATATCACTGTTTTCAGTATCAGTATATCACTGTGTTTTCAGTATCAGTATATCACTGTTTTCAGTATCAGTATATCACTGTGTTTTTAGTATCACTGTGTGTGTGTTTGTGTGAGTTTGTTTGTGTGTGTGTTTATTGTGTGGGTGTTTGTGTGTGTGTGTTTGTGTGTTTATTGTGTGTGTGTTTGTTTGTGTGTGTGTGCTTATTGTGTGTGTGTGTTTGTGTGTGTGTGTTTGTGTGTGTTTGTGTGTGTGTGTTTGTTTGTGTTTGTTTGTTTGTGTGTGTGTTTGTGTGTTTATTGTGTGGGTTTTTGTTCGTGTGTGTGTTTTTGTGTTTATTGTGTGTGTGTGTGTTTATGTGTGTGTTTATTGTGTGTGTGTTTGTTTGTGTGTGTGTGTGTGTGTTTATTGTGTGTGTGTGTTTGTGTGTGTGTGTGCTTATTGTGTGGGTGTGTGTTTGTGTGTGTGTTTGTGTGTGTGTGTTTGTTTGTGTGTGTGTTTATTGTGTAGATGTGTGTTTGTGTGTGTGTGTTTATTGCGTGTGTGTTTGTGTGTGTGTTTATTGTGTGTTTGTGTTTACTGTGTGTGTGTGTTTATTGTGTGTGTGTGTGTTTGTTTGTGTGTGTGTTAATGTGTGTGTGTGTGTGTGTGTTTATTGTGTGTTTATTGTGTGTGTGTGTGTTTGTTTGTGTGTGTGTGTTTATTGTGTGGGTGTTTGTGTGTGTGTTTGTGTGTTTATTGTGTGTGTGTGTGTTAATGTGTGTGTGTTTATTGTGTGTTTATTGTGTGTGTGTGTGTGTGTTTATTGTGTGTTTGTGTGTTTATTGTGTGTGTGTGTTTATTGTGTGGGTGTGTGTGTTTGTGTGTGTTATATCACTATACGTACTGTATCACCAGGTTCTTTCAGAACACCGCTCTAACGTTACTACACTGTTACTAACTCGCTCACCATTTCAGGATGAAGTCGTTGGGCTGTCCGATGCTCTTCATCTCCTTGGCGATCATCCGGAGCTGTTGTATATCTTCAGACGCCATTAGCATAGAGTTATCAAACTCAGCCTGAGGACCGTTCTGAAAAACACACACACACACACACACACAGTCAATACACACACAGTCAATACACACACAGTCAATACACACACACACAGTTAATACACACACAGTTAATACACACACACAGTTAATACACACACAGTCAATACACACACAGTTAATATACACACACAGTTAATACACACACAGTCAATACACACACAGTCAATACACACACAGTCAATACACACACAGTTAATACACACACACAGTTAATACACACACAGTCAATACACACACAGTCAATACACACACAGTTAATACACACACAGTCAATACACACACACACAGTCAATACACACACACACAGTTAATACACACACACACAGTTAATACACACACAGTCAATACACACACAGTCAATACACACACAGTCAATACACACACACAGTTAATACACACACAGTCAATACACACACAGTCAATACACACACACACAGTTAATACACACACACACAGTTAATATACACACAGTTAATACACACACACACACAGTTAATACACACACACAGTTAATACACACACAGTTAATACACACACACACAGTTAATACACACACAGTCAATACACACACACACAGTCAATACACACACAGTTAATACACACAGAGTTAATACACACACAGTTAATACACACAGAGTTAATACACACACAGTCAATACACACACACACAGTCAATACACACACAGTTAATACACACACAGTTAATACAGACACAGCCAATACACACACACACAGTTAATACACACACAGTTAATACACACACACACAGTTAATACACACACAGTCAATACACACACAGTTAATACACACACACACAGTTAATACACACACACACAGTTAATACACACACAGTTAATACACACACACACAGTTAATACACACACAGTCAATACACACACACACAGTCAATACACACACAGTTAATACACACACAGTTAATACAGACACAGCCAATACACACACACACAGTTAATACACACACAGTTAATACACACACAGTTAATACACACACACACAGTTAATACACACACAGTCAATACACACACAGTTAATACACACACACACAGTTAATACACACACACACAGTTAATACACACACAGTCAATACACACACAGTTAATACACACACACACACAGTTAATACACACACAGTCAATACACACACACACACACACACACACAGTTAATACACACACAGTCAATACACACACAGTCAATACACACACACAGGTAATACACACAGTCAATACACACACACATAGTTAATACACACACAGTCAATACACACACAGTCAATACACACACACACAGTTAATACACACACAGTTAATACACACAGTCAATACACACACACATAGTTAATACACACACAGTCAATACACACACAGTCAATACACACACACACAGTTAATACACACACAGTTAATACACACACAGTCAATACACACACACACAGTTAATACACACAGTTAATACACACACAGTCAATACACACACACACAGTTAATACACACACACACACACACAGTCAATACACACACACAGTCAATACACACACACACAGTTTATGTTTATGTGTATATGTATGTGTATGTTTATGTGTATGTGTATGTGTATGTTTATGTGTATGTGTATGTTTATGTGTATGTTTATGTGTATGTTTGTGTATGTGTATGTGTTTGTTTATGTGTATGTGTATGTTTATGTGTTTGTTTATGTGTATGTGTATGTTTGTGTATGTTTATGTGTATGTTTATGTGTATGTGTATGTTTATGTGTATGTTTATGTGTATGTTTGTGTATGTGTTTGTTTATGTGTATGTGTTTGTTTATGTGTATGTGTATGTTTGTGTATGTTTATGTGTATGTTTATGTGTATGTTTGTGTATGTGTATGTTTATGTGTATGTTTATGTGTATGTTTATGTGTATGTGTATGTGTTTGTTTATGTGTATGTGTATGTTTATGTGTTTGTTTATGTGTATGTGTATGTTTGTGTATGTTTATGTGTATGTTTGTGTATGTGTATGTTTATGTGTATGTTTGTGTATGTGTATGTGTATGTTTGTGTTTGTTTATGTGTATGTGTATGTTTGTGTTTGTTTATGTGTATGTGTATGTTTGTGTATGTTTATGTGTATGTTTATGTGTATGTGTATGTTTATGTGTATGTTTGTGTATGTGTTTGTTTATGTGTATGTGTATGTTTATGTGTTTGTTTATGTGTATGTGTATGTTTGTGTATGTTTATGTGTATGTTTATGTGTATGTTTGTGTATGTGTATGTGTATGTTTATGTTTATGTGTATGTTTATGTGTATGTTTGTGTATGTGTTTGTTTATGTGTATGTGTATGTTTATGTGTTTGTTTATGTGTATGTGTATGTTTGTGTATGTTTATGTGTATGTTTATGTTTATGTTTATGTGTATGTTTATGTTTATGTGTATGTTTGTGCATGTGTATGTGTTTGTTTATGTGTATGTGTATGTTTATGTGTTTGTTTATGTGTATGTGTATGTTTGTGTATGTTTATGTGTATGTTTATGTGTATGTTTATGTGTATGTTTATGTGTATGTTTGTGTATGTGTATGTGTTTGTTTATGTGTATGTGTATGTGTATGTTTGTGTTTGTTTATGTGTATGTTTATGTGTATGTTTATGTGTATGTTTATGTGTATGTTTGTGTATGTGTATGTGTATGTTTGTGTTTGTTTATGTGTATGTGTATGTGTATGTTTATGTGTATGTGTATGTGTATGTTTATGTGTATGTGTATGTTTATGTGTATATTTATGTGTATGTTTATGTGTATGTGTATGTTTATGTGTATGTTTATGTGTATGTGTATGTGTATGTTTATGTGTATGTGTATGTTTATGTGTATGTGTATGTGTATGTGTATGTTTATGTGTATGTGTATGTTTTTGTGTATGTTTATGTGTATGTGTATGTTTTTGTGTATGTTTATGTTTTTGTGTATGTTTATGTGTATGTTTGTGTATGTTTATGTGTATGTTTTTGTGTATGTTTATGTTTTTGTGTATGTGTATGTTTATGTGTATGTTTTTGTGTATGTGTATGTATATGTGTATGTTTTTGTGTATGTTCATGTGTATGTTTATGTTTTTGTGTATGTTTATGTGTATGTGTATGTTTATGTGTATGTTTATGTTTTTGTGTATGTTTATGTGTATGTTCATGTGTATGTTTATGTTTTTGTGTATGTTTATGTTTATGTGTATGTTTATGTTTTTGTGTATGTTTATGTTTTTGTGTATGTTTATGTGTATGTTTATGTTTATGTGTATGTTTATGTTTTTGTGTATGTTTATGTGTATGTTTATGTTTATGTTTTTGTGTATGTTTATGTTTAAGACTGCTGGTTGTAAACTGCTGGTTGTAAACTGCTGGTTGTAGACTGCTGGTTGTAAACTGGTGGTTGTAAACTGCTGGTTGTAAACTGCTGGTTGTAAACTGGTGGTTGTAAACTGGTGGTTGTAAACTGCTGGTTGTAAACTGCTGGTTGTAAACTGCTGGTTGTAAACTGCTGGTTGTAAACTGGTCAGGGCGGGTTCCTTCCAGGACGTCCCAGTCTGGGCTGCAGGGCTGAATCTACACTGAAGCTGCGCTCTGACGCCGCAGGACCTGCAGTGGAGCAGGACGCAGTACCGGCCGCAGGGCTTTACTGCTGGTCAGAGTGAGCGCTCCAGCTAACAGACACAGAGGGTCTTTGTCTCAGACAAACAGAAGATCCTCTGTAGCTCTCCATCTCTGTTAACTCCTAAACTACTGAATCCACAACTGACCCACACCTCCTCACCTCCTCACCTACAGCCCTCACCCCCGTTATCTCCTAAACTACTGAATCCACAACTGACCCACACCTCCTCACCTCCTCACCTACAGCCCTCACCCCCGTTAACACCTAAACTACTGAATCCACAACTGACTCACACCTCCTCACCTCCTCACCTACAGCCCTCGCCCTGTTAACTCCTAAACTACTGAATCCACAACTGACCCACACCTCCTCACCTCCTCTCCTACAGCCCTCGCCCCCATTAACCCCTAAACTACTCAATCCACACCTGACCCACACCTCCTCACCTACAGCCCTTGCCCCCATTAACCCCTAAAATACTGAATCCACACCTGACCCACACCCCCTCCCCTACAGCCCTCGCCCCCGTTAACTCCAAAACTACTGAATCCACAACTGACCCACACCTCCTCACCGCCACTGACCCCTAAATCATTGAATCCACACCTGGCCCACACCTCCTCACCTCCTTTTCTATAGCCCTCGCCCCCGTTAACCCCTAAACTACTGAATCCACACCTGACCCATACCTCCTCACCTCCTCTCTTACAGCCCTCGCCCCCGTTAACCCCTAAACTACTGAATCCACAATTGACCCATACCTCCTTACCTACAGCCCTCGCCCCCGTTAACCCCATCACTTGAGTAACGGACCGCACGCTCATAGCCCACAAGATAACCAGAGGAGGCGCCGGAGCTCGCGTTTCTGATTTATAAACACTAGTAGAATCAAAACCTCACACGAGAAGAAGCTCCGCCCCACAGTGGAGGTCAGTGTGAGATCAGTGTGAGATCAGTGTGAGGTCAGTGTGAGGTCAGTGTGAGATCAGTGTGAGGTCAGTGTGAGGTCAGTGTGAGATCAGTGTGAGATCAGTGTGAGATCAGTGTGAGGTCAGTGTGAGGTCAGTGTGCTGGTTATAGTTATAGTGGACGTGGAAACCATAGAAACAGAGTCTTAACCAGATGTTTCTTTAAATCAGCTCCAGAACTCTACCACACACACATTCCTCACCAGCAGAGAGCTTCCCCCGCTCCTCCTGCTCCTCCCACTTCCCCCGCTCCTCCTGCTCCTTCCACTTCCCCCGCTCCTCCAACTTCCCCCGCTCCTCCCACTTCCCCCACTCCTCCTGCTCCTCCCACTTCCCCCGCTCCTCCAACTTCCCCCGCTCCTCCCACTTCCCCCACTCCTCCTGCTCCTCCCACTTCCCCCGCTCCTGCACTCCTTTATTCCTCTTTAATGAACTGCAGGAATGCTGCAGGGCTTCTGTGGACAACCACAACCACAACCTCAGAGTTCAGCTCCACATCACACCACATCACTCACAGCAAAGAGTGATCCCTCACAGCATATAACTGAGGACTCAACAGTGATACAGAGTGTTTAGTGTAGTACACAGTGTTAGTAGTGATACAGAGGGTTTAAAGTGATGATTAAGTGTGATACACAGTGTTAGTAGTGTTGCTTAAGTGTGACACAGTGTTAGTAGTGATGTTTAAGTGTGATACACAGTGTTAGTAGTGATACAGAGGGTTTAAAGTGATGTTTAAGTGTAATACAGTGTTAGTAGTGATGTTTAAGTGTGATACACAGTGTTAGTAGTGATGTTTAAGTGTGATACACAGTGTTAGTAGTGATGTTTAAGTTTGATACACAGTGTTAGTAGTGATACAGAGGGTTTAAATTGATGTTTAGGTGTGATACACAGTGTTAGTAGTGTTGCTTAAGTGTGATACACAGTGTTAGCAGTGATACAGAGGGTTTAAAGTGATGTTTAAGTGTGATACACAGTGTTAGTAGTGATGTTTAAGTGTGATACACAGTGTTAGTAGTGATGCTTAAGTGTGATACAAAGTGTTAGTAGTGATACAGAGGGTTTAAAGTGATGTTTAAGTGTGATACAGTGTTAGTAGTGATGTTTAAGTGTGATACACAGTGTTAGTAGTGATGCTTAAGTGTGATACAAAGTGTTAGTAGTGATACAGAGGGTTTAAAGTGATGTTTAAGTGTGATACACAGTGTTAGTAGTGATACAGAGGGTTTAAAGTGATGTTTAAGTGTGATACACAGCGTTAGAAGTGATACACAGTGTTAGTGGTGATACAGTGTTAGTAGTGATGTTTAAGTGTGATACAGTGTTAGTAGTAATACACAGTGTTAGTAGTGTTGTTTAAGTGTGATACACAGTGTTAGTGGTGATACACAGTTTTAGTAGTGATATTTAAGTATGATACACACAGTGTTAGTAGTGATGTTTAAGTGTGATACACAGTGTTAGTAGTGATACAGAGGGTTTAAATAGATGTTTAAGTGTGATACACAGTGTTAGTAGTGATGTTTAAGTGTGATACACAGTGTTAGTGGTGATACACTGTGTTAGTAGTGATGTTTAAGTGTAATACACAGCATTAGTAGTGATACACGGTGTTAGTAGTGATGTTTAAGTGTGATACACAGCGTTAGAAGTGATACACAGTGTTAGTAGTGATGTTTGTATGATACACAGCGTTAGTGTGATACTGTGTTAGTAGTGATGTTTAAGTGTGATACGCAGCGTTAGAAGTGATACACGGTGTTAGTATTGATGTTTGTATGATACACAGCGTTAGTGGTGATACAGTGTTAGTAGTGATATTTAAGTGTGATACACAGTGTTAGTAGTGATGTTTAAGTGTGATACATAGTGTTAGTAGTGATGTTTAAGTGTGATACACAGTGTTAGTGGTGAAACACATTGTTAATAGTGATACACAGCATTAGTAGTGATACACAGTGTTAGTAGTGATGTTTAAGTGTGATACACAGCGTTAGTAGCGATACACAGTGTTAGTAGTAATGTTTAAGTGTGATACACAGTGTTAGTGGTGATACACTGCATTAGTGGTGATGTTTAAGTGTGATACACAGCGTTAGTAGTGATGTTTACGTGTGATACACAGTGTTAGTGGTGATACACAGTTTTAGTAGTGATATTTTAAGTATGATACACAGTGTTAGTAGTGATGTTTAAGTGTGATACACAGTGTTAGTAGTGATACAGAGGGTTTAAATAGATGTTTAAGTGTGATACACAGTGTTAGTAGTGATGTTTAAGTGTGATACACAGTGTTAGTGGTGATACACTGTGTTAGTAGTGATGTTTAAGTGTAATACACAGCATTAGTAGTGATACACGGTGTTAGTAGTGATGTTTAAGTGTGATACACAGCGTTAGAAGTGATACACAGTGTTAGTAGTGATGTTTGTATGATACACAGCGTTAGTGTGATACTGTGTTAGTAGTGATGTTTAAGTGTGATACGCAGCGTTAGAAGTGATACACGGTGTTAGTATTGATGTTTGTATGATACACAGCGTTAGTGGTGATACAGTGTTAGTAGTGATGTTTAAGTGTGATACATAGTGTTAGTAGTGATGTTTAAGTGTGATACACAGTGTTAGTGGTGAAACACATTGTTAATAGTGATACACAGCATTAGTAGTGATACACAGTGTTAGTAGTGATGTTTAAGTGTGATACACAGCGTTAGTAGCGATACACAGTGTTAGTAGTAATGTTTAAGTGTGATACACAGTGTTAGTGGTGATACACTGCATTAGTGGTGATGTTTAAGTGTGATACACAGCGTTAGTAGTGATGTTTACGTGTGATACACAGTGTTAGTGGTGATACACAGTTTTAGTAGTGATATTTAAGTATGATACACAGTGTTAGTAGTGATGTTTAAGTGTGATACACAGTGTTAGTAGTGATACAGAGGGTTTAAATAGATGTTTAAGTGTGATACACAGTGTTAGTAGTGATGTTTAAGTGTGATACACAGTGTTAGTGGTGATACACTGTGTTAGTAGTGATGTTTAAGTGTAATACACAGCATTAGTAGTGATACACGGTGTTAGTAGTGATGTTTAAGTGTGATACACAGCGTTAGAAGTGATACACAGTGTTAGTAGTGATGTTTGTATGATACACAGCGTTAGTGTGATACTGTGTTAGTAGTGATGTTTAAGTGTGATACGCAGCGTTAGAAGTGATACACGGTGTTAGTATTGATGTTTGTATGATACACAGCGTTAGTGGTGATACAGTGTTAGTAGTGATATTTAAGTGTGATACACAATGTTAGTAGTGATGTTTAAGTGTGATACACAGTGTTAGTGGTGAAACACAGTGTTAATAGAGATACACAGTGTTAGTAGATACACAGTGTTAGTAGTGAAGTTTACGTGTGATACAGTGTTAGTAGTGATGTTTAATTGTGATACACAGTGTTAGTAGTGATGTTTAAGTGTGATACACAGTGTAAGTAGTGATGTTTAAGTGTGATACACTGTGTTAATAGAGATACACAGTGTTAGTAGTGATACACAGTGTTAGTGGTGATACAGTGTTAGTAGTGATGTTTAAGTGTGATACACAGCGTTAGTAGTGATACACAGTGTTAGTAGTAATGTTTAAGTGTGATACACAGTGTTAGTGGTGATACACTGTGTCAGTGGTGATGTTTAAGTGTGATACACAGCGTCAGTAGTGATGTTTAAGTGTGATACACAGTGTTAGTGGTGATACACTGTGTTAGTAGTGATGTTTAAGTGTGATACACAGCATTAGTAGTGATACACAGTGTTAGTAGTGATACACAGTGTTATTAGTGATGTTTAAGTGTGATACACAGTGTTAGTGGTAAAACACTGTGTTAATAGTGATACACAGTGTTAGTAGTGATACACAGTGTTAGTAGTGATGTTTAAGTGTGATACATAGTGTTAGTAGTGATGTTTAAGTGTGATACACAGTGTTAGTGGTGAAACACATTGTTAATAGTGATACACAGCATTAGTAGTGATACACAGTGTTAGTAGTGATGTTTAAGTGTGATACACAGCGTTAGTAGTGATACACAGTGTTAGTAGTAATGTTTAAGTGTGATACACAGTGTTAGTGGTGATACACTGCATTAGTGGTGATGTTTAAGTGTGATACACAGCGTTAGTAGTGATGTTTACATGTGATACACAGTGTTAGTGGTGATACACTGTGTTAGTAGTGATGTTTAAGTGTGATACACAGCATTAGTAGTGATACACAGTGTTAGTAGTGATACACAGTGTTATTAGTGATGTTTAAGTGTGATACACAGTGTTAGTGGTGAAACACTGTGTTAATAGTGATACACAGTGTTAGTAGAGATACACAGTGTTAGTAGTGATGTTTAAGTGTGATACACAGTGTTAGTAGTGATGTTTAAGTGTGATACACAGTGTTAGTGGTGAAACACATTGTTAATAGTGATACACATTGTTAATAGTGATACACAGTGTTAGTAGTGATACACAGTGTTAGTAGTGATGTTTAAGTGTGATACACAGTGTAAGTAGTGATGTTTAAGTGTGATACACTGTGTTAATAGAGATACAGTGTTAGTAGTGATACACAGTGTTAGTGGTGATACAGTGTTAGTAGTGATGTTTAAGTGTGATACACAGCGTTAGTAGTGATACACAGTGTTAGTAGTAATGTTTAAGTGTGATACAGTGTTAGTGGTGATACACTGTGTCAGTGATGATGTTTAAGTGTGATACACAGCGTTAGTAGTGATGTTTAAGTGTGATACACAGAGTTAGTGGTGATACACTGTGTTAATAGTGCTGTTTAAGTGTGATACACAGCATTAGTAGTGATACACAGTGTTAGTAGTGATGTTTAAGTGTGATACACAGCGTTAGTAGTGATACACAGTGTTAGTAGTAATGTTTAAGTGTGATACACAGTGTTAGTGGTGATACACTGTGTTAGTGGTGATGTTTAAGTGTGATACACAGCGTTAGTGGTAATGTTTAAGTGTGATACACAGCGTTAGTAGTGATGTTTAAGTGTGATACACAGTGTTAGTGGTGATACACTGTGTTAGTAGTGATGTTTAAGTGTGATACACAGCATTAGTAGTGATACACAGTGTTAGTAGTGATACACAGTGTTATTAGTGATGTTTAAGTGTGATACACAGTGTTAGTGGTGAAACACTGTGTTAGTGGTGAAACACAGTGTTAGTAGTGATACACAGTGTTAGTAGTGATGTTTAAGTGTGATACACAGTGTTAGTGGTGAAACACATTGTTAATAGTGATACACAGTGTTAGTAGTGATACACAGTGAAGAGCTCCTAGAGAACTGAGCTAGAGCCTGAACAGTAACAGATCAGCTCAGTGCAGAGCTCTCAGAAACAGAACTACAGGCCGGACTGCTTCACAGAAATATGACCCCGT
Organism: Megaleporinus macrocephalus; assembly: GCA_021613375.1. Classification (NCBI taxonomy): domain Eukaryota; kingdom Metazoa; phylum Chordata; class Actinopteri; order Characiformes; family Anostomidae; genus Megaleporinus; species Megaleporinus macrocephalus. Next base: position 94,132 of record CM038708.1, on the reverse strand, counting down.
GTGGGTGTCTGTAGTATAAGCCCCGCCCCTTTGCTCTGATAGGCTGTCCTGCTGCGTGAGTAACTGTAACTCTACACCGGCCCGCATGTGTGTTTGTGTGACTCACCGTTTCGAGGATGTGATGCGCTGCCTCGAGTCTCTGCATGCAGTGATTAAACAGCATCTGAGCTTTCTTCTGACCCGAACCAGAGGACAAGCTGAAACACAGCACACACACCAGATCAGAGATACTGATTATACCGTAAATACTGATTATACCATAAATACTGATTATACCGTAAATACTCATTATACCATAAATACTGATTATACCGTAAATACTGATTATACCGTATATACTGTTTATACCGTAAATACTGATTATACCGTATATACTGATTATACCGTAAATACTGTTTATACCGTAAATACTGATTATACCGTATATACTGATTATACCGTAAATACTGATTATGCCGTATATACTGTTTATACCGTAAATACTCATTATACCGTTTATACTGATTATACCGTATATACTGATAATACCGTATAAACTGTTAATATCATATATACTGTTTATACCGTTTATACTGATTATACCGTATATACTGATTATACCGTATATACTGTTTATACCGTATATACTGTTTATACCGTATATACTGTTTATACTGTATATACTGTTTATACCGTATATACCGTTTATACTGTTTATACCGTATATACTGATAATACCGTATAAACTGTTAATATCATATATACTGTTTATACCGTTTATACTGATTATACCGTATATACTGATTATACCGTATATACTGTTTATACCGTATATACTGTTTATACCGTATATACTGTTTATACTGTATATACTGTTTATACCGTATATACCGTTTATACTGTTTATACCGTATATACTGTTTATATCGTATATACTGTTTATACTGTATATACTGTTTATACCGTTTATACTGATTATACCGTATATACTGATTATACCGTATATACTGTTTATATCGTATATACTGTTTATACCGTTTATACTGATTATACCGTATATACTGATTATACCGTATATACTGTTTATACCGTTTATACCGTTTATACTGTTTATACTGTTTATACCGTATATACTGTTTATACTGTTTATACTGTTTATACCGTATATACTGTTTATACTGTTTGACTCTCCAGACTACAGGCTGACTCTCCAGACTAAAGGCTGACTCTCCAGACTAAAGGCTGACTCTCCAGACTACAGGCTGACTCTCCAGACTAAAGGCTGACTCTCCAGACTACAGGCTGACTCTCCAGACTAAAGGTTGACTCTCCAGACTACAGGCTGACTCCCCAGACTAAAGGTTGACTCTCCAGACTAAAGGTTGACTCTCCAGACTACAGGTTGACTCTCCAGACTACAGGCTGACTCTCCAGACTAAAGGCTGACTCTCCAGACTAAAGGCTGACTCTCCAGACTAAAGGCTGACTCTCCAGACTACAGGCTGACTCTCCAGACTAAAGGCTGACTCTCCAGACTAAAGGCTGACTCTCCAGACTAAAGGCTGACTCTCCAGACTACAGGCTGACTCTCCAGACTAAAGGCTGACTCTCCAGACTAAAGGCTGACTCTCCAGACTAAAGGCTGACTCTCCAGACTACAGGCTGACTCTCCAGACTAAAGGCTGACTCTCCAGACTACAGGCTGACTCTCCAGACTACAGGCTGACTCTCCAGGCTAAAGGCTGACTCTCCAGACTACGTATATACTGATTATACCATGTATATACTGATAATACCGTATACACTGATTGTGCCGTATATACCGTATACACTGTTTATACCATATGTACCGTTTATACCGTTTATGCCTTATATACTGATTATACCGTTTATACCGTTTATGCCGTTTATGCCGTATATACTGATTATACCGTATATACTGATTATACCGTATAAACTAATTATACCGTATACACTGATTATACCGTATATACTGATTATACCGTATAAACTGTTTATACCGTATATACTGATTATACCATATACACTGATTATACCGTATATACTGATTATACCGTATAAACTAATTATACCGTATACACTGATTATACCGTATATACTGATTATACCGTATAAACTGTTTATACCGTATATACTGATTATACCATATACACTGATTATACCGTATATACTGATTATACCGTATAAACTGTTTATATCGTATATATTGTTTATACCGTTTATACTGTTTATACCGTATATACTGTTTATACCGTTTATACTGATTATACCGTATATACTGATTATACCGTATATACTGATTATACCGTATATACTGTTTATACCGTTTATACTGATTATACCGTATATACTGATTATACCGTATAAACTGTTTATATCGTATATACTGTTTATACCGTATATGCTCTTTATACCGTTTATACTGTTTACACCGTATATACTGTTTATACCGTATATACTGTTTATACCGTATATACCGTTTATACTGTTTATACCGTATATACTGTTTATACCGTATATACTGTTTATACCGTTTATACTGATTATACCGTATATACTGATTATACCGTATAAACTGTTTATATCGTATATACTGTTTATACCGTTTATACTGATTATACCGTATATACTGATTATACCGTATAAACTGTTTATATCGTATATACTGTTTATACCGTATATACTGTTTATACTGTATATACTGTTTATACCGTTTATACTGTTTATACCGTATATACTGTTTATACCGTTTATACTGTTTATACTGTTTATACTGTTTATACCGTATATACTGTTTATACCGTATATACTGTTTATACTGTTTATACCGTATATACTGTTTATATACAGTTTACCTCCACTAGCTTTAGTTAACCTTCTGTTAGCTTTACTTTGCTAACAGGTCAAATACTTAGACTCCAGGTCAAATCTCCAGACTACAGGCTGACTCTCCAGACTAAAGGTTGACTCTCCAGACTACAGGCTGACTCTCCAGACTAAAGGCTGACTCTCCAGACTACAGGCTGACTCTCCAAACTACAGGCTGACTCTCCAGACTAAAGGTTGACTCTCCAGACTACAGGCTGACTCTCCAGACTACAGGCTGACTCTACAGACTACAGGCTGACTCTCCAGACTACAGGCTGACTCTCCAGACTAAAGGCTGACTCTCCAGACTAAAGGCTGACTCTCCAGACTACAGGCTGACTCTCCAGACTACAGGCTGACTCTCCAGACTAAAGGCTGACTCTCCAGACTACGTATATACTGATTATACCGTATACACCGATTATGCCATATATACCGATTATACCGTATACACTGTTTATACCGTATATACCGTTTATGCCGTATATACTGATTATACCGTTTATACCGTTTATGCCGTTTATGCCGTATATACTGATTATACCGTATATACTGATTATACCGTATAAACTAATTATACCGTATACACTGATTATACCGTATATACTGATTATACCGTATAAACTGTTTATACCGTATATACTGATTATACCATATACACTGATTATACCGTATATACTGATTATACGTATAAACTGTTTATATCGTACATATTGTTTATACCGTTTATACTGTTTATACTGTTTATACCGTATATACTGTTTATACCGTATATGCTCTTTATACCATTTATACTGTTTACACCGTATATACTGTTTATACCGTTTATACTGATTATACCGTATATACTGATTATACCGTATAAACTGTTTATATCGTATATACTGTTTATACTGTTCATACCGTATATACTGTTTATACTGTATATACTGTTTATACCGTTTATACTGATTATACCGTATATACTGATTATACCGTATAAACTGTTTATACCGTATATACCGTTTATACTGTTTATACCGTATATACTGTTTATACTGTTTATACCGTATATACTGTTTATACCGTATATACTGTTTATACCGTTTATACTGATTATACCGTATATACTGATTATACCGTATAAACTGTTTATATCGTATATACTGTTTATACCATTTATACTGATTATACCGTATATACTGATTATACCGTATAAACTGTTTATATCGTATATACTGTTTATACTGTATATACTGTTTATATCGTATATACTGTTTATACCGTTTATACTGTTTATATCGTATATACTGTTTATACTGTTTATACCGTATATACTGTTTATACCGTTTATACTGATTATACCGTATATATACTGTTTATACCGTATAAACTGTTTATATCGTATATACTGTTTATACCGTTTATACTGATTATACCGTATATACTGGTTATACCGTATAAACTGTTTGTATCGTATATACTGTTTATACTGTTTATACTGTATATACTGTTTATACTGTATATACTGTTTATACCGTATATACTGTTTATACCGTATATACTGTTTATACCGTTTATACTGTTTATACTGTATATACTGTTTATACCGTATATACGTATATACTGTTTATACCGTATATACTGTTTATACCGTATATACTGTTTACACCGTATATACTGTTTATACCGTATATACTGTTTATACTGTTTATACCGTATATACTGTTTATATACAGTTTACCTCCACTAGCTTTAGTTAACCTTCTGTTAGCTTTACTTTGCTAACAGGTCAAATACTTAGACTCCAGGTCAAATCTCCAGACTACAGGCTGACTCTCAAGACTACAGGCTGACTCTCCAGACTACAGGCTGACTCTCCAGACTAAAGGCTGACTCTCCAGACTACAGGCTGACTCTCCAGACTACAGGCTGACTCACAGGTGCAGTGGGGTTTTACAGAAGGACGAAGATCTGACTCTCGACTCTCAACAACTCAACTCTCAGCGACTCTCAGCGATCAGTGACAGCGACTCTCAGCGATCAGTGACACTCAGCGACTCTCAGCGATCAGTGACACTCAGTGACTCTCAGTGACTCTCAGCGACTCTCAACGATCAGTGACTCTCAGTGACTCTCAGCGACTCTCAACGATCAGTGACTCTCAGCGACTCTCAGCGACTCTCGACGATCAGTGACTCTCAGCGACTCTCGACGATCAGCGACTCTCAGTGACTCTCAGCGACTCTCAACGACTCTCAGCGACTCTCGACGATCAGTGACTCTCAGTGACTCTCAGCGACTCTCAACGATCAGTGACTCTCAGCGACTCTCAGCGACTCTCGACGATCAGTGACTCTCAGCGACTCTCGACGATCAGCGACTCTCAGTGACTCTCAGCGACTCTCAACGACTCTCAGCGACTCTCGACGATCAGTGACTCTCAGCGACTCTCAGCGACTCTCAACGATCAGCGACTCTCAGCGACTCTCGACGATCAGTGACTCTCAGCGACTCTCAACGATCAGCGACTCTCAGCGACTCTCGACTCTCAGCGACTCTCGACTCTCAGTGAAACTAAAGGAAGTGACGAGTCACTGTCCTGACCTGAGCGAGACGCCGCAAACTTCCAACATAGCGCAATTAAAACAGTTCTGTAACCACGGCAACGCCACAGACTCACCAGCACACGCGCCACGCCCAGATACTCGATTCGGTAGGTATTAGTAAATACCAGTTCTATGTGTTTACACGGGCTTCAATAGGGTTCTATATATCAGAACATACTGAGTTCTATACTGGGTTCTACTACAGTATACAGGTTTAAACAATACATTAATCTATATTAGGTTCTATCCGGTTCCACTGGGCTTATAATGGGTTCTACTACAGTATACAGGTTTATTAAACAATACATTAATCTATATTAGGTCGTATCCGGTTCCACTGGGCTTATAATGGGTTCTACTACGGTATACAGGTTTATTAAACAATACATTATTCTATATTAGGTTCTATCCGGTTCCACTGGGCTTATAATGGGTTCTACTACGGTATACAGGTTTATTAAACAATACATTAATCTATATTAGGTTCTATCCGGTTCCACTGGGGTTATAATGGGTTCTACTACGGTATACAGGTTTATTAAACAATACATTAATCTATATTAGGTTCTATCCAGTTCCACTGGGGTTATAATGGGTTCTACTACAGTATACAAGTTTATTAAACAATACATTAATCTATATTAGGTTCTATCCGGTTCCACTGGGGTTATAATGGGTTCTACTACAGTATACAGGTTTATTAAACAATACATTAATCTATATTAGGTTCTATCCGGTTCCACTGGAGTTATAATGGGTTCTACTACAGTATACAGGTTTATTAAACAATACATTAATCTATATTAGGTTCTATCAGGTTCCACTGGAGTTATAGTGGGTTCTACTACAGTATACAGGTTTATTAAACAATACCTTAATCTATATTAGGTTCTATCCGGTTCCACTGGTGTTATAATGGGTTCTATTATGTGATGTTATTAGGGTATATAAAGCTATATCAGGGTATACTGGGTTTATGTTGGAGTACAGCAGTAATTTGATCGTTCAGGTTCTGTTATGTTATATTACTGAAACTGGGTTCTACTGGGTTCTACTGGCTTTATAACAGACTGTACTGGTGTATTAGGTTATATTAAGGTTCCTACTGGCGCTACACTCGTACAGTGTAACCAAACCACATCCAGACCCCCAGCCTCTGTACAGCCCCCCATACACTGTATTCAGTCCAGTCCAGTCCAGTGAGTCTAGTCTAGTCTAGTCCAGTGAGTCCAGTCCAGTCCAGTGAGTCCAGTCCAATCTAGTCTAGTCTAGTCCAGTCCAGTCCAGTCCAGTCCAGTCAAGTGAGTCCAGTCCAGTCTAGTCTAGTCTAGTCCAGTGAGTCCAGTCCAGTGAGTCCAGTCCGGTGAGTCCAGTCCAGTCCAGTCTAGTCCAGCGAGTCGAGTCCAGCGAGTCCAGTCAAGTCCAGTGAGTCCAGTCTAGTGAGTCCAGTCAAGTCCAGTGAGTCCAGTCCAGTCTAGTCTAGTCTAGTCCAGTGAGTCCAGTCCAGTCCAGTCCAGCGAGTCCAGTCCGGCTCTTGCTGCTGTTGTTGCTGCCGGTGCGGCGGAAGCTCTGCTGTTATTCGGTTTACAGCCTCAGAACTCCGCGGAGCGCTACGCTCACCAGCTCCTCACTGGAATTCTTCCGCTCCACCTTAAAGCGCGCGGCTGTAAGTTAGGTGGAGCACGCAACATTTAAGGTGGAACGGAAAAATTCCAGAAAGGTTTTAGGCTCGTATCTCCTCAGCTGACGGACACTGGACGTTCTAAGACGTTCCACACAGTTCTAGAGGTTTTAGAGGTTCTACAAGCCGCTCGCGCTCGAGCTCATACCTGGCCATTCCTGCTGCCCCCGCCGAGCTCCTGGTGGTGGTGTACGTGTGCTGGACGAAGTTCTCGCCCGCGTCCCCCTGGAAGCCGTTCCCGCTGTAGTAGCCGGACATGGTGAGGTCCGGCCTGGAGCTGGACTTGCGGGACATCATGGGACCCCGGACATGCGAGCCCTGGACACTCATTCTGATCCAGACGTGCTGACAGTAGCGCTCGAGCCTTCTTCTCCTCTCCGCTCTCCCTCTGTCCTCCCACAGTGGCGCACGCGGAAGAGCTCGCTGAGGGCACGTTCAAGCCCCACCCACTGCCTCACCTACGGCGGCAGGGGGCGGGGCCACGCCGCCAAACTTCTTCACCTCAAGTTTGAAAAGTTTAACTGTTTGTGTGCCTTCCACACCTGGAGACACCTCCTCAGGTGAGCTGGGTCAGGTGTGCGCGCTCACCTGTTCAGAGTCACGGCCAGCGAACCGTGTGCAGGCCGGGTTCTGACCTTCTACTGAGTTCTTATGGCTCATGTTCTGGCCCAAACACCTTAATCAGCCTTCAGAAAGATGGTTCTCCAGGGGTTCTTCAGCACAGAAAACCAGCAAGAACGTTTAAAGAACCCAATGAATAGTACTAGGGTTCTCCGCATGGTGAAGTGCTGCAGACGGAACCTTTTTATAGCACCGGAAAAGATTGTCCTATGGTTCCAAGCATTGTCCATTAGTCTGAGGAACCCTTTCAGGACGCAAAGGACACTTCATTCATTCTTAGAGTGATCTGGATTCTGTTTAGAACCATAGTTCTCACTAAAGAACGCTGGAGAACCGCCTTTAAACCGCCCTTTTGTCCGACCTTTAAATTTAAAAAAAAGTTGAATGAGTTCAAAACCTTCCAATATTTACATCAAGTTCCTTTACAAACATATTCATCTGACTGAGAACTACAGAAGATCATGCTTTCTCAACAAGACCACCCCTCCACGGGGTCCTTCAGAACAGGGTCAGGAAGCACGGCTGAGCTCGGCAGTTCTGAGGAAAACAGTTTTAATCAGAATCAGTACAGCAGCAGGAGTGGAGATTACCATCAGACTCCTACACAGTACAGGTGAGACACCAACAACATCCTGTTTACCTGAATCATCCTCAGGTAAACTATCAGCGTATCGCTTCCAGGTAAACACGGAGAAAACCAGAAAGACCTGACGAGAACTTCACAGTCCCACCAGCACCAGCACCAGCACCAGCATGACCCGATAAGATCTAAAACCAGATCTGTCTGTCTAGACTTTAATCTTCTTATATTCAGTATGTTATTCAGTATGTATATCGGTATGTTATTCAGTATGTATATCAGTATGCTATATAGTATGTATATCAGTATGTTATATAGTATGTATATCAGTATGTTATTCAATATGTATATCGGTATGTTATTCAGTATGTATATCAGTATGTTATATAGTATGTATATCAGTATGTTATTCAGTATGTATATCGGTATGTTATTCAGTATGTATATCAGTATGTTATATAGTATGTATATCAGTATGTTATTCAGTATATATATCAGTATGTATATCAGTATGTATATCAGTATATAATTCAGTATGTATATCAGTATGTATATCAGTATGTTATTCAGTATGTATATCAGTATGTATATCAGTATGTATATCAGTATGTTATTCAGTATATATATCAGTATGTATATCAGTATGTATATCAGTATGTTATTCAGTATGTATATCGGTATGTTATTCAGTATGTATATCAGTATGTTATATAGTATGTATATCAGTATGTATATCAGTATGTATATCAGTATGTTATTCAGTATGTATATCGGTATGTTATTCAGTATGTATATCAGTATGTTATATAGTATGTATATCAGTATGTATATCAGTATGTTATATAGTATGTATATCAGTATGTTATTCAGTATATATATCAGTATGTATATCAGTATGTTATTCAGTATGTATATCAGTATGTATATCAGTATATTATTCAGTATGTATATCAGTATGTATATCAGTATGTATATCAGTATGTATATCAGTATGTTATTCAGTATATATATCAGTATGTATATCAGTATGTTATTCAGTATGTTATTCAGTATGTATATCAGTATGTATATCAGTATATTATTCAGTATGTATATCAGTATGTTATTCAGTATGTATATCAGTATGTATATCAGTATGTATATCAGTATGTTATTCAGTATGTATATCAGTATGTTATTCAGTATGTATATCAGTATGTATATCAGTATGTTATTCAGTATATATATCAGTATATATATCAGTATGTATATCAGTATGCATACCAGTATGTTATTCAGTATGTATATAAGTATGTATCAGTATGTATATCAGTATGTTATTCAGTAAGTATATCAGTATGTATTTCAGTATGTATATCAGTATGTTATTCAGTATGTATATCAGTATGTTATTCTGTATATATATCAGTATGTTATATAGTATGTATATCAGTATGTTATTCAGTATATATATCAGTATGTATATCAGTATGTTATTCAGTATGTATATCAGTATGTATATCAGTATGTTATTCAGTATGTATATCAGTATGTATATCAGTATGTATATCAGTATGTTATTCAGTATGTATATCAGTATGTATATCAGTATGTTATTCAGTATATATATCAGTATGTATATCAGTATGTATATCAGTATGTTATTCAATATATATATATATCAGTATGTATATCAGTATGTTATTCAGTATGTTATTCAGTATGTATATCAGTATGTATATCAGTATATTATTCAGTATGTATATCAGTATGTTATTCAGTATATATATCAGTATGTATATCAGTATGTATATCAGTATGTATATCAGTATGTATATCAGTATGCATATCAGTATGTATATCAGTATGTATATCAGTGTTATTCAGTATGTATATCAGTATGTTATTCAGTATGTATATCAGTATGTTATTCAGTAAGTATATCAGTATGTATTTCAGTATGTTATTAAGTATGTATATCAGTATGTTATTCAGTATGTATATCAGGATGTTATTCAGTATGTTATTCAGTGTGTATATCAGAATGTTAATCAGTATGTATATCAGAATATAAATCAGTATGTATATCAGTATGTTATTCAGTGTGTATATCAGAATGTTAATCAGTATGTATATCAGAATATAAATCAGTATGTATATCAGTATGTTATTCAGTATGTATATCAGTATGTATATCAGTATGTTATTCTGTATATATATCAGTATGTTATATAGTATGTATATCAGTATGTTATTCAGTATATATATCAGTATGTATATCAGTATGTTATTCAGTATGTATATCAGTATGTATATAAGTATGTTATTCAGTATGTATATCAGTATGTATATCAGTATGTATATCAGTATGTTATTCAGTATGTATATCAGTATGTATATCAGTATGTTATTCAGTATATATATCAGTATGTATATCAGTATGTATATCAGTATGTTATTCAATATATATATATCAGTATGTATATCAGTATGTTATTCAGTATGTTATTCAGTATGTATATCAGTATGTATATCAGTATATTATTCAGTATGTATATCAGTATGTTATTCAGTATATATATATCAGTATGTATATCAGTATGTATATCAGTATGCATATCAGTATGTTATTCAGTATGTATATCAGAATGTTAATCAGTATGTATATCAGAATATAAATCAGTATGTATATCAGTATGTTATTCAGTATGTATATCAGTATGTTATTCAGTAAGTATATCAGTATGTATTTCAGTATGTTATTAAGTATGTATATCAGTATGTTATTCAGTATGTATATCAGTATGTTTATCAGTATGTATATCAGTATGCATATCAGTATGTTATTCAGTATGTATATCAGTGTTATTCAGTATGTATATCAGTATGTTATTCAGTATGTATATCAGTATGTTATTCAGTAAGTATATCAGTATGTATTTCAGTATGTTATTAAGTATGTATATCAGTATGTTATTCAGTATGTATATCAGTATGTTATTCAGTATGTTATTCAGTGTGTATATCAGAATGTTAATCAGTATGTATATCAGAATATAAATCAGTATGTATATCAGTATGTTATTCAGTGTGTATATCAGAATGTTAATCAGTATGTATATCAGAATATAAATCAGTATGTATATCAGTATGTTATTCAGTATGTATATCAGAATATAAATCAGTATGTATATCAGTATGTTATTCAGTATGTATATCAGTATGTTATTCAGTATGTATATCAGAATGTAAATCAGTATGTATATCAGTATGTTATTCAGTATATATATATCAGTATATTATTTAGTATGTATATCAGTATGTATATCAGTATGTTATTCAGTATGTAAATCAGTATGTATATCAGTCTGTATTTCAGTATGTAAATCAGTATGTATATCAGTTTGTATTTCAGTATGTTTTTCAGTATTTATATCAGTATGTTATTTAGTATGTATATCAGTATGTATATCAGTATGTTATATAGTATGTATATCAGTATGTTATATAGTATGTATATCAGTATGTTATTCAGTATGTATATCGGTATGTTATTCAGTATGTATATCAGTATGTATATCAGTATGTTATTCTGTATTTATCGGTATGTTATTCAGTATGTATATCAGTATGTTATATAGTATGTATATCAGTATGTTATTCAGTATGTATATCGGTATGTATATCAGTATGTATATCAGTATGTATATCAGTATGTTATTCAGTATGTATATCGGTATGTTATTCAGTATGTATATCAGTATGTTATATAGTATGTATATCAGTATGTATATCAGTATGTTATATAGTATGTATATCAGTATGTTATTCAGTATATATATCAGTATGTATATCAGTATGTTATTCAGTATGTATATCAGTATGTATATCAGTATATTAATCAGTATGTATATCAGTATGTATATCAGTATGTATATCAGTATGTTATTCAGTATGTATATCAGTATGTATATCAGTATGTATATCAGTATGTTATTCAGTATATATATCAGTATGTATATCAGTATGTTATTCAGTATGTTATTCAGTATGTATATCAGTATGTATATCAGTATGTTATATAGTATGTATATCAGTATGTTATTCAGTATATATATCAGTATGTATATCAGTATGTATATCAGTATGTATATCAGTATATTATTCAGTATGTATATCAGTATGTATATCAGTATGTATATCAGTATGTTATTCAGTATGTATATCAGTATGTATATCAGTATGTATATCAGTATGTTATTCAGTATGTATATCGGTATGTTATTCAGTATGTATATCAGTATGTTATATAGTATGTATATCAGTATGTATATCAGTATGTATATCAGTATGTTATTCAGTATGTATATCGGTATGTTATTCAGTATGTATATCAGTATGTTATGTAGTATGTATATCAGTATGTATATCAGTATGTTATATAGTATGTATATCAGTATGTTATTCAGTATATATATCAGTATGTATATCAGTATGTTATTCAGTATGTATATCAGTATGTATATCAGTATATTATTCAGTATGTATATCAGTATGTATGTCAGTATGTATATCAGTATGTTATTCAGTATGTATATCAGTATGTATATCAGTATGTATATCAGTATGTTATTCAGTATATATATCAGTATGTATATCAGTATGTTATTCAGTATGTTATTCAGTATGTATATCAGTATGTATATCAGTATATTATTCAGTATGTATATCCGTATGTTATTCAGTATGTATATCAGTATGTATATCAGTATGTATATCAGTATGTTATTCAGTATGTATATCAGTATGTATATCAGTATGTATATCAGTATGTTATTCAGTATGTATATCAGTATGTATATCAGTATGTTATTCAGTATATATATCAGTATATATATCAGTATGTATATCAGTATGCATATCAGTATGTTATTCAGTATGTATATCAGTATGTATCAGTATGTTATTCAGTATGTATATCAGTATGTTATTCAGTAAGTATATCAGTATGTATTTCAGTATGTATGTCAGTATGTTATTCAGTATGTATATCAGTATGTATGTCAGTATGTTATTCAGTATGTTATATAGTATGTATATCAGTATGTTATTCAGTATATATATCAGTATGTATATCAGTATGTTATTCAGTATGTATATCAGTATGTATATCAGTATGTTATTCAGTATGTATATCAGTATGTATATCAGTATGTTATTCAGTATGTATATCAGTATGTATATCAGTATGTATATCAGTATGTTATTCAGTATGTATATCAGTATGTTATTCAGTATATATATCAGTATGTATATCAGTATGTATATCAGTATGTTATTCAATATATATATATCAGTATGTATATCAGTATGTTATTCAGTATGTATATCAGTATGTATATCAGTATATTATTCAGTATGTATATCAGTATGTTATTCAGTATATATATCAGTATGTATATCAGTATGTATATCAGTATGTATATCAGTATGTATATCAGTATGCATATCATTATGTTATTCAGTATGTATATCAGTATGTTATTCAGTAAGTATATCAGTATGTATTTCAGTATGTTATTAAGTATGTATATCAGTATGTATATCAGTATGTTATTCAGTGTGTATATCAGAATGTTAATCAGTATGTATATCAGAATATAAATCAGTATGTATATCAGTATGTTATTCAGTGTGTATATCAGAATGTTAATCAGTATGTATATCAGAATATAAATCAGTATGTATATCAGTATGTTATTCAGTATGTATATCAGTATGTATATCAGTATGTTATTCTGTATATATATCAGTATGTTATATAGTATGTATATCAGTATGTTATTCAGTATATATATCAGTATGTATATCAGTATGTTATTCAGTATGTATATCAGTATGTATATCAGTATGTATATCAGTATGTTATTCAGTATTTATATCAGTATGTATATCAGTATGTTATTCAGGATATGTATCAGTATGTATATCAGTATGTATATCAGTATGTTATTCAATATATATATATATATATCAGTATGTATATCAGTATGTTATTCAGTATGTTATTCAGTATGTATATCAGTATGTATATCAGTATATTATTCAGTATGTATATCAGTATGTATATCAGTATGTATATCAGTATATTATTCAGTATGTATATCAGTATGTATATCAGTATGTTATTCAGTATGTATATCAGTATGTATATCAGTATGTATATCAGTATGTTATTCAGTATGTATATCAGTATGTATATCAGTATGTTATTCCGTATGTATATCAGTATGTATATCAGTATGTATATCAGTATGTTATTCAGTATGTATATCAGTATGTTATTCAGTATATATATCAGTATGTATATCAGTATGTATATCAGTATGTTATTCAATATATATATATATCAGTATGTATATCAGTATGTTATTCAGTATGTTATTCAGTATGTATATCAGTATGTATATCAGTATATTATTCAGTATGTATATCAGTATGTTATTCAGTATATATATCAGTATGTATATCAGTATGTATATCAGTATGTATATCAGTATGTATATCAGTATGCATATCATTATGTTATTCAGTATGTATATCAGTATGTTATTCAGTAAGTATATCAGTATGTATTTCAGTATGTTATTAAGTATGTATATCAGTATGTTATTCAGTATGTATATCAGTATGTTATTCAGTGTGTATATCAGAATGTTAATCAGTATGTATATCAGAATATAAATCAGTATGTATATCAGTATGTTATTCAGTGTGTATATCAGAATGTTAATCAGTATGTATATCAGAATATAAATCAGTATGTATATCAGTATGTTATTCAGTATGTATATCAGTATGTATATCAGTATGTTATTCTGTATATATATCAGTATGTTATATAGTATGTATATCAGTATGTTATTCAGTATATATATCAGTATGTATATCAGTATGTTATTCAGTATGTATATCAGTATGTATATCAGTATGTATATCAGTATGTTATTCAGTATGTATATCAGTATGTATATCAGTATGTTATTCAGGATATGTATCAGTATGTATATCAGTATGTATATCAGTATGTTATTCTATATATATATATCAGTATGTATATCAGTATGTTATTCAGTATGTTATTCAGTATGTATATCAGTATGTATATCAGTATATTATTCAGTATGTATATCAGTATGTATATCAGTATGTATATCAGTATATTATTCAGTATGTATATCAGTATGTATATCAGTATGATATCAGTATGCATATCAGTATGTTATTCAGTATGTATATCAGAATGTTAATCAGTATGTATATCAGAATATAAATCAGTATGTATATCAGTATGTTATTCAGTATGTATATCAGTATGTTATTCAGTAAGTATATCAGTATGTATTTCAGTATGTTATTAAGTATGTATATCAGTATGTTATTCGGTATGTATATCAGTATGTATATCAGTATGTTATTCAGTATGCATATCAGTATGTTATTCAGTATGTATATCAGTGTTATTCAGTATGTATATCAGTATGTTATTCAGTATGTATATCAGTATGTTATTCAGTAAGTATATCAGTATGTATTTCAGTATGTTATTAAGTATGTATATCAGTATGTTATTCAGTATGTATATCAGTATGTTATTCAGTATGTTATTCAGTGTGTATATCAGAATGTTAATCAGTATGTATATCAGAATATAAATCAGTATGTATATCAGTATGTTATTCAGTGTGTATATCAGAATGTTAATCAGTATGTATATCAGAATATAAATCAGTATGTATATCAGTATGTTATTCAGTATGTATATCATAATGTAAATCAGTATGTATATCAGTATGTTATTCAGTATGTACATCAGTATGTTATTCAGTATGTATATCGAATGTAAATCAGTATGTATATCAGTATGTTATTCAGTATATATATATCAGTATATTATTTAGTATGTATATCATTATGTATATCAGTATGTTATTCAGTATGTAAATCAGTATGTATATCAGTCTGTATTTCAGTATGTAAATCAGTATGTATATCAGTTTGTAGTTCAGTATGTTATTCAGTATTTATATCAGTATGTTATTTAGTATGTATATCAGTATGTATATCAGTATGTTATTCAGTATGTAAATCAGTATGTATATCAGTCTGTATTTCAGTATGTAAATCAGTATGTATATCAGTTTGTATTTCAGTATGTTATTCAGTATGTATATCAGTATGTTATTCAGTATGTATATCAGTATGTATTTCAGTATGTTATTCAGTATGTATATCAGTATGTATTTCAGTATGTTATTAAGTATGTATATCAGTATGTATATCAGTATGTTATTCAGTATGTATATCAGTATGTTATTCAGTATGTTATTCAGTATAATATTCAGTATAATATTCAGTATGTATATCAGTATGTGATTCAGTATGTATATCAGTACGTATATCAGTATGTTATTCAGTATGTATATCAGTATGTATATCAGTATGTATATCAGTATGTTATTCAGTATGTATATCAGGATGTTATTCAGTATGTTATTCAGTGTGTATATCAGAATGTTAATCAGTATGTATATCAGAATATAAATCAGTATGTATATCAGTATGTTATTCAGTGTGTATATCAGAATGTTAATCAGTATGTATATCAGAATATAAATCAGTATGTATATCAGTATGTTATTCAGTATGTATATCATAATGTAAATCAGTATGTATATCAGTATGTTATTCAGTATGTACATCAGTATGTTATTCAGTATGTATATCAGAATGTAAATCAGTATGTATATCAGTATGTTATTCAGTATATATATATCAGTATATTATTTAGTATGTATATCAGTATGTATATCAGTATGTTATTCAGTATGTAAATCAGTATGTATATCAGTCTGTATTTCAGTATGTAAATCAGTATGTATATCAGTTTGTAGTTCAGTATGTAAATCAGTATTTATATCAGTATGTTATTTAGTATGTATATCAGTATGTATATCAGTATGTTATTCAGTATGTAAATCAGTATGTATATCAGTCTGTATTTCAGTATGTAAATCAGTATGTATATCAGTTTGTATTTCAGTATGTTATTCAGTATGTATATCAGTATGTTATTCAGTATGTATATCAGTATGTATTTCAGTATGTTATTCAGTATGTATATCAGTATGTATTTTAATCAGTATGTATATCAGAATATAAATCAGTATGTATATCAGTATGTTATTCAGTGTGTATATCAGAATGTTAATCAGTATGTATATCAGAATATAAATCAGTATGTATATCAGTATGTTATTCAGTATGTATATCAGTATGTATATCAGTATGTTATTCTGTATATATATCAGTATGTTATATAGTATGTATATCAGTATGTTATTCAGTATATATATCAGTATGTATATCAGTATGTTATTCAGTATGTATATCAGTATGTATATCAGTATGTATATCAGTATGTTATTCAGTATGTATATCAGTATGTATATCAGTATGTTATTCAGGATATGTATCAGTATGTATATCAGTATGTATATCAGTAGTTTTTCTATATATATATATCAGTATGTATATCAGTATGTTATTCAGTATGTTATTCAGTATGTATATCAGTATGTATATCAGTATATTATTCAGTATGTATATCAGTATGTATATCAGTATGTATATCAGTATATTATTCAGTATGTATATCAGTATGTATATCAGTATGTATATCAGTATGCATATCAGTATGTTATTCAGTATGTATATCAGAATGTTAATCAGTATGTATATCAGAATATAAATCAGTATGTATATCAGTATGTTATTCAGTATGTATATCAGTATGTTATTCAGTAAGTAATCAGTATGTATTTCAGTATGATATTAAGTATGTATATCAGTATGTTATTCGGTATGTATATCAGTATGTATATCAGTATGTTATTCAGTATGCATATCAGTATGTTATTCAGTATGTATATCAGTGTTATTCAGTATGTATATCAGTATGTTATTCAGTATGTATATCAGTATGTTATTCAGTAAGTATATCAGTATGTATTTCAGTTAAGTATGTATATCCGTATGTATATCAGTAAGTATATCAGAATGTTAATCAGTATGTATATCAGAATATAAATCAGTATGTATATCAGTATGTTATTCAGTATGTATATCATAATGTAAATCAGTATGTATATCAGTATGTATATCAGTATGTTATTCAGTATGTATATCAGAATGTAAATCAGTATGTATATCAGTATGTTATTCAGTATATATATATATATCAGTATATTATTTAGTATGTATATCAGTATGTATATCAGTATGTTATTCAGTATGTAAATCAGTATGTATATCAGTCTGTATTTCAGTATGTAAATCAGTATGTATATCAGTTTGTATTTCAGTATGTTATTCAGTACTGTATATCAGTATGTTATTTAGTATGTATTATCAGTATGTATATCAGTATGTTATTCAGTATGTAAATCAGTATGTATATCAGTCTGTAATTTCAGTATGTAAATCAGTATGTATATCAGTTTGTATTTCAGTATGTTATTCAGTATGTATATCAGTATGTTATTCAGTATGTATATCAGTATGTATTTCAGTATGTTATTCAGTAGTATTATATCAGTATGTATTTCAGTATGTTATTAAGTATGTATATCAGTATGTATATCAGTATGTTATTCAGTATGTATATCAGTATGTTATTCAGTATGTTATTCAGTATAATATTCAGTATAATATTCAGTATGTATTCAGTATGTGATTCAGTATGTATATCAGTACGTATATCAGTATGTTATTCAGTATGTATATCAGTATGTATATCAGTATGTATATCAGTATTGTTATTCAGTATGTATATCAGGATGTTATTCGTATGTTATTCAGTGTGTATAGAATGTTAATCAGTATGTATTCAGAATATAAATCAGTATGTATATCAGTATGTTATTCAGTGTGTATATCAGAATGTTAATCAGTATGTATATCAGAATATAAATCAGTATGTATATCAGTATGTATTCGTATGTATATTAATAATTGTAAATCAGTATGTATATCAGTATGTTATTCAGTATGATTACATCAGTATGTTATTCAGTATGTATATCAGAATGTAAATCAGTATGTATATCAGTATGTTATTCAGTATATATATATCAGTATATTAATTTAGTATGTATATCAGTATTGTATATCAGTATGTTATTCAGTATGTAAAATCAGTATGTATATCAGTCTGTATTTCAGTATGTAAATCAGTATGTATATCAGTTGTAGTTCAGTATGTAAATCAGTATTTATATCAGTATGTTATTTAGTATGTATATCAGTATGTATATCAGTATGTTATTCAGTATGTAAATCAGTATGTATATCAGTCTGTATTTCAGTATGTAAATCAGTATGTATATCAGTTTGTATTTCAGTATGTTATTCAGTATGTATATCAGTATGTTATTCAGTATGTATATCAGTATGTATTTCAGTATGTTATTCAGTATATCAGTATGTATTTCAGTATGTTATTAAGTATGTATATCAGTATGTATATCAGTATGTTATTCAGTATGTATATCAGTATGTTATTCAGTATGTTATTCAGTATAATATTCAGTATAATATTCAGTATGTATATCAGTATGTGATTCAGTATGTATATCAGTACGTATATCAGTATGTTATTCAGTATGTATATCAGTATGTATATCAATATGTATATCAGTATGTTATTCAGTATATATATCAGTATGTATATCAGTATGTATATCAGTATGTTATTCAATATATATATCAGTATGTATATCAGTATGTTATTCAGTATGTATATCAGTATGTATATCAGTATATTATTCAGTATGTATATCAGTATGTTATTCAGTATGTATATCAGTATGCATATCAGTATGTTATTCAGTATATATATCAGTATGTATATCAGTATGTATATCAGTATGCGTATCAGTATGTTATTCAGTATGTATATCAGTGTTATTCAGTATGTATATCAGTATGTATCAGTATGTTATTCAGTATGTATATCAGTATGTTATTCAGTAAGTATATCAGTATGTATTTCAGTATGTTATTAAGTATGTATATCAGTATGTATATCAGTATGTATATCAGAATGTTAATCAGTATGTATATCAGAATATAAATCAGTATGTATATCAGTATGTTATTCAGTATGTATATCATAATGTAAATCAGTATGTATATCAGTATGTATATCAGTATGTTATTCAGTATGTATATCAGAATGTAAATCAGTATGTATATCAGTTAGTTATTCAGTATATATATATATATCAGTATATTATTTTAGTATGTATATCAGTATGTATATCAGTATGTTAATCAGTATGTAAATCAGTATGTATATCAGTCTGTATTTCAGTATGTAAATCAGTATGTATATCAGTTTGTATTTCAGTATGTTATTCAGTATGTATATCAGTATGTTATTCAGTATGTATATCAGTATGTATTTCAGTATGTTATTAAGTATGTATATCAGTATGTTATTCAGTATGTATATCAGTATGTATTTCAGTATGTTATTCAGTATGCATATCAGTATGTATATCAGTATGTTATTCAGTATGTATATCAGTATGTTATTCAGTATGTTATTCAGTATAATATTCAGTATGTTATTAAGTATGTATATCAGTATGTTATTCAGTATGTATATCAGTATATATATCAGTATGTTATTCAGTATGTAAATCAGTATTTATTTCAGTATGTTATTAAGTGTGTATATCAGTATGTATATCAGTATGTTATTCAGTATGTATATCAGTATGTTATTCAGTATGTATATCAGTATATATATCAGTATGTTATTCAGTATGTAAATCAGTATGTATTTCAGTATGTTATTAAGTATGTATATCAGTATGTTATTCAGTACGTTTATCAGTATGTATATCAGTATGCATATCAGTATGTTATTCAGTATGTATATCAGTATGTATTTCAGTATGTTATTCAGTATGTTATTCTGTATGTATATCAGTATATCACACCGGATACTCATAACCACATACATATAATATAATACTATACAGTATAAACACACCAGATACTCATAACCACATACATACATGTAATACTATACAGTATAAACACACCAGATACTCATAATCACATACATATAATATAATACTATACAGTATAAACACACCAGATACTCATAATCACATACATATAATATAATACTATACAGTATAAATACACCAGATACTCATAATCACATCCATATAATATAATACTATACAGTATAAACACACCAGATACTCATAATCACATACATATAATATAATACTATACAGTATATACACACCAGATACTCATAACCACATCCATATAATATAATACTATACAGTATAAACACACCAGATACTCATAACCACATACATATAATACTATACAGTATAAACACACCAGATACTCATAACCACATACATATAATATAATACTATACAGTATAAAACACACCAGATACTCATAATCACATACATATAATATAATACTATACAGTATAAACACACCAGATACTCATAATCACATACATATAATATAATACTATACAGTATAAACACACCAGATACTCATAACCACATACATATAAATATAATACTATACAGTATAAACACACCAGATACTCATAATCACATACATATAATATAATACTATACAGTATAAACACACCAGATACTCATAATCACATACATATAATATAATACTATACAGTATAAACACACCAGATACTCATAACCACATACATATAATACTATACAGTATAAACACACCAGATACTCATAACCACATACATATAATATAATACTATACAGTATAAACACACAGATACTCATAATCACATACATATAATACTATACAGTATAAACACACCAGATACTCATAATCACATACATATATAATACTATACAGTATAAACACACCAGATACTCATAACCACATACATATATATAATACTATACAGTATAAACACACCAGATACTCATAATCACATACATATAATATAA
Organism: Megaleporinus macrocephalus; assembly: GCA_021613375.1. NCBI lineage: Eukaryota > Metazoa > Chordata > Actinopteri > Characiformes > Anostomidae > Megaleporinus > Megaleporinus macrocephalus. The sequence goes on along the minus strand of CM038708.1, from coordinate 71,728 downwards.
TACTATACAGTATAAACACACCAGATACTCATGATCACATACATATAATATAATACTATACAGTATAAACACACCAGATACTCATAATCACATACATATAATACTATACAGTATAAACACACCAGATACTCATAACCACATACATATAATATAATACTATACAGTATAAACACACCAGATACTCATAATCACATACATATAATATAATACTATACAGTATAAACACACCAGATACTCATAATCACATACATATAATACTATACAGTATAAACACACCAGATACTCATAACCACATACATATAATATAATACTATACAGTATAAACACACCAGATACTCTTAATCACATATATATAATACTATACAGTATAAACACACCAGATACTCATAATCACATACATATAATATAATACTATACAGTATAAACACACCAGATACTCATAACCACATACATATAATACTATACAGTATAAACACACCAGATACTCATAACCACATACATATAATATAATACTATACAGTATAAACACACCAGATACTCATAATCACATACATATAATATAATACTATACAGTATAAACACACCAGATACTCATAATCACATACATATAATATAATACTATACAGTATAAACACACCAGATACTCATAACCACATACATATAATATAATACTATACAGTATAAACACACCAGATACTCATAATCACATACATATAATATAATACTATACAGTATAAACACACCAGATACTCATAATCACATACATATAATATAATACTATACAGTATAAACACACCAGATACTCATAACCACACACATATAATATAATACTATACAGTATAAACACACCAGATACTCATAATCACATACATATAATATAATACTATACAGTATAAACACACCAGATACTCATAACCACACACATATAATATAATACTATACAGTATAAACACACCAGATACTCATAACCACATACATATAATATAATACTATACAGTATAAACACACCAGATACTCATAACCACATACATATAATATAATACTATACAGTATAACACACCCAGATACTCATAACCACATACATATAATATAATACTATACAGTATAAACACAACAGATACTCATAACCACATACATATAATATAATACTATATAGTATAAACACACCAGATACTCATAACCACATACATATAATACTATACAGTATAAACACACCAGATACTCATAACCACATACATATAATACTATACAGTATAAACACACCAGATACTCCATAACCACCTACATATAATATAATACTATACAGTATAAACACACCAGATACTCATAATCACATACATATAATATAATACTATACAATATAAACACACCAGATACTCATAATCACATACATATAATACTATGCAGTATAAACACACCAGATACTCATAACCACATACATATAATACTATACAGTATAAACACACCAGATACTCATAACCACATACATATAATACTATACAGTATAAACACACCAGATACTCATAATCACATACATATAATATATACTATACAGTATAAACACACCAGATACTCATAATCACATACATATAATACTATACAGTATAAAACACACCCAGATACTCATAACCACATACATATAATATAATACTATACAGTATAAACACACCAGATACTCATAACCACATACATATAATATAATACTATACAATATAAACACACCAGATACTCATAATCACATACATATAATATAATATTATACAGTATAAACACACCAGATACTCATAATCACATACATATAATATAATACTATACAGTATAAACACACCAGATACTCATAACCACATACATATAATATAATACTATACAGTATAAACACACCAGATACTCATAATCACATACATATAATATAATATTATACAGTATAAACACACCAGATACTCATATCCACATACATATAATATAATAATATACAGTATAAACACACCAGATACTCATAACCACATACATATAATACTATACAGTATAAACACACCAGATACTCATAACCACATACATATAATATAATACTATACAGTATAAACACACCAGATACTCATAATCACATACATATAATACTGTACAGTATAAACACACCAGATACTCATAATCACATACATATAATACTATACAGTATAAACACACCAGATACTCATAACCACATACATATAATATAATACTATACAGTATAAACACACCAGATACTCATAATCACATACATGTAATACTATACAGTATAAACACACCAGATACTCATAACCACATACATATAATATAATACTATACAGTATAAACACACCAGATACTCATAATCACATACATATAATACTATACAGTATAAACACACCAGATACTCATAACCACATACATATAATACTATACAGTATAAACACACCAGATACTCATAATCACATACATATAATATAATACTATACAGTATAAACACACCAGATACTCATAATCACATACATATAATACTATACAGTATAAACACACCAGATACTCATAACCACATACATATAATACTATACTGTATAAACACACCAGATACTCATAATCACATACATATAATATAATACTATACAGTATAAACACACCAGATACTCATAATCACATACATATAATACTATACAGTATAAACACACCAGATACTCATAATCACATACATATAATATAATACTATACAGTGTAAACACACCAGATACTCATAATCACATACATACATATAATACTATACAGTATAAACACACCAGATACTCATAACCACATACATATAATATAATACTATACAGTATAAACACACCAGATACTCATAATCACATACATATAATATAATACTATACAGTATAAACACACCAGATACTCATAATCACATACATATAATACTATACAGTATAAACACACCAGATACTCATAACCACATACATATAATACTATACAGTATAAACACACCAGATACTCATAACCACCTACATATAATATAATACTATACAGTATAAACACACCAGATACTCATAATCACATACATATAATATAATACTATACAGTATAAACACACCAGATACTCATAATCACATACATATAATACTATACAGTATAAACACACCAGATACTCATAATCACATACATATAATACTATACAGTATAAACACACCAGATACTCATAATCACATACATATAATATAATACTATACAGTATAAACACACCAGATACTCATAATCACATACATATAATACTATACAGTATAAACACACCAGATACTCATAACCACATACATATAATATAATACTATACAGTATAAACACACCAGATACTCATAATCACATACATATAATATTATACAGTATAAACACACCAGATACTCATAACCACATACATATAATATAATACTATACAGTATAAACACACCAGATACTCATAATCACATACATATAATACTATACAGTATAAACACACCAGATACTCATAATCACATACATATAATACTATACAGTATAAACACACCAGATACTCATAATCACATACATATAATATAATACTATACAGTATAAACACACCAGATACTCATAATCACATACATATAATACTATACAGTATAAACACACCAGATACTCATAATCACATACATACATATAATACTATACAGTATAAACACACCAGATACTAATTAGTTCAGAATTCAGAGTTTAGCTGTTTATTTCCTGGTTCTAAGTGAAAGAGCTCGGAGAGTTCTGGACTGAGCGTTAGCTGGGTCTGGCCGGGTTGGAGCAGAACTGTGGGATTCAGTACCTCAGGTTAGTTTTTATGGAGCAGATTGTAACTCAGTCAGTCAGTGTTACACATGTAAGTGTGAGAATTCCGAGAGGGAGTGTAGAGAGTGAAAGGACATGACACACCCTGATTGAGTCACGCTGTAGACCAACACCCAAAGCAGGAATCCTCCTTCTGCAGTTCTCACACATACACACTCTGTCTGCAGTTCTATTGTTCTACAGAGACTCAATCAGAGAGCAGAAAATCCAGAACCACAGGAAAACCACCAGCACTGCACTGCAGCACCACCACACCACAGCTGTACCCCACCACTACACAACATCAACACACACCGTGTCCACTCTAGTAGTCAACTCTACTGGTGGTGATGGTGTTTACAGTGGTGGTGATGGTGTTTACAGTGGTGATGATGGTGTTTACAGTGGTGATGTTTACAGTGGTGGTGATGGTGTTTACAGTGGTGGTGATGGTGTTTACAGTGGTGATGATGGTGTTTACAGTGGTGGTGGTGGTGATGTTTACAGTGGTGATGTTTACAGTGGTGGACAGTGTATTTATAACATCTACTGTAATAACTTTCTGTGAGGAGCTTTTGGGGTGGACGTCTGGTTCCATTCACCTCCACTGTGTACAGTTCTCACTGTATCTAGAACCACTGTGAACAGATCTGACTGTATCTAGAACACAGAGTTCCAAACAGAACCACTGTGTTTACTTTTTAATTATACAGGAATGCAGTGGATTGTGGGTCTTCAGTAAAGCAGCGCTAAACTGAGTCAAGGCAGACTCGCCAGCGTGTGTGTGTGTGTGTGGTGGGGGTGGGTGTTTTTCCATTGTACTACGTACGCACCCAGCCTGCCGCTCCTCCCGCTCTTCCCGCTTTACTGCCCTTTAATCTCCTCTTTACTGCAGAACTGTAAAAACATTACAGCAATGAGCTGCAGCACTTTCACTACTGCAGCTCACTACACAGCTTTACACTATACACCATATACAGCATACACACTATACACCATATACACTATACACCATATACAGCATACACACTATACACCATATACACTATACACCATACACACTATACACACTATACACCATATACACTATACACTATATACACCATACACACTATACACACTATACACCATACACACTATACACTATATACACCATACACACTATACACCGTATACACTATACACCATACACACCATACACACTATACACACTATACACCATACACACTATACACCATACACACTATACACTATATACACCATACACACTATACACCATATAAACCATACATACTATGCACCATTTACCATACACACTATACACACTATACACCATACACACTATACACACTATACACCATACACACTATACACTATATACACCATACACACAATACACCATATACACTATACACCATACACACTATACACCATACACACTATACACACTATACACCATACACACTATACACACTATACACCATACACACTATACACTATATACACCATACACACTATACACCATATAAACCATACATACTATACACCATATACCATACACACTATACACACTATACACCATACACACTATACACTATATACACCATACACACAATACACCATATACACTATACACCATACACACTATACACACTATACACCATACACACTATACACACTATACACCATACACACTATACACTATATACACCATACACACTATATACCATATAAACCATACATACTATACACCATATACCATACACACTATACACTATATACACCATACACACTATACACCATATAAACCATACATACTATGCACCATATACCATACACACTATACACACTATACACCATACACACTATACACACTATAAACCATACGCACTATACACTATATACACCATACACACAATACACCATATACACTATACACCATACACACTATACACCATACACACTACAAACACCATACACACTATACACCATATACACCATACACACTATACTATAGTTCCAATACTGTTATATTTCCATTACTCCATTACTGTTATATTTCCATTACTCCATTACTGTTATATTTCCATTATTCCATTACTGTTATAATTCCATTACTGTTATATTTCCATTACTCCATTACTGTTATATTTCCATTATTCCATTACTGTTATATTTCCATTACTGTTATAGTTCCATTACTCCATTACTGTTATAGTTCCATTACTGTTATAGTTCCATTACTGTTATATTTCCATTATTCCATTACTGTTATAGTTCCATTACTGTTATAGTTCCATTACTCCATTACTGTTATAGTTCCATTACTGTTATAGTTCCATTATTCCATTACTGTTATAGTTCCGTTACTGTTATAGTTCCATTACTCCATTACTGTTATAGTTCCATTACTGTTATATTTCTATTACTCCATTACTGTTATAGTTCCATTACTCCATTACTGTTATATTTCCATTACTGTTATAGTTCCATTACTGTTATATTTCCATTACTTTTATAGTTCCATTACTCCATTACTGTTATAGTTCCATTACTCCATTACTGTTATAGTTCCATTACTGTTATATTTCCATTATTCCATTACTGTTATATTTCCATTACTCCATTACTGTTATATTTCCATTACTCCATTACTGTTATAGTTCCATTACTGTTATATTTCTATTACTCCATTACTGTTATAGTTCCATTACTGTTATATTTCCATTACTCCATTACTGTTATAATTCCATTACTGTTATAGTTCCATTACTCCATTACTGTTATATTTCCATTACTCTATTACTGTTATAGTTCCATTACTGTTATATTTCCATTATTCCATTACTGTTATATTTCCATTACTCCATTACTGTTATAGTTCCATTACTGTTATAGTTCCATTACTGTTATATTTCCATTATTCCATTACTGTTATAGTTCCATTACTCCATTACTGTTATAGTTCCATTACTGTTATTGTTCCATTACTCCATTACTGTTATAGTTCCATTACTCCATTACTGTTATAGTTCCATTACTGTTATAGTACCATTACTCCATTACCGTTATAGTTCCATTACTGTTATTGTTCCATTACTCCATTACTGTTATAGTTCCATTACTCCATTACTGTTATAGTTCCATTACTGTTATAGTACCATTACTCCATTACTGTTATAGTTCCATTACTGTTATATTTCCATTATTCCATTACTGTTATAGTTCCATTACTCCATTACTGTTATAGTTCCATTACTGTTATATTTCCATTACTCCATTACTGTTATAGTTCCATTACTGTTATAGTTCCATTACTGTTATATTTCCATTACTATTATAGTTCCATTACTCCAGTACTGTTATAGTTCCATTACTGTTATAGTTCCATTATTCCATTACTGTTATATTTCCATTACTCCATTACTGTTATATTTCCATTACTCCATTACTGTTATAGTTCCATTACTGTTATAGTTCCATTACTGTTATATTTCCATTACTCCATTACTGTTATAGTTCCATTACTGTTATAGTTCCATTACTGTTATATTTCCATTACTATTATAGTTCCATTACTCCATTACTGTTATAGTTCCATTACTGTTATATTTCCATTATTCCATTACTGTTATATTTCCATTACTCCATTACTGTTATAGTTCCATTACTGTTATAGTTCCATTTTTCCATTACTGTTATATTTCCATTACTCCATTACTGTTATATTTCCATTACTCCATTACTGTTATAGTTCCATTACTGTTATAGTTCCATTACAGGTATATTTCCATTACTCCATCACTGTTATATTTCCATTACTCCATTACTGTTATAGTTCCATTACTGTTATAGTTCCATTACTGTTATAGTTCCATTATTCCATTACTGTTATATTTCCATTACTCCATTACTGTTATAGTTCCATTACTGTTATATTTCCATTACTCCATTACTGTTATAGTTCCATTACTGTTATATTTCCATTATTCCATTACTGTTATATTTCCATTACTCCATTACTGTTATATTTCCATTACTCCATTACTGTTATAGTTCCATTACTGTTATAGTTCCATTACAGTTATATTTCCATTACTCCATTACTGTTATATTTCCATTACTCCAGTACTGTTATAGTTCCATTACTGTTATAGTTCCATTACAGTTATGTTTCCATTACTCCATTACTGTTATATTTCCATTACTCCATTACTGTTATAGTTCCATTACTGTTATAGTTCCATTACTGTTATATTTCCATTACTCCATTGCTGTTATATTTCCATTACTCCATTGCTGTTATATTTCCATTACTCCATTACTGTTATAGTTCCATTACTGTTATAGTTCCATTATTCCATTACTGTTATATTTCCATTACTCCATTACTGTTATAGTTCCATTACTGTTATAGTTCCATTACTCCATTACTGTTATAGTTCCATTACTGTTATAGTTCCATTACTGTTATATTTCCATTACTCCATTACTGTTATAGTTCCATTACTCCATTACTGTTATAGTTCCATTACTGTTATATTTCCATTACTGTTATAGTTCCATTACTCCATTACTGTTATAGTTCCATTACTGTTATATTTCCATTACTCCATTACTGTTATATTTCCATTACTGTTATAGTTCCATTACTCCATTACTGTTATAGTTCCATTACTGTTATATTTCCATTACTCCATTACTGTTATAGTTCCATTACTGTTATAGTTCCATTACTGTTATATTTCCATTACTCCATTACTGTTATAGTTCCATTACTGTTATAGTTCCATTACTGTTATATTTCCATTACTCCATTACTGTTATAGTTCCATTACTGTTATATTTCCATTACTGTTATATTTCCATTACTCCATTACTGTTATAGTTCCATTACTGTTATATTTACATTACTCCATTACTGTTATAGTTCCATTACTCCATTACTGTTATAGTTCCATTACTGTTATATTTCCATTACTGTTATATTTCCATTACTCCATTACTGTTATATTTCCATTACTGTTATAGTTCCATTACTCCATTGCTGTTATAGTTCCATTACTGTTATATTTCCATTACTGTTATATTTCCATTACTCCATTACTGTTATAGTTCCATTACTGTTATATTTCCATTACTGTTATATTTCCATTACTCCATTACTGTTATATTTCCATTACTGTTATATTTCCATTATTCCATTACTGTTATATTTCCATTACTCCATTACTGTTATATTTCCATTACTGTTATATTTCCATTACTGTTATATTTCCATTACTCCATTACTGTTATATTTCCATTACTGTTATATTTCCATTACTCCATTACTGTTATAGTTCCATTACTGTTATAGTTCCATTACTGTGTGTGTGAGAGAGAGAGTGAGTGTGTGAGGGAGTGAGTGTGTGTGTGAGTGACTGTGTGTGTGTGTGTGTGTGTGTGAATGTGTATGAGGTGTGGCAGGGTTTGGTTCAGGGTGTGTCTGATTCATAATAACACACTCACAATGTTTCTCTCTAGTTCTCATTATCTCTGTCTTTTCATTCACCGACAGCTCACACTCACTCTGACATCAAACACACAACCCTCCAACTGAACAACATCAAACACACATCAAACACACAACCCTCCAACTGAACAACATCAAACAGTAAACAACACACACTAAATAACACACAGTAAACAACACACACTAAATAACACACACTAAACAGAACACATTAAACAGTACACACTAAACAACACACACTAAAGAAAACACAGTAAACAACACACACTAAATGACACACAGTAAACAACACACACTAAATAACACACACTAAACAGCACACATTAAACAGCACACACTAAACAACACACACTAAACAACACACACAAAATAACACACACTAAACACCACACACTAAACAACACACACTAAACACACACTAAACAGCACACACTAAATAACACACAGTAAACAACACACACTAAACAACACACAGTAAACAACACACACTAAATAACACACAGTAAACAACACACACTAAACAACACACAGTAAACAACACGCACTAAACAACACACACTAAACAGCACACACTAAATAACACACAGTAAACAACACACACTAAACAACACACAGTAAACAACACACACTAAATAACACACAGTAAACAACACACACTAAATAACACACACTAAACAACACACACTAAACACACACTAAACAACACACACTAAACAACACACACTAAATAACACACACTAAACAGCACACATTAAACAGCACACACTAAACAACACACACTAAACAACACACAGTAAACAACACACACTAAATAACACACACTAAACAGCACACATTAAACAGCACACACTAAACAACACACACAAAATAACACACACTAAACACCACACACTAAACAACACACACTAAACACACACTAAACAGCACACACTAAATAACACACACTAAACAACACACACTAAACAACACACACTAAACAACACACACTAAACAGCACACACTAAATAACACACACTAAACAACACACACTAAACACACACTAAACAACACACACTAAACAGTACACACTAAGCAACACACTAAGCAACACACACTAACTAACACACACTACATAACACACACTAAACAACACACACTAAACAGTACACACTAATCAACACACACTAAACAACACACACAAAATAACACACATTAAACAGCACACACTAAACAACACACACTAAACAACACACTAAACAGCACACTCTAAATAACACACAGTAAACAACACACAGTAAACAAGACACACTAAAAACACCCACTAAACAAGACACACTAAACAGCACACACTAAATAACACACAGTAAACAACACACAGTAAACAACACACACTAAACAGCACACACTAAAAACACACACTAAACAGCACACACTAAATAACACACACTAAACAACACAGACTAAACAACACACAGTAAACAACACGCACTAAACAACACACACTAAACAGCACACACTAAATAACACACACTAAACAACACACACTAAACACACACTAAACAACACACACTAAACAGTACACACTAAGCAACACACTAAGCAACACACACTAACACACACTACATAACACACACTAAACAACACACACTAAACAGTACACACTAATCAACACACACTAAACAACACACACAAAATAACACACACTAAACAGCACACACTAAACAACACACACTAAACAGCACACTCTAAATAACACACAGTAAACAACACACAGTAAACAACACACACTAAAAACACACACTAAACAAGACACACTAAACAGCACACACTAAATAACACACAGTAAACAACACACACTAAACAGCACACACTAAAAACACACACTAAACAAGACACACTAAACAGCACACACTAAATAACACACAGTAAACAACACACACTAAACAACACACAGTAAACAACACGCACTAAACAACACACACTAAACAGCACACACTAAATAACACACACTAAACAACACACACTAAACACACACTAAACAACACACACTAAACACGCACTAAACAACACACACTAAACAGCACACACTAAATAACACACACTAAACAACACACACTAAACACACACTAAACAACACACACTAAGCAGTACACACTAAGCAACACACAATAACTAACACACAATACATAACACACCAAACAACACACATTAAACAGTACACACTAAACAACACACACTAAACAGTGTGTGTGTGTGCGTGCAAGTGTATGTGTTGGTGTGTATGTGTGTGTTGGTGCGTATATGTGTGTGTTGGTGCATGTGTGTGTGTGTTGGTGCGTGTGTGTGTGTTGGTGCATGTGCGTGTGTTGGTGCGTATATGTGTGTTGGTGCATGTGTGTGTGTTGGTGCATGTGTGTGTGTGTGTGTGTTGGTGCGTATGTGTGTGTATTTATGTGTGTTGGTGAGTGTGTGCGTGCGAGTGTGTTGGTGCGTATGTGTGTGTTTTGGTGCATGTGTGTGTGCGTATGTGTGTGTTGGTGCATATGTGTATGTGTTGGTGCGTATGTGTGAGTTGGTGCGTATGTGTATGTGCGTATATGTTGGTATGTGTTGGTGGGTATGTGTGTGTGTTGGTGCGTATGTGTGTGTTGGTGGCTATGTGTTGGTGTGTGTTTTGGTGCATATGTGTGTGTTGGTGGCTATGTGTTGGTGTGTGTGTTGGTGTGTATGTGTGTGTTGGTGCGTATGTGTGTGTTGGTGGCTATGTGTTGGTGTGTGTTTTGGTGCATATGTGTGTGTTGGTGGCTATGTGTTGGTGTGTGTGTTGGTGTGTATGTGTGTGTTGGTGCGTATGTGTGTGTTGGTGCGTATGTGTGTGTTGGTGGGTATGTGTTGTTGTGTGTGTTGGTGTGTATGTGTGTGTTGGTGTGTATGTGTGTGTTGGTGCATATGTGTGTGTGTGCGTATGTGTTGGTGTGTGTGTTGGTGCGTATGTGTGTGTTGGTGCGTGTGTTTGGTGCGTATGTGTGTGTTGGTGGGTATGTGTTTGTGTGTGTGTTGGTGCGTATGTGTGTGTTGGTGCGTATGTGTTGGTGCGTATGTGTGTGTTGGTGCGTATGTGTGTTGGTGTGTATGTTGGTGCATGTGTGTTGGTGCATATGTGTGTGTTGTGCGTATGTGCGTGTTGGTGGGTATGTGTTGGTGTGTGTGTTGGTGTGTTTGTTGGTGCATGTGTGTTGGTGCGTTTTTGTGTGTTGGTGCGTATGTGTGTGTTGGTGGGTATGTGTTGGTTTGTGTGTTGGTGCGTATGTGTGTGTTGGTGCATGTGTGTTGGTGCGTATGTGTGTATTGGTGCGTATGTGTGCGTATGTGTGTGTTGGTGCCTATGTGTTGGTGTGTGTGTTGGTGCATATGTGTGTGTTGGTGCGTATGTGTGTTGTGCGTATGTGTGTGTTGGTGGGTATGTGTTGGTGTGTGTGTTGGTGTGTGTGTTGGTGCATGTGTGTTGGTGCGTATGTGTGTGTTGGTGGGTATGTGTTGGTGTGTGTGTTGGTGCATGTGTGTTGTGCGTATGTGTGTGTTGGTGCGTATGTGTGTGTTGGTGCGTATCTGTGTTGGTGCGTATATGTGTGTGTGTGTGCGTATGTGTGTGTTGGTGGGTATGTGTGTGTTGGTGCGTATGTGTTGGTGTGTGTGTTGGTGTGTATGTGTGTGTTGGTGGGTATGTGTGTGTTGATGTGTGTGTTGGTGCGTATATGTGTGTTGCTGCGTATGTGTGTGTTGGTGCGTATGTGTGTGTTGTGCGTATGTGTGTGTTGGTGTGTGTGTTGGTGCGTATGTGTGTGTTGGTGCGTATGTGTGTGTTGGTGCGTATGTGTGTTGGTGTGTATGTGTGTGTTGGTGCGTATGTGTGTTGGTGCATATGTGTGTTGGTGCGTATGTGTGTTGGTGCGTATGTGTGTGTGTGCGTATGTGTGTGTTGGTGGGTATGTGTGTGTGTGCGTATGTGTGTGTTGGTGTGTTTGTTGGTGTGTATGTGTGTGTTGGTGTGTATGTGTGTGTTGGTGTGTTTGTTGGTGTGTATGTGTGTGTTGGTGTGTATGTGTGTGTTGGTGTGTGTTTTGGTGTGTATGTGTGTGTGTGTTGGTGGGTATGTGTGTGTGCGTATGTGTGTGTTGGTGTGTGTTTTGGTGTGTATGTGTTCGTGTGTATGTGTGTGTTGGTGCGTATGTGTGTGTTGTGCGTATGTGTGTGTTGGTGTGTGTGTTGGTGCGTATGTGTGTGTTGGTGCGTATGTGTGTGTTGGTGCGTATGTGTGTTGGTGTGTATGTGTGTGTTGGTGCGTATGTGTGTGTTGGTGCGTATGTGTGTGTTGGTGGGTATGTGTGTGTGTGCGTATGTGTGTGTTGGTGGGTATGTGTGTGTGTGCGTATGTGTGTGTTGGTGTGTTTGTTGGTGTGTATGTGTGTGTTGGTGTGTATGTGTGTGTTGGTGTGTTTGTTGGTGTGTATGTGTGTGTTGGTGTGTATGTGTGTGTTGGTGTGTGTTTTGGTGTGTATGTGTGTGTGTGTGTTGGTGGGTATGTGTGTGTGCGTATGTGTGTGTTGGTGTGTGTTTTGGTGTGTATGTGTGTGTTGGTGTGTATGTGTGTGTTGGTGCGTATGTGTGTGTTGTGCGTATGTGTGTGTTGGTGTGTGTGTTGGTGCGTATGTGTGTGTTGGTGCGTATGTATGTGTTGGTGCGTATGTGTGTTGGTGTGTATGTGTGTGTTGGTGCGTATGTGTGTTGGTGCATATGTGTGTGTTGGTGCGTATGTGTGTGTTGGTGCGTATGTGTGTGTTGGTGCGTATGTGTGTGTTGGTGTGTTTGTTGGTGTGTATGTGTGTGTTGGTGTGTTTGTTGGTGTGTATGTGTGTGTTGGTGCGTATGTGTGTGTTTGTGTGTGTGTGTGTATGTGTGTGTTGGTGTGTATGTGTGTGTTGGTGTGTATGTGTGTGTGTGTTGGTGTGTATGTGTGTGTGTGTTTGTGTTTGTGTGTGATCTGATCGAGCTCAGTGACGATTATGAGAACATCTGTTCACCCACAGTGAGCACAGTCAGTCAGTCAGTGTGTGTGTGTGTGAGTGTGTGTGTGAGTGTGTGTGTGTGTGTGTGTGTGAGTGTGTGTGTGTGAGTGTGTGTGTGTGTGTGTGTGTGTGTGTGAGTGTGTGTGTGTGTGAGTGTGTGTGTGTGTGAAGGAGAGAGTGAATCATATTGTAGGTTTTATTCTCTTTCACCACACCTGTTCATATGTGACACACCTAATGACCTCACTGTCTGCACACCTGCACATCACCATGATATCCCTGCATGACTTACTGCTATCTATAAACATGGACTTTAGCAAGTTTCTCAGAGACTGCTCCACACCTCCGCACCTCCGCACCTCCGCACCTTCGCACCTCCGCACCTCCGCACCTCCGCACCTTCGCACCTTCGCACCTCCGCACCTCCGCACCTTCACACCTCCACACCTCCACACCTCCACCCCTTCGCACCTCCGCACCTCCGCACCTCCGCACCTCCACACGCAGTCAGACCTACACCATGATTCAGCTAGTTAGCACCATGCTAGTTGCGGGGGTACTAGCTTCCACTGGGTTGAGATGACAAGACACAGCTAACTCACACAGCGCCCGCGGCTAATTCTCAACCCACTGTCTCCCGTACTTGATTACCTTTATGCAAATAAGATAAGGTGTGACCAATCAGATTGCTTTGCAGAACAGGTACCTGCTTGTGTTGACTTCACTCTGTCCTCCTGCAGAACATTATTATGGAGGTTCAGAACAACAGACAGGTGTCGACCATACTTACATTTTACACCATACTTTCTAAACTGCCTCCTGCTCACGGTTCAGTGACACGCCCCCAAAGAAAAGACCACCTGCAGAAATCTCATCTCCAGAGCACACTGGCCCCGCCGCTACAGCCTTCATCATCATCATCAGTACAACACATGGTTTTTCAGCGGCTCGTTGTCGACTTTTTAAGTAAAGCCGTTAGAAATAATTCAGCTTTTATTTTGTGGAAGTGAAGCACACTGAGAACTCTCACTTCTCGCCGCTCGCGGTGACGTGAAAACACAAGAGCTGTAAACTTTCCCCTGAAAGAAGCCTCGCCGAACTGAACTCCCCACCACTGAACATCAAAGCAAACATGAACAGAAATCCACGCTCAGGTTAGGCTTAGAGCTCCTGAGTGTGAACCTCACAAGACCAAAGGGAGGGGAAGGTGTGTTGAGATGTTTCTCCTAGTTAAGGCAGAATGGTGAGTTATTTACTGCAGAGAAGTTCAGCAGCTAAACTAGCATAGCAACACACTGCAACTAACTGACTCTCCTAAATCACAATCACACCAGCTCAGTTTGGTTTACAGGGTGTATTGGGGTGGGTGTGGTTTATAAGGTGTGGTAGGTCTGGGGTATGTACAGGTGATTTCTCTCTCAGGTGAATTACTAAAACATGTTCAGAACTGTTTCGACACACACAGGTTTCAGATCCACACCTCCGCCCAGGGCGTATAAACACACACACACACACACACACACACACACACACACACACACACACACACACACTGTAATGAGTAATGGTCAGTTAGCGTTAATAAGCTGCAGTGTTGAGACTCGCCCGCGGAGTGAACGTATTTCTACTGATACAGTTTACATTCACTCCTGCATACAAACACAAACACAAACACAAACACAAACTATGTTGTTTATCTTTAATGTAAATAAACACATTAAATTCAAATTTTCCTGCAAATATTTGTACACAATTTCTATTTTTGAACATATTAAACAAAACATAAGAAATCTAACTCAGTTTTATTTTATTTATAAACAGTTTATAAACAGTGTGTAGTAAATGTGTAGTAGTGCGTCTCTGTTTTACAACATGTAACTTATTTACACTCAGAACATTAGTATATATATATACACACACACTATACACCCACAATATATACACACATTATATATTATACACACAAACACACACACACTATATACACACACTATATATATATATATATATATATATATATATATATATATATATATATATATATATATACACAGTATATATACACACTATACACAGACAGTATACACACACACACTATATATACACAAAGTATATATACACTATATACACACACTATACACACACATACACACACAGTATATAAACACACAGTATACACACACACTATATACACACACACTATACACACACAGTATATATACACACACTATATACACACACTATACACACACACTATATAGACACACACTATACACACACACTATATATACACACAGTATATATACACTATATACACACACACTATACACACACACTATTTACACACACAGTATATATACACACACTATATATAAACACACTATATATACACACATACTTTACACACGCACACTATATACACACACATTATATACACAGTATATATACACATACTATAAACACAAACACTACACACACACTATATACACACACTATACACACACATTATATACACAGTATATATACACACACACTATAAACACACACACTATACACACACTATATACACACTATATGCACACACAGTATACACATACACTATACACACACTATATACACACACAGTATATATACACAGTATATATAAACACACACACACTATATACACACACAGTATATACACACATACTATATGTACACACAGTATATATACATACACACACTATATACACACACAGTATATATACACACATACACTACACACACACACTATATACACACACACTATACACACACAATATATACACACACACTATAAACACACACTATACACACAGTATATACACACACACACACACTATTTACACACTACATTCACACACACACACACTATATACACACACACAATATATACACACACAGTATATAAACACACACTATACACATGCTATACACACACTATAAACACACTATATACACACACACTATGCATACACACTATACAAACACACACAGTATACATATACACACTATACAAACACACACTATACACACACTAAATACACACGCAGTATATACAAATACACACTCAACACACACACACACACTATACAAACTATATACACACATACACACACAGTATACACACACATACACACACTATATACACACTCTATATAAACACACACTATACACACACACACTATACACAAACACACACTATACACACACATACACTATACATACACACACTATATACACAAACTATACACATACACTATATATACATACACATTATATATGCCATATACACACAATATATACACTCACACTATACACACACACACACTATACACACTATATACACACAGTATATACACACACTATATGTACACACAGTATATATACATACACACACTATATACACACAGTATATATATACACACACACTATACACACACACTATATACACACACACACACTATGTACACAAACACACTATACACACACAAACACACTATATACACACACACTATATACATACACACTATACACACACAATATACACACACACTATACACACCATATTCACACACACACACACACTATATACACACACAAACAATTTATACACACACAGTATATAAACACACACTATACACATGCTATACACACACTATACACACACTATATACACACACACTATGCATACACACTATAAAAACACACACACTATACATATACACACTATACAAACACACACTATACACACACTATATACACACACAGTATATACAAATACACACTCAACACACACACACACTATACACACTATATACACACATACACACACAGTATACACACACATACACACACAGTATACACACACATACACACACTATATACACACTCTATATAAACACACACTATACACACACACACTATACACACACATACACTATAAATACACACACTATATACACACACTATATACATACACTATACACACAAACTATACACATACACTATATATACATACACACTATATATGCCATATACACACAATATATACACTCACACTATATACACACACACTATACACACTATATACACACATATACTCACACTATACACACACATACACACACACTGTATACACACACTATATACACACACTATATACACACACTATATGTACACACAGTATATATACATAAACACACTATATACACACACAGTATATATACACACACACTATACACACAAAGTATATACACACACACTATACACACACACACTTTACACACACAATATATACACACACACTATACACACACACACACACTATACACACAGTATATATACACACACACACTATATACACACTATATTTTCACACACACACACTATATACACACACAGTATATAAACACACACTATACACACGCTATTCACACACTATACACACACTATATACACTATACACACACTATATACACTATATACACTATACACACACTATATACACACACACACTATGTACACACACACTATACACACACACAAACACACTATATACACACACACACTATACACACACACACTATATACACAATACATACACACACAGTATATACATACACACACACTATATACACACTATATTTTCACACACACACACACTATATACACACACAGTATATAAACACACACTATACACACGCTATACACACACTATACACACACTATATACACACAAACACTATATACACACACTATGCATACACACTATACAAACACACACACTAAACATATAAACACTATACAAACGCAAACACTATACACACACACTATATACACACAGTATATACAAATACACACTCTACACACACACACTATACACACTATATACACACACACACACAGTATACACACACACATACACACTCTATATAAACACACTATATACACACACTATACACACAAACTATACACATACACTATATATACATACACACTATATATGCCATATACACAATATATACACTCACACTATATACACACACACACTATACACACTATATACACACATATACTCACACTATACACACACATACACACACACACACTATACACTATATACACACACACACTATACACACACTATATACACACAGAGTATACACACACAGTATATACATACACAGTATATACACACACACTATGTACACACACACTATACACACAAACACACTATGTACACACACTATACACACACAATATACACACACACACTATATACACACACACTATACACACACACTATACACACACAGTATATACACACACACTATATACACACTATATTTTCACACACACACACACACTATATACACACACACAATATACACACACAGTATATAAACACACACTATACACACACTATACACACACAATATATACACACACACTGTGTACACACACTATGCACACACACTATACATATACACACTATACAAACACACACACTATATACACACACAGTATATACAAATACACACTCTACACACACACACACACTATACACACTATATACACACATACACACACAGTATACACACATACTATATACACACTCTATATAAACACACACTATACACAAACTATACACACACATACACTATATATACACACACTATATACATACACTATACACACAAACTATACACATACACTATATATGCCATATACACACAATATATACACTCACACTATATACACACACACTATACACACTATATACACACATACACTCACACTATACACACACACACACTGTACACACTATATACACACATACTCTCACACTATACACACACCCACACACTATATACACACACTATACACACCCACACACCCACACACTATATACACACACTATACACACCCACACATACACACACTATATACACACAGTATATACACACACTAAACACACACACACACACACACACACACACACACACACACACACACACACATATATATATATATATATATAAATCGTCTTCCTGAACCTCGTGTTTCCAAAACAATAATGATAAGAACATGTTCCTTGAGGTTAGCAGAACTGGACCGGAGATTAGCAGAACTGGACTGGAGGTTAGCAGAACTGGACCGGAGGTTAGAGGAACTGGACTGGAGGTTAGAGGAACTGGACTGGAGGTTAGCAGAACTGGACCGGAGATTAGCAGAACTGAACTGGAGGTTAGCAGAACTGAACCGGAGATTAGCAGAACTGGACCGGAGGTTAGCAGAACTGGACCGGAGGTTAGTGGAACTGGACCGGATGTTAGCAGAACTGGACCGGAGGTTAGAGGAACTGGACCAAAGGTTAGTGGAACTGGACCGGAGGTTAGTGGAACTGGACTGATGGTTAGTGGAACTGGACCAGAGGTTTGCGGAACTGGACCGGAGGTTAGCGGAACAGGACCAGAGGTTAGTGGAACTGGACTGGAGGTTAGAGGAACTGGACCGAAGGTTAGAGGAACTGGACTGGAGGTTAGCAGAACTGGACCGGAGGTTAGTGGAACGGAACTGGAGGTTAGAGGAACTGGACCGAAGGTTAGTGGAACTGGACCGAAGGTTAGTGGAACTGGACTGGAGGTTTGCAGAACTGGACTGGAGGTTAGCAGAACTGGACCAGAGGTTAGTGGAACTGGACTGGAGGTTAGCAGAACTGGACTGGAGGTTAATGGAACTGGACTGGAGGTTAGCAGAACTGGACTGGAGGTTAGAGGAACTGGACCGGAGGTTAGCATAACTGGACGGGAGGTTAGCAGAACTGGATGGGAGGTTTGCGGAACTGGACTGCAGGTTAGTGGAACTGGACCGGAGGTTAGCATAACTGGACGGGAGGTTAGCATAACTGGACCGGAGGTTAGCATAACTGGACGGGAGGTTAGCAGAACTGGACCAGAGGTTTGCGGAACTGGACCGGAGGTTAGCAGAACTGAACTGGAGGTTAGCAGAACTGGACTGGAGGTTAGCAGAACTGGACTGGAGGTTAATGGAACTGGACTGGAGGTTAGCAGAACTGGACCGGAGGTTAGAGGAACTGGACCAAAGGTTAGTGGAACTGGACCGGAGGTTAGTGGAACTGGACCAGAGGTTTGCAGAACTGGACCGGAGGTTAGTGGAACAGGACCAGAGGTTAGTGGAACTGGACTGGAGGTTAGAGGAACTGGACCGAAGGTTAGTGGAACTGGACTGGAGGTTAGCAGAACTGGACCGGAGGTTAGTGGAACGGAACTGGAGGTTAGCAGAACTGGACCGGAGGTTAGAGGAACTGGACCGAAGGTTAGTGGAACTGGACCGAAGGTTAGTGGAACTGGACCAGAGGTTTGCAGAACTGGACTGGAGGTTAGCAGAACTGGACCAGAGGTTAGTGGAACTGGACTGGAGGTTAGCAGAACTGGACTGGAGGTTAATGGAACTGGACTGGAGGTTAGCAGAACTGGACTGGAGGTTAGAGGAACTGGACCGGAGGTTAGCATAACTGGACGGGAGGTTAGCAGAACTGGACGGGAGGTTTGCGGAACTGGACTGCAGGTTAGTGGAACTGGACCGGAGGTTAGCATAACTGGACGGGAGGTTAGCAGAACTGGACCGGAGGTTAGCATACCTGGACGGGAGGTTAGCAGAACTGGACCAGAGGTTTGCGGAACTGGACCGGAGGTTAGCAGAACTGAACTGGAGGTTAGCAGAACTGGACTGGAGGTTAGCAGAACTGGACTGGAGGTTAATGGAACTGGACTGGAGGTTAGCAGAACTGGACGGGAGGTTTGCGGAACTGGACTGCAGGTTAGTGGAACTGGACCGGAGGTTAGCATAACTGGACGGGAGGTTAGCAGAACTGGACCGGAGGTTAGCATAACTGGACGGGAGGTTAGCAGAACTGGACCAGAGGTTTGCGGAACTGGACCGGAGGTTAGCAGAACTGAACTGGAGGTTAGCAGAACTGGACTGGAGGTTAGCAGAACTGGACTGGAGGTTAATGGAACTGGACTGGAGGTTAGCAGAACTGGACTGGAGGTTAGAGGAACTGGACCGGAGGTTAGCATAACTGGACGGGAGGTTAGCAGAACTGGACCGGAGGTTAGCATAACTGGACGGGAGGTTAGCAGAACTGGACCAGAGGTTTGCGGAACTGGACTGGAGGTTAGCAGAACTGGACCGGAGGTTAGCAGAACTGGACTGGAGGTTAGTGGAACTGGACTGGAGGTTAGCAGAACTGGACTGGAGGTTAGTGGTACTGGACTGGAGGTTAGCGGAACTGGACCAGAGGTTTGCGGAACTGGACTGGAGGTTAGCAGAACTGGACCGGAGATTAGCAGAACTGGACCAGAGGTTAGTGGAACTGAACCGGAGGTTAGCAGAACTGGACTGGAGGTTAGAGAAACTGGACCGAAGGTTAGTGGAACTGGACCAGAGGTTTGCGGAACTGGACCGGAGGTTAGCAGAACTGGACTGGAGGTTAGCAGAACTGGACTGGAGGTTAGAGGAACTGGACCGGAGGTTAGCAGAACTGGACTGGATGTTAGCAGAACTGGACCGGAGGTTAGCAGAACTGGACTGGATGTTAGCAGAACTAGACCGGAGATTAGCAGAACTGGACCGGAGGTTAGCATACCTGGACCGGAGGTTAGTGTAACTGGACCGGAGGTTAGTAGAACTGGACCGGAGATTAGCAGAACTGGACCGGAGGTTAGTGGAACTGGACCGGAGATTAGCAGAACTGGACCGTAGGTTAGTGGAACTGGACTGGAGGTTAGAGGAACTGGACCGGAGGTTAGTGGAACTGGACCGGAGGTTAGTAGAACTGGACCGGAGATTAGCAGAACTGGACCGGAGGTTAGTGGAACTGGACCGGAGGTTAGCATAACTGGACCGGAGGTTAGTGGAACTGGACCGGAGGTTAGTGGAACTGGACTGGAGGTTAGAGGAACTGGACCGGAGGTTAGCATAACTGGACCCCTGGTTAGTGGAACTGGACTGGAGGTTAGCAGAACTGGACCGGAGGTTAGTGGAACTGGACCGGAGGTTAGCATAACTGGACCGGAGGTTAGTGGAACTGGACTGGAGGTTTGTGGAACTGGACCGGAAGTTAGCATAACTGGACCGGAGGTTAGTGGAACTGGACCGGAGGTTAGTAGAACTGGACCGGAGGTTAGAGGAACTGGACCGGAGGTTAGAGGAACTGGACCGGAGGTTTGTGGAACTGGACCGGAAGTTAGCATAACTGGACCGGAGGTTAGAGGAACTGGACCGGACCGAACTGAACCTGTGATCGGTGGCTCTGTGATCTGCTAGTGCTTGAGAGAAACATACAGCTTCTGTGTTTGATTAATCAGTTTTATTGTATATTAACCATCTGAAGACCTACAGACTGTTTTCACAGGACTACATACCACAGAGAGAGGAGACTGCAGTTCAGCTTTCCAACAAACGCTGCTGGTTTTAAATCCACTGAAGAAAGTAAGTACGTAAGTAAGTAAGTGTGCGTGTGTGAGTGTGTGTGGAGTGTGTGTGTGTGTGTGTGTGTGTGTAAGTATGTGTGTGTGTGTGTGTGTGTGTGTGTGTGTGAGTGTGTGTGGAGTGTGTGTGTGTGTGGGTGGAGTGTGTGTGTGTGTGAGTGTGTGTGTGTGTGTGTGTGTGTGTGTGGGTGTGTGTGTGTGTGTGTGTGTGGAGTGTGTGTGTGTGAGTGTGTGTGGAGTGTGTGTGTGTGTGAGTGTGTGTGGAGTGTGTGTGTGTGTGTGTGGGTGTGTGTGGGTGTGTGTGTGTGTGTGTGTGTGTGGAGTGTGTGTGTGTGGGTGTGTGTGTGTGTGTGTGTGTGGAGTGTGTGTGTGTGAGTGTGTGTGGAGTGTGTGTGTGTGTGAGTGTGTGTGGAGTGTGTGTGTGTGTGTGTGTGTGTGAGTGTGTGTGGAGTGTGTGTGTGTGTGAGTGTGTGTGGAGTGTGTGTGTGGAGTGTGTGTGTGTGTGTGTGTGTGTGTGAGTGTGGTGTATAGTGCTAGTCCTCTCTCCACCACTAGTGATAATAGTGGGTCAGTCTGTGAGAAGCTCATTTCTACTCTGGTGGAGAAGGTGAACCAGTTAGAGGTGCATTCGGGGTTTAATCAGGGATAGAGAGCAGAGTTCAGAGTTCACCCCGGGTGCCTTAGGGAGAGTTAGAGTCCCAGCGACTCCGGCTGTAGACCCCCGCAGCAGCGCGAACGGGTGACGGTTCGGCGGCATAGTAACAAAGCTAAAGCTGACGCTAAAGCTAAGGCTAGCCCACCTGAGCACCACGCACCTATTCGCATGTCAGACAGATATTCTCCTCTCGGTGAAACACCCACCGAGGAGTCTGTCAGAGGTGCTCTGGTTATAGGAAGCTCTATCGTACGACACGTGAAATGAGCTACTCCTTTAGGGACACCAACAGCTCCAGTTATCTGCTCACCAGGAGCCAGGGGCCCCGGACATCAGCAGCAACCTTAGGGTGTTAGCAAAGTATAGATATTCGAGGATAGTGATTCACGTAGGTGGTAACGATATCCGTATGCGGCAGTCTGAGGTCACTAAGAGTAATATTAATAATAATATTAATAATAATATTAATAATAATAATATTAAAGAGGTGATCAAAATAGCCCATACGATGTCCGATGCTGTAATATGCTCTGGCCCTGTTCCAGGACGGCAGGGTGCTGAAGCTTACAGCAGGCTTTGGACGCTACACTGCTGGATGTCCAAGTGGTGTGCAGAAAATCATGTGGGCTTCATAGACAGCTGGTCCCAGTTTGAGGGGAAGTCTGGTCTCGTAGGGCGGGACGGTGTCCACCCCACGCGGGAGGGTGCCGCTCTGCTATCGTGCAGCATAGCCCATAGCCTGTTAGTTAGTCGCAGAGCAGCGGAGGTAGTTGCTGACTGTCCAGAGCCGAGACCAGGCAGCAGACAAACAGGCTAAACTGACCGTCTGCTCGCTGCCTAGATACGTCACCTAGCAACAACTATACTGAGACTGTTTCACTGCCCCGAATTAAACACAAACTTAGAAAATCTCAATCAGTTTGTTTAAATAACTTCGTTAATATAAGAATATTAGATCCAGTGTCTAGCTGCAGTGTTTCTGAACATCTTCATCACCCTCATCACACGTGATCACAATCATGGCTCCTCTTCATTTCACTCTTCATTTCACATCATTTCACTCTTCACTCTCCTGGTGCACCGCGGCGCAGCAGCATGGCCCCTTTGTTTACACTCGGGATCAGCTGATCACGCTGAAGCCGGCCGGCATGGAGACCAGGGCCGCTAACATCCCCGAGGAGCTTTGGAGACGGACGCACAGGGACTGTAGAGGAGGAACTAAACAGCGCACGGCGAAAGCGAGGGCGAAGAGACGGAGGCTTATGGAGAAAAAGGGGTATAAGCCGCGCCTCCCCACTGTCGTCATGGGCAACGTTAGATCACTGGCTAATAAGATGGACGAGCTAACAGCGTTAGCCACGAGTCAGAAGGAATACCGGCAGTGTAGTTTAATGTGCTTTTCGGAGACATGGCTACACCAGAACATTCCAGATGAGAACGTTTCAATCGCTGGCTTTCAGACTGTTCGGGCCGACCGGGACTGCACCGAGAGCGGTAAGCGGAGAGGGGGGGGGCTGGCTGTGTTAGTTAATAACCGCTGGTGCTCTCCTGGTCACATTACCATCAAGGAGCGTATCTGTTGTCCGGACATTGAGCTGTTGGCTGTTGGACTCAGGCCATATTATTTCCCATGTTGTTGTCGTGGCTGTTTATATCCCCCCCTCTGCAAACCCGACGTCGGCGTGTGACGTCATTCACTCCACCATAGCGCGTCTTCAAACTCAACACCCAACTGCTTTCATTACCATATCAGGTGACTTCAACCACGTCACTATGGCCAGGACATTACCAAACTTCACTCAGTATGTGGACTGTCCCACCAGAGAGGAGAGAACACTGGACCTGCTGTATGCTAATGTTAAGGATACATACAGTTGCTCCCCCCTCCCCCCTCTGGGTGGATCTGATCATAACTTGGTCAGCCTTAGCTCAAAGTATGTGCCTCAGGTGAAGAGTCAGCCTGTGACCACGAGGACAGTGAGGAGATGGTCAGAGGAGACTTCTGAAGTGCTGCAGGACTGCTTTGAGACTACAGACTGGACAGCACTCTATGAGCCTCATGGAGAGGACATTGACGGGCTCACAGAGTGTATCACAGACTACATCAACTTCTGTGTGGACTCCACTGTCCTAACCAGGACTGTTAAATGTTACCCAAACAACAAGCCGTGGGTAACAAAAGACATTAAAGCCCTCCTCAACAAGAAGAAGAGGGCTTTCAGAGCTGGAGACCGGGAGGAGGTGAGAACGA
Source organism: Megaleporinus macrocephalus (assembly GCA_021613375.1). NCBI lineage: Eukaryota > Metazoa > Chordata > Actinopteri > Characiformes > Anostomidae > Megaleporinus > Megaleporinus macrocephalus. The sequence continues at coordinate 44,895 of CM038708.1, read as the reverse complement.
TTCAGAGAGAGCTGAAGAGAACCATCAGGGAGGCTAAGAACAGATATAGGAGGAAGCTGGAGTGGAAACTCCAGCAGAACAACATGAGGGATGTCTGGAGTGGTATGAGAACTATCACTGGCTTCAGATCCAGCAACAACAGGGGAGTAGAGGGCAGTGTGGACAGGGCCAACCAGTTAAATTTGTTTTTTAACAGATTAGACACTGCAAGCCCTGACCTCCCCCTCCCTGACTCCTCTGCTGCCAGGCCTCAACAGCCCACTCCACTCCCTCCCCCTCCTGTTAGCCTCCCACCCTCCTGTGATAGACTTCACACCTCCTCTTCTCCCCCACCAGTCACCTCTACAGTGAATCTCACAGCTGACCAGGTGAGAAGACAGCTACAGAGACTCCACACGAACAAGGCTGCAGGCCCTGAGGGTGCTTAAAGCCTGTGCCACCCAACTTTGTGGAGTCCTGCAGTATGTCTTCAACATGAGCCTGAGTCTCCAGAGGGTCCCTGTGATGTGGAAGACGTCCTGCATTGTTCCTGTGCCAAAGACTCCGCGGCCCAGTGACATCAAGGACTACAGGCCAGTGGCACTGACGTCCCATATCATGAAGACCATGGAGAGACTTGTCCTGGATCAGCTCCGGCCCATGGTCCAGCCACTTCTAGACCCCCTCCAGTTCGCCTACCAGCCTCGTCTGGGAGTTGAGGATGCCATCATCTACCTGCTGAACCGAGTCTACGCTCACCTTGATAAGCCAGGCAGCACTGTGAGGATCATGTTCTTTGACTTCTCCAGTGCATTTAACACCATTCAGCCTCTTCTGGGTGACAAGCTGAACGTGATGCAGGTAGACGCCCCCCTCGTGTCCTGGATTGTTGACTACCTGACTGGCAGACCACAGTATGTACGTCTGCAGCACTGTGTGTCAGACAGAGTGGTCAGCAACACTGGAGCCCCCCAGGGAACTGTCCTCTCTCCCTTCCTCTTCACCCTCTACACCACTGATTTCAACTACTGCTCAGAGACCTGCCACCTCCAGAAGTTCTCTGACGACTCTGCACTAGTTGGATGTATCAGCAGGGGTGAGGAGGAGGAGTACAGGGCGACGGTGAACGACTTTGTTGCGTGGTGTGAGCTGAACCATCTGCAGCTCAACGTAACAAAGACAAAGGAGCTGGTGGTGGACCTGAGAAGGGACAAAACACAGGTGACCCCTGTTTCCATCAGGGGGGTCAGTGTGGACACTGTGGAGGACTATAAATATCTGGGCGTGCACATTGACAATAAACTGGACTGGGCTAAGAACACTGACGCCCTCTACAAGAAGGGCCAAAGTCGTCTCTATTTTCTGAGGCGTCTGAGGTCCTTCAACATCTGCAGGATCTGCTGAGGATCTTTTATGAGTCTGTAGTTTCCAGTGCCATCCTATACGCTGTTGCATGCTGGGGCAGCAGGCTGAGGGTAGCAGACGCCAACAGACTTGATAAACTGATCCGCAGAGCCAGTGATGTTGTGGGTGGAGCTGGACTCGCTGACAGCAGTGTCTGAGAGGAGGACGCTGTCTAAGCTGCAGGCCATCATGGAGAACAGCTCCCACCCTCTTTATCACACAGTGAGGAGACGCAGGAGCACATTCAGTGAGAGACTCATTCAACCAACATGATCTACAGACACCACAGGAGGTCATTCCTACCATCATAACTCCTCCCTTAACTATCAGACTTTATAACTCCTCTCTTAACTATCAGACTTTATAACTCCTCTCTTAACTATCAGACTTTATAACTCCTCCCTTAACTATCAGACTTTATAACTCCTCCCTTAACTATCAGACTTTATAACTCCTCCCTTAACTATCAGACTTTATAACTCCTCCCTTAACTATCAGACTTTATAACTCCTCCCTTAACTATCAGACTTTATAACTCCTCTCTTAACTATCAGACTTTATCACTCCTCTCTTAACTATCAGACTTTATAACTCCTCTCTTAACTATCAGACTTTATAACTCCTCCATTAACTATCAGACTTTATAACTCCTCTCTTAACTATCAGACTTTATAACTCCCCTCTTAACTATCAGACTTTATAACTCCTCCCTTAACTATCAGACTTTATAACTCCTCCCTTAACTATCAGACTTTATAACTCCTCTCTTACCTATCAGACTTTATAACTCCTCCCTTAACTATCAGACTTTATAACTCCTCCCTTAACTATCAGACTTTATAACTCCTCTCTTAACTATCAGACTTTATAACTCCTCTCTTAACTATCAGACTTTATAACTCCTCCCTTAACTATCAGACTTTATAACTCCTCTCTTAACTATCAGACTTTATAACTCCTCTCTTAACTATCAGACTTTATAACTCCTCCCTTAACTATCAGACTTTATAACTCCTCTCTTAACTATCAGACTTTATAACTCCTCTCTTAACTATCAGACTTTATAACTCCTCCCTTAACCATCAGACTTTATAACTCCTCCCTTAACCATCAGACTTTATAACTCCTCCCTTAACTATCAGACTTTATAACTCCTCTCTTAACTATCAGACTTTATAACTCCTCTCTTAACTATCAGACTTTATAACTCCTCCCTTAACTATCAGACTTTATAACTCCTCTCTTAACTATCAGACTTTATAACTCCTCCCTTAACTATCAGACTTTATAACTCCTCTCTTAACTATCAGACTTTATAACTCCTCTCTTAACTATCAGACTTTATAACTCCTCTCTTAACTATCAGACTTTATAACTCCTCCCTTAACCATCAGACTTTATAACTCCTCCCTTAACTATCAGACTTTATAACTGCTCTCTTAACCATCAGACTTTATAACTCCTCCCTTAACTATCAGACTTTATAACTCCTCCCTTAACTATCAGACTTTATAACTCCTCCCTTAACTATCAGACTTTATAACTCCTCTCTTAACTATCAGACTTTATAACTCCTCCCTTAACTATCAGACTTTATAACTCCTCTCTTAACTATCAGACTTTATAACTCCTCTCTTAACTATCAGACTTTATAACTCCTCCCTTAACTATCAGACTTTATAACTCCTCTCTTAACTATCAGACTTTATAACTCCTCTCTTAACTATCAGACTTTATAACTCCTCCCTTAACCATCAGACTTTATAACTCCTCCCTTAACTATCAGACTTTATAACTCCTCCCTTAACTATCAGACTTTATAACTCCTCCCTTAACTATCAGACTTTATAACTCCTCTCTTAACTATCAGACTTTATAACTCCTCCCTTAACTATCAGACTTTATAACTCCTCCCTTAACTATCAGACTTTATAACTCCTCCCTTAACTATCAGACTTTATAACTCCTCTCTTAACTATCAGACTTTATAACTCCTCCCTTAACTATCAGACTTTATAACTCCTCTCTTAACTATCAGACTTTATAACTCCTCCCTTAACCATCAGACTTTATAACTCCTCCCTTAACTATCAGACTTTATAACTCCTCCCTTAACTATCAGACTTTATAACTCCTCTCTTAACTATCAGACTTTATAACTCCTCCCTTAACTATCAGACTTTATAACTCCTCTCTTAACTATCAGACTTTATAACTCCTCCCTTAACTATCAGACTTTATAACTCCTCCCTTAACTATCAGACTTTATAACTCCTCCCTTAACTATCAGACTTTATAACTCCTCTCTTAACTATCAGACTTTATAACTCCTCCCTTAACTATCAGACTTTATAACTCCTCTCTTAACTATCAGACTTTATAACTCCTCTCTTAACTATCAGACTTTATAACTCCTCCCTTAACTATCAGACTTTATAACTCCTCCCTTAACTATCAGACTTTATAACTCCTCCCTTAACGTACGACACCTTTCACACGTACAGTGATACCAGTAGAACTATAATTTAATTATGTATGTAAGAACTCAAACGTGCAATAACTTTCTTACTTCTAAACTCTTACTGCTGTATACAGTATATCTGTATATACTTCTAAACTCTTACTGCTGTATACAGTATATCTGTATATACTTCTAAACTCTTACTCCTGTATACAGTATATCTGTATATACTTCTAAACTCTTACTGCTGTATACAGTATATCTCTATATACTTCTAAACTCTTACTGCTGTATACGGTATATCTGTACATACTTCTAAACTCTTACTGCTGTATACAGTATATCTGTATATACTTCTAAACTCTTACTGCTGTATACGGTATATCTGTATATACTTCTAAACTCTTACTGCTGTATACGGTATATCTGTACATACTTCTAAACTCTTACTGCTGTATACGGTATATCTGTATATACTTCTAAACTCTTACTGCTGTATACGGTATATCTGTATATACTTCTAAACTCTTACTGCTGTATACGGTATATCTGTACATACTTCTAAACTCTTACTGCTGTATACGGTATATCTGTATATACTTCTAAACTCTTACTGCTGTATACGGTATATCTGTATATACTTCTAAACTCTTACTGCTGTATACGGTATATCTGTATATACTTCTAAACTCTTACTGCTGTATACGGTATATCTGTATATACTTCTAAACTCTTACTGCTGTATACAGTATATCTGTACATACTTCTAAACTCTTACTGCTGTATACAGTATATCTGTATATACTTCTAAACTCTTACTGCTGTATACAGTATATCTGTATATACTTCTAAACTCTTACTGCTGTATACGGTATATATGTATATACTTCTAAACTCTTACTGCTGTATACGGTATATCTGTACATACTTCTAAACTCTTACTGCTGTATACGGTATATCTGTATATACTTCTAAACTCTTACTGCTGTATACAGTATATCTGTACATACTTCTAAACTCTTACTGCTGTATACAGTATATCTGTATATACTTCTAAACTCTTACTGCTGTATACGGTATATCTGTATATACTTCTAAACTCTTACTGCTGTATACAGTATATCTGTATATACTTCTAAACTCTTACTGCTGTATACAGTATATCTGTACATACTTCTAAACTCTTACTGCTGTATACGGTATATCTGTATATACTTCTAAACTCTTACTGCTGTATACGGTATATCTGTATATACTTCTAAACTCTTACTGCTGTATACGGTATATCTGTATATACTTCTAAACTCTTACTGCTGTATACAGTATATCTGTACATACTTCTAAACTCTTACTCCTGTATACAGTATATCTGTATATACTTCTAAACTCTTACTCCTGTATACAGTATATCTGTATATACTTCTAAACTCTTACTGCTGTATACAGTATATCTGTACATACTTCTAAACTCTTACTGCTGTATACGGTATATCTGTATATACTTCTAAACTCTTACTGCTGTATACAGTATATCTGTATATACTTCTAAACTCTTACTGCTGTATACAGTATATCTGTATATACTTCTAAACTCTTACTGCTGTATACGGTATATCTGTATATACTTCTAAACTCTTACTCCTGTATACAGTATATCTGTATATACTTCTAAACTCTTACTGCTGTATACGGTATATCTGTACATACTTCTAAACTCTTACTGCTGTATACAGTATATCTGTATATACTTCTAAACTCTTACTGCTGTATACGGTATATCTGTATATACTTCTAAACTCTTACTCCTGTATACAGTATATCTGTATATACTTCTAAACTCTTACTCCTGTATACAGTATATCTGTACTTAATATTTTAGACACAGTCACTTTATATTTTATTCTTCTATTGTAATATATGACTTATATATGTGTACATACTACAAATTTCTTTTATGTTGTCAATTATTATTAGAGTGTTTATTCTTCTTCTGCTACTGTAAAAACTGCAATTTCCCCCTGAAATCAATAAAGTATTTCTGATTCTGATTCTGATTCTGATTCTGATTCTGATTCTGATTCTGTCAGTCTCTGAACAATTGAACTGAGGAGTGAACTGACAGTGCCTGGTTAATCAGTTACTGAGCCTGTACAGTGATATTACCCATAACCACCAGCAGAGGGAGACAGTCACCAACACAAACAGAGAAAAAGAGCGAGGGAGAGGAGAAGGAAGAGTGCTATACTGGGGCTCACTCGTCTTCATCAGCAGTGAAGTGAACAAATATAGTGATAATATATACAAAATAAGAGTATTATATACACTACACACCACATTCTATAGTGTAAGAATGTAGTGTATAGTGTATGAGTGTAGTGTATAGTTTAAGAATGTAGTGTATAGTGTATGAGTGTAGTGTATAGTGTAAGAATGTAGTGCATAGTGTAAGAATGTAGTGCATAGTGTAAGAATGTAGTGTATAGTGTATGAGTGTAGTGTATAGTGTAAGAATGTAGTGCATAGTGTAAGAATGTAGTGTATAGTTTAAGAATGTAGTGTATAGTGTATGAGTGTAGTGTATAGTGTAAGAATGTAGTGCATAGTGTAAGAATGTAGTGCATAGTGTAAGAATATAGTGTATAGTTTAATTATGTAGTGTATAGTGTAAGAATGTAGTGTATAGGGTAAGAATATAGTATATAGTTTCAGAATGTGCTGGATTGTATAAGAATGAAATGTATAGTGTAAGAAGGTAGTGTATAGTGTAAGAATGTAGTGTATAGTGTAAGAATGTAGTGTATAGGGTAAGAATATAGTGTATAGTGTAAGAATGTAGTGTATAGTGTAAGAATGTAGTGTATAGTTTCAGAATGTGCTGGATTGTATAAGAATGAAATGTATAGTGTAAGAAAGTAGTGTATAGTGTAAGACTGTAGTGTATAGTGTAAGAATGTAGTGTATAGTGTATGAGTGTAGTATATAATGTAAGAATGTAGTGTATAGTGTAAGAATGTTGTGTATAGTGTAAGAATGTTGTGTATAGTGTAAGTATGTTGTGTATAGTGTAAGAATGTTGTGTATAGTGTAAGAATATAGTGCATAGTGTAAGAATGTAGTGTATAGTGTAAGAATATAGTGTATAGTGTAAGAATGTAGTGTATAGTGTAAGAATGTAGTGTATAGTGTAAGAATGTAGTGTATAGTGTAAGAATGTAGTATATAGTTTCAGAATGTGCTGGATTGTATAAGAATGAAATGTATAGTGTAAGAATGTAGTGTAGTGTAAGAATGTAGTGTATAGTGTATGAGTGTAGTGTATAGTGTAAGAATGTTGTGTGTAGTGTAAGAATGCAGTGTATAGTGTAAGAATGTAGTGTATAGTGTAAGAATATAGTGTATAGTGTAAGAATATAGTATATAGTTTCAGAATGTGCTGCATTGTATAAGAATGAAGGGTATAGTGTAAGAATATAGTGTATAGTGTAAGAATGTAGTGTATAGTTTAAGAATGCAGTGTATAGTGTGAGAATGTAGTGTATAGTGTAAGAATAGTGTGTAATGTATAAGTGTAGTGTATAGTGTAGATTAATTATACAGCGTATACAGTAAGATGTATAGAGTCTAAGTATAATGTAAGAGTAGAGTGTTTTATAAGAGTATGATTTTTAGAGTAAAGGATTAGTGTATAGTGTGTAGCTCAAGTATATAAAGTAGGATGAAAAAAGGAAAAATATGGTATGAAGTGTTAAAGTATAGTATTAGGTTTATAGTGTATGAATATAGTGTAGAGTATGAAAGGTCAGTGTATATAATATAGTAAGTAGTGAGTATATGATATATATAACGTGTATAACATAGTGAGTAGTGAGTATATATATGTATATAAAGGTTAGTTTATATAATATAGTATAATATATATATATAGGCAAGGCAAGGCAAGTTTATTTGCATAGCATGAAAATAAATCAGTTAAAAGAAATAAATACGCTGAGGCTGTTTTTCATGAATGTAAAGCACTCAGATGGTTATATATATAAAGGTTAGTGTATGTAGTGAGTGTGTATACATATATATAAAGGTTAGTGTATGTAGTGAGTGTGTGTATATATATATATATATATATATATATATATATATATATATGTATATGTATATATATATATATATATAAAGGTTAGTGTATGTAGTGAGTGTGTATATATATATATAAAGGTTAGTGTATGTAGTGAGTGTGTATATATATATATATATATAAAGGTTAGTGTATGTAGTGAGTGTGTATATATATATATATATAAAGGTTAGTGTATGTAGTGAGTGTGTATATATATATATAAAGGTTAGTGTATGTAGTGAGTGTGTATATATATATATAAAGGTTAGTGTATGTAGTGAGTGTGTATATATATATATATATATATAGGTTAGTGTATGTAGTGAGTGTGTATATATATATATAAAGGTTAGTGTATGTAGTGAGTGTGTATATATATATATATATAAAGGTTAGTGTATGTAGTGAGTGTGTATATATATATAAAGGTTAGTGTATGTAGTGAGTGTGTATATATATATATAAAGGTTAGTGTATGTAGTGAGTGTGTATATATATATATAAAGGTTAGTGTATGTAGTGAGTGTGTATATATATATATATATAAAGGTTAGTGTATGTAGTGAGTGTGTGTATATATATATATATAAAGGTTAGTGTATGTAGTGAGTGTGTATATATATATATAAAGGTTAGTGTATGTAGTGAGTGTGTATATATATATATAAAGGTTAGTGTATGTAGTGAGTGTGTATATATATATATAAAGGTTAGTGTATGTAGTGAGTGTGTATATATATATATAAAGGTTAGTGTATGTAGTGAGTGTGTATATATATATATATATAAAGGTTAGTGTATGTAGTGAGTGTGTATATATATATAAAGGTTAGTGTATGTAGTGAGTGTGTATATATATATATAAAGGTTAGTGTATGTAGTGAGTGTGTATATATATATATAAAGGTTAGTGTATGTAGTGAGTGTGTATATATATATATATAAAGGTTAGTGTATGTAGTGAGTGTGTATATATATATATATATAAAGGTTAGTGTATGTAGTGAGTGTGTATATATATATATATAAAGGTTAGTGTATGTAGTGAGTGTGTATATATATATATATATAAAGGTTAGTGTATGTAGTATAGTGAGTGTACAGCCCAGCTTCTTGTTTTACACGCAATTACTGCTGAGCTCCGCCAGAGGGCATTGTTGGCCGGTTCTGCGTGCCGACGGCGACCGCTGCGCGTGAGTGAGAGAGTGAATGAGAGAGAGACTAACACAGTCCAGCAGCTCGTGCGCTTTCTCTAAGAGAGCGTGTAAGTGTGTGAGAGCGCGCGCGCACGCGCGCGTGTGTGTGTGTGTGTATGTGTGTGAGAGAGTGAATGTCTGTATGAGTGTGTGTGTGAGTGTGGGGTCTCGCGCGCTTGTACGGACAGGTGTGTTACCGGCTACCTGTGGTCGCGCTCGAGCAGGAAGAGGACGCGCGAGAGGATTTTTTTCCTATTCATAACAAGAGCGGCGTCGTGAACGCGCCCGCTGGCCGCGCGCGCTCGCGCTGGTGACGCAGCGCCAGGAGAGGAGAGGAAGAGGAGCAAGACGATGGCGGCCGCGTGCGAGCGTGAGCGAGAGCCCGAACCTCGCGCACCGGAGAACGGGTTCGTGAGCGCGGAGCAGCACGCGCTGCTGTCGCGCGTGGACGGCTGCGTGCTGCCCTTTCTGGGCGGATTCGGCGCGTACCAGAAGCGGCTCGTGGCGCTCACGTGGATCCCCGCGCTCTTTATCGGATTCAGCCACTTCTCGGACTATTTCCTGCTCGCGCAGCCCAACAGCACGTGCGTGGAAGCGGCGGGAAACGGCACGCTGAACTGGACGTCGCCGCCCCTCGCGCTGTTGCAGGACAACAACTACAGCCGGAGCGCGCCCGACGAAAACGATCTGCGTTGCGCGTGCACGCGCTGGACCTACGAGCTGCAGACTGGCCTCGTGCAGAATGTCGTCACGAAGGTAAGCGAGAGGGCTCGAGCTCGGTTTCACACACACTAACACACACAGGCCGGTGCGCGCGAGCCACAGACAGCGCTGCAGAATCATCGCATTTCTGAGCGTGAGGAATGTGAGTCATCTGCAGCGCGAGCAGCTGACGAGGCGCGAGCTTCCCCCGGGCAGAGGGAGGCGGGGGAGTGTGTGTGTGTGTGTGTGTGAGTGTTAGAGTTGAGGAATGTGCAGGGTGTCCCAGCTCGAGACTCTTATACAGAGATGAGGATGATGATGATGATGAAGGATGTGATGATGAAGGATGTGGTGATAGTGGAGGTGATGATGAAGGAGGTGGTGATAGTGGAGGTGGTGATGATGAAGGAGGTGGTGATAGTGGAGGTGATGAAGGATGTGGTGATAGTGGAGGTGGTGATGATGAAGGAGGTGGTGATAGTGGAGGTGATGATGAAGGAGGTGGTGATAGTGGAGGTGATGATGAAGGAGGTGGTGATAGTGGAGGTGATGATGAAGGATGTGATGATAGTGGAGGTGATGATGAAGGAGGTGGTGATATTGGAGGTGATGATGATGAAGGATGTGGTGATGGTGGCGGTGATGAAGGATGTGGTGATAGTGGAGGTGATGATGATGATGTGGTGATAGTGGAGGTGGTGATGAAGGAGGTGGTGATGGTGGAGGTGATGAAGGAGGTGGTGATAGTGGAGGTGATGATGATGAAGGATGTGGTGATGGTGGAGGTGATGAAGGATGTGGTGATAGTGGAGGTGATGATGAAGGATGTGGTGATAGTGGAGGTGGTGATGAAGGAGGTGGTGATGGTGGAGGTGATGAAGGAGGGGGTGATAGTGGAGGTGATGATGATGAAGGATGTGGTGATAGTGGAGGTGATGATGAAGGAGGTGGTGATAGTGGAGGGGATGAAGGATGTGGTGACAGTGGAGGTGAGGATGAAGGAGGTGGTGATAGTGGAGGTGATGATGAAGGAGGTGGTGATAGTGGAGGTGATGAAGGAGGTGGTGATAGTGGAGGTGGTGATGAAGGAGGTGGTGATAGTGGAGGTGATGATGATGAAGGAAGTGGTGATGATAAAGGATGTGGTGATCGTGGAGGTGATGAAGGAGGTGGTGATAGTGGAGGTGATGAAGGATGTGGGGATAGTGGAGGTGATGATTATGAAGGATGTGGTGATAGTGGAGGTGGTGATGATGAAGGAGGTGGTGATAGTGGAGGTGGTGATCATGAAGAAGGTGGTGATAGTGGAGGTGGTGATGATGAAGGATGTGGTGATAGTGGAGGTGATGATGATGAAGGATGTGGTGATAGTGGAGGTGATGAAGGATGTGGTGATAGTGGAGGTGATGATGATGAAGGAGGTGGGTGATAGTGGAGGTGATGAAGGATGTGGTGATAGTGGAGGTGATGATGATGAAGGATGTGGTGATAGTGGAGGTGATGAAGGAGGTGGTGATAGTGGAGGTGGTGATGAAGGAGGTGGTGATAGTGGAGGTGATGATGATGAAGGAGGTGGTGATAGTGGAGGTGATGAGGATGTGGTGATAGTGGAGGTGATGAAGAAGGATGTGGTGATAGTGGAGGTGATGATGAAGGATGTGGTGATAGTGGAGGTGGTCAAGGATGTGGTGATAGTGGAGGTGATGATGAAGGACGTGGTGATAGTGGAGGTGATGATGGATGTGGTGATAGTGGAGGTGATGATGAAGGATGTGGTGATAGTGGAGGTGAGGAAGGAGGTGGTGATAGTGGAGGTGATGATGAAGGATGTGGTGATAGTGGAGGTGATGATGATGAAGGAGGTGGTGATAGTGGAGGTGATGAAGGATGTGGTGATAGTGGAGGTGATGATGAAGGATGTGGTGATAGTGGAGGTGATGAAGGATGTGGTGATGGTGGAGGTGATAAAGGATGTGGTGATAATGGAGGTGATGATGAAGGAGGTGGTGATAGTGGAGGTGATGATGATGAAGGATGTGGTGATAGTGGAGGTGGTGATCATGAAGAAGGTGGTGATAGTGGAGGTGATGATGATGAAGGATGTGGTGATAGTGGAGGTGGTGATCATGAAGAAGGTGGTGATTGTGTGGAGGTGGTGATGAAGGATGTGGTTATAGTGGAGGTGATGATGATGAAGGATGTGGTGATAGTGGAAGTGATGAAGGATGTGGGGATAGTGGAGGTGATGATGAAGGATGTGGTGATAGTGGAGGTGATGAAGGATGTGGTGATAGTGGAGGTGATGATGAAGGACGTGGTGATAGTGGAGGTGATGATGGATGTGGTGATAGTGGAGGTGATGATGAAGGATGTGGTGATAGTGGAGGTGATGAAGGAGGTGGTGATAGTGGAGGTGATGATGAAGGATGTCGTGATAGTGGAGGTGATGATGATGAAGGAGGTGGTGATAGTGGAGGTGATGATGAAGGAGGTGGTGATAGTGGAGGTGATGAAGGATGTGGTGATAGTGTAGGTGATGAAGGATGTGGTGATGGAGGAAGGAAGGTGGTGATAATGGAGGTGATGATGAAGGAGGTGGTGATAGTGGAGGTGATGATGATGAAGGATGTGATGATAGTGGAGGTGGTGATCATGAAGAAGGTGGTGATAGTGGAGGTGATGATGATGAAGGATGTGGTGATAGTGGAGGTGGTGATCATGAAGAAGGTGGTGATTGTTTGGAGGTGGTGATGAAGGATGTGGTTATAGTGGAGGTGATGATGATGAAGGATGTGGTGATAGTGGAAGTGATGAAGGATGTGGGGATAGTGGAGGTGATGATGAAGGATGTGGTGATAGTGGAGGTGATGAAGGATGTGGTGATAGTGGAGGTGATGATGATGAAGGAGGTGGTGATAGTGGAGGTGATAAAGGAGGTGGTGATAGTGGAGGAGGTGATGAAGGAGGTGGTGATAGTGGAGGTGATGATGATGAATAAGGTGGCAATAGTGGAGGTGATGAGGATGAAGGAGGTGGTGATAGTGGAGGTGGTCAAGGATGTGGTGATAGTGGAAGTGATGATGAAGGACGTGGTGATAGTGGAGGTGATGATGAAGGATGTGGTGATTGTGGAGGTGATGAAGGATGTGGTGATAGTGGAGGTGGTGATAGTGGAGGTGATGAAGAAGGATGTGGTGATAGTGGAGGTGATGAAGGATGTGGTGATAGTGGAGGTGATGAAGGAGGTGGTGATAGTGGAGGTGATGATGAAGGATCTGGTGATAGTGGAGGTGATGATGATGAAGGAGGTTGTGATAGTGGAGGTGATGATGAAGGATGTGGTGATAGTGGAGGTGATGATGATGAAGGATGTGGTGATAGTGGAGGTGATGAAGGATGTGGTGACAGTGGAGGTGATGATGAAGGATGTGGTGATTGAGGTGATGATAAATGAGGTGGTGACAGTGGTGATGATGATGAAGGATGTGGTGATAGTGGAGGCCATGATGATGAAGGATGTGATAGTGGAGGTGATTAACAATGTGATGATAGTGAAGGTGGTGATAAAGATGATGGTGATTAAAGTGATGATAGTGATGATGGTGATGTTGGTTGAAGTGATGATGGTGATAATTCTGGAAGTAATGATTATGATAGAGGTAATGGTGATTGAAGTAATGATAGTGATGGTGATTAAAGTGATGACAGTGATGATGGTGATGTTGATTAAAGTGATGACAGTGATGATGGTGATGTTGATTGAAGTGATGATGGTGATAATTCTGGAAGTAATGATTATGATAGAGGTAATGGTGATTGAAGTAATGATAGTGATGGTGATGTTAAGGATGATGGTGATTAAAGTGATGACAGTGATGATGGTGATGTTGATTAAAGTGATGACAGTGATGATGGTGATGTTGATTGAAGTGATGATGGTGATAATTCTGGAAGTAATGATTATGATAGAGGTAATGGTGATTGAAGTAATGATAGTGATGGTGATGTTAAAGATGATGGTGATTAAAGTGATGACAGTGATGATGGTGATGTTGATTGAAGTGATGATGGTGATAATTCTGGAAGTAATGATTATGATAGAGGTAATGGTGATTGAAGTAATGATAGTGATGGTGATGTTAAAGATGATGGTGATTAAAGTGATGACAGTGATGATGGTGATGTTGATTAAAGTGATGACAGTGATGATGGTGATGTTGATTGAAGTGATGATGGTGATAATTCTGGAAGTAATGATTATGATAGAGGTAATGGTGATTGAAGTAATGATAGTGATGGTGATGTTAAAGATGATGGTGATTAAAGTGATGACAGTGATGATGGTGATGTTGATTGAAGTGATGATGGTGATAATTCTGGAAGTAATGATTATGATAGAGGTAATGGTGATTGAAGTAATGATAGTGATGGTGATGTTAAAGATGATGGTGATTAAAGTGATGACAGTGATGATGGTGATGTTGATTAAAGTGATGACAGTGATGATGGTGATGTTGATTGAAGTAATGAATGATGATGATATTATTATGATCGTGGTGCTGATGCTGGTGAAAGTTATTCTTGTGATAATGGTGATGATGTTAGTGCTAGAAATGATGATCACAACGATAAAGGTGATGATAATGGTGACTGAAATGATGATAGTAGTGATATCGATGAAGACAGTGATTAAAGTAATGGTGGTGGTGATGATGGAAGTGATAATTGTGATAGTAAAGGTGATGAGCTTCCTAAAGAAGTGAAAAGCCACCAGGTGAGGTGTATCTCAGTGGCCCACTCAGGTGTTTTAGAGCAGGTAGAGCAGGACAGTAGATGTTACTGCTCATCAGGATGAAGCAGGATGTTTACCTCCCACCCTCAAACACACTGTGTACACTGTGACTCAGACTCCGCCCGTCCTACAGGCCATTCCTGTGTTCAGCTGGGCGTCTCTAGTCTCTCACTCAGACAAACCTGTCTGATAATAAGCCCAACTGGGCTTAACACAGCTCAACTGAACTGAGTTAAACTGAGCTGAGCTGAACTAAACTGAACTGAACTGAGTTAAACTGAGCTTAACTAGGCTGATCTGAACTGATCTAAACTGATCTGAACTAGGCTGACATGAACTGATCTGAACTGAGCCGAACTAGATGAATTGAACTAGGCTGAGCTGAGCTGAATTAAACTGAGCTGAACTAGGTTGAGCTGAGCTGAACTAGGCTGAGCTGAGCTGAACTAGGCTGAGCTGAATTGAGTTAGTGATCTAGGCTGAGTTAAACTGAGCTGAACTAGGCTGAGCTGAGTTAAACTGAGCTGAACTAGGCTGAGCTGAGCTGAACTAGGCTGAGCTGAATTGAGTTAAAGTGAACTAGGCTGAGTTAAACTGAGCTGAGCTGAACTAGGCTGAGCTGAATTGAGTTAAAGTGAACTAGGCTGAGTTAAACTGAGCTGAACTAGGCTGAGCTGAATTGAGTTAGTGATCTTGGCTGAGTTAAACTGAGCTGAACTAGGCTGAGCTGAGCTGAACTAGGCTGAGCTGAATTGAGTTAAAGTGAACTAGGCTGAGTTAAACTGAGCTGAACTAGGCTGAGCTGAGCTGAACTAGGCTGAGCTGAATTGAATTAGTGATCTTGGCTAAGTTAAACTGAGCTGAACTAGGCTGAGCTGAGCTGAACTAGGCTGAGCTGAATTGAGTTAAAGTGAACTAGGCTGAGTTAAACTGAGCTGAACTAGGCTGAGCTGAGCTGAACTAGGCTGAGCTGAATTGAGTTAAAGTGAACTAGGCTGAGTTAAACTGAGCTGAACTAGGCTGAGCTGAATTGAGTTAGTGATCTTGGCTGAGTTAAACTGAGCTGAACTAGGCTGAGCTGAATTGAGTTAGTGATCTTGGCTGAGTTAAACTGAGCTGAACTAGGCTGAGCTGAATTGAGTTAGTGATCTTGGCTGAGTTAAACTGAGCTGAACTAGGCTGAGCTGAGCTGAACTAGGCTGAGCTGAATTGAGTTAAAGTGAACTAGGCTGAGTTAAACTGAGCTGAACTAGGCTGAGCTGAGCTGAACTAGGCTGAGCTGAATTGAGTTAAAGTGATCTTGGCTGAGTTAAACTGAGCTGAACTAGGCTGAGCTGAATTGAGTTAGTGATCTTGGCTGAGTTAAACTGATCTGAACTAGGCTGAGCTGAGCTGAACTAGGCTGAGCTGAATTGAGTTAAAGTGAACTAGGCTGAGTTAAACTGAGCTGAACTAGGCTGAGCTGAGCTGGTGTATATTTCAGGAGTGTGTGAACTGCAGCCTATCAGGATCTTCAGCTAATAAAAGGTGACAGGACAGTTTTACCATGTACTACAAACACTGTATCCAGATCAGCTGCTCCTGATACTTCAGTAGCTCCAACCCCCTGTATGTCCACTCACTGTCCAGATTATCACTGACCCTGAATCAGCTCCACTTACAGACTGTAGTTCATCTGATTCTCTGTATACTTTATTACTCTGTTCTTTAATGATCAGGACCCCCACAGAGCAGATACTATTAGGGAGGTGGATCATTCTCAGCACTGCAGTGACACTGACGTGGTGCTGGTGTGAGTGGATCAGACACAGCAGTGCTGCTGCTGGAGTGTTTAAACACTGTGTCCACTCACTGTCCACTCTATTAGACACTCCTTCTACTTGCTGGTCCACCTTGTAGATGTAAAGTCAGAGACAGTAGCTCATCTGCTGCTGGACAGTGTTGTTCAATGTTCTTCTTACAGATCAGACTGGTCTCGGACCCTGTGAGACTGGTCCCGGACCCTGTGAGACTAGTCTCGGACCCTGTGAGACTGGTCCTGGACCCTGTGAGACTAGTCTCGGACCCTGTGAGACTGGTCCTGGACCCTGTGAGACTGGTCCTGGACCCTGTGAGACTGGTCTGGGCGTGACTCTGAACAGAGTTGTCCAGTTAAGTGATTGTCCACTGTGAGCAGAATGATGAGTCAGCAGCTATTCAGCCCTGAATGACTCTGCTACAAAGTGAGCCTGTAACCTCAGCACTGTGCTGTCGCTCTGCCATAAAGTGCTTCTAAGTGATCATCCCACTTACTGAACACACCTGATCATCATCCTACTGACAGAACACACCTGATCATCATCCCACTGACTGAAACACACCTGATCATCATCCCACTGACTGAACACACCTGATCATCATCTCACTGACTGAAACACATCTGATCATCATCCCAATGATTGAACACACCTGATCATCATCCAACTGACTAAACACATCTGATCATCATCCCAATGATAGAACACACCTGATCATCATCCCACTGACTAAACACACCTGATCATCATCACACTGACTGAACACACCTGATCATCATCCCAATGACTGAACACACCTGATCATCATCCTACTGACAGAACACACCTGATCATCATCCCACTGACTGAAACACACCTGATCATCATCATCCCACTGACTGAACACACCTGATCATCATCCCACTGACTGAACACACCTGATCATCATCTCACTGACTGAACACACCTGATCATCATCTCACTGACTGAAACACACCTGATCATCATCCTACTGACAGAACACACCTGATCATCATCCCACTGACTGAAACACACCTGATCATCATCCCACTGACTGAACACACCTGATCATCATCCCACTGACTGAAACACACCTGATCATCATCCCACTGACTGAAACACCTGATCATCATCCCACTGACTGAACACACCTGATCATCATCCCACTGACTGAACACACCTGATCATCATCCTACTGACTGAACACACCTGATCATCATCCTACTGACAGAACACACCTGATCATCATCCTACTGACAGAACACACCTGATCATCATCCCACTGACTGAAACACACCTGATCATCATCCCACTGACTGAACACACCTGATCATCATCCCACTGACTGAACACACCTGATCATCATCCTACTGACAGAACACACCTGATCATCATCCTACTGACAGAACACACCTGATCATCATCCCACTGACTGAAACACACCTGATCATCATCCTACTGACAGAACACACCTGATCATCATCCCACTGACTGAAACACACCTGATCATCATCCCACTGACTGAACACACCTGATCATCATCCCAGTAACTGAAACACACCTGATCATCATCCCACTGACTGAAACACACCTGATCATCATCCCACTGACTGAACACACCTGATCATCATCCCACTGACTGAAACACACCTGATCATCATCCCACTGACTGAAACACACCTGATCATCATCCCACTGACTGAACACACATGATCATCCCACTGACTGAACACACCTGATCATCATCCCACTGACTGAAACACACCTGATCATCATCCCACTGACTGAACACACCTGATCATCATCCCACTGACTGAAACACACCTGATCATCATCCCACTGACTGAAACACACCTGATCATCATCCCACTGACTGAACACACCTGATCATCATCCCACTGACTGAACACACCTGATCATCATCATCCCACTGACTGAACACACCTGATCATCATCCCACTGACTGAACACACCTGATCATCATCCTACTGACTGAACACACCTGATCATCATCCTACTGACTGAACACACCTGATCATCATCCCACTGACTGAACACACCTGATCATCATCCCACTGACTGAACACACCTGATCATCATGAGTGATCGTGGGCAGTGAGTGGTCAAGGGCAGTGAGTGATCGTGGGCAGTGAGTGGTCGTGGGCAGTGAGGGGTCGTGGGCAGTGAGGGGTCGTGGGCAGTGAGGGGTCGTGGGCAGTGAGTGGTCATGGGCAGTGAGTGATCGTGGTCAGTGAGGGGTCGTGGTCAGTGAGTGATCGTGGTCAGTGAGGGGTCGTGGGCAGTGAGTGATCGTGGTCAGTGAGGGGTCGTGGGCAGTGAGGGGTCGTGGTCAGTGAGGGGTCGTGGGCAGTGAGTGATCGTGGGCAGTGAGGGGTCGTGGGCAGTGAGTGGTCGTGGGCAGTGAGTGATCGTGGTCAGTGAGGGGTCGTGGGCAGTGAGTGGTCGTGGGCAGTGAGTGGTCGTGGGCAGTGACTGGTCGTGGGCAGTGAGTGATCGTGGTCAGTGAGGGGTCGTGGGCAGTGAGGGGTCGTGGGCAGTGAGGGGTCGTGGGCAGTGAGTGGTCGTGGGCAGTGAGTGGTCGTGGTCAGTGAGGGGTCGTGGTCAGTGAGTGATCGTGGTCAGTGAGGGGTCGTGGTCAGTGAGTGATCGTGGTCAGTGAGGGGTCGTGGGCAGTGAGTGGTCGTGGGCAGTGAGTGATCGTGGGCAGTGAGTGGTCGTGGGCAGTGAGTGGTCGTGGGCAGTGAGTGGTCGTGGGCAGTGAGTGATCGTGGTCAGTGAGGGGTCGTGGGCAGTGAGGGGTCGTGGGCAGTGAGGGGTCGTGGGCAGTGAGGGGTCGTGGGCAGTGAGTGATCGTGGTCAGTGAGGGGTCGTGGGCAGTGAGGGGTCGTGGGCAGTGAGGGGTCGTGGGCAGTGAGTGATCGTGGTCAGTGAGGGGTCGTGGGCAGTGAGGATCAATACCGAACCACATAACATTATTATTAAAGTGTGTTGTTATTTTCTTGCCCCGGTGTTTCTACGTGGGTCAGACAGTCTAGTTACTAGTAAAGTGCTGGTTAGGATGGTATAGTTCTGGTTAAGATGGTATAGTTCTGGTTAAGATGGTGTAGTGCTGGTTAAGATGGTGTAGTGCTGGTTAAGATGGTATTTTGCTGGTTAAGATGGTATAGTGCTGGTTAAGATGGTATAGTTCTGGTTAAGATGGTGTAGTGCTGGTTAAGATGGTATAGTGCTGGTTAAGATGGTATAGTGCTGGTTAAGATGGTATAGTGCTGGTTAAGATGGTATTTTGCTGGTTAAGATGGTATAGTGCTGGTTAAGATGGTATAGTGCTGGTTAAGATGGTATAGTGCTGGTTAAGATGGTATAGTTCTGGTTAAGATGGTGTAGTGCTGGTTAAGATGGTGTAGTGCTGGTTAAGATGGTATAGTGCTGGTTAAGATGGTATTTTGCTGGTTAAGATGGTATAGTGCTGGTTAAGATGGTATAGTTCTGGTTAAGATGGTGTAGTGCTGGTTAAGATGGTGTAGTGCTGGTTAAGATGGTATTTTGCTGGTTAAGATGGTATAGTGCTGGGTAAGATGGTGTAGTGATGGTTAAGATGGTATTTTGCTGGTTAAGATGGTATTTTGCTGGTTAAGATGGTATTTTGCTGGTTAAGATGGTGTAGTGCTGGGTAAGATGGTATTTTGCTGGTTAAGATGGTATTTTGCTGGTTAAGATGGTGTAGTGATGGTTAAGATGGTATAGTGCTGGTTAAGATGGTATAGTTCTGGTTAAGATGGTATTTTGCTGGTTAAGATGGTGTAGTGCTGGGTAAGATGGTGTAGTGATGGTTAAGATGGTATTTTGCTGGTTAAGATGGTATTTTGCTGGTTAAGATGGTGTAGTGCTGGTTAAGATGGTATTTTGCTGGTTAAGATGGTATTTTGCTGGTTAAGATGGTGTAGTGATGGTTAAGATGGTATTTTGCTGGTTAAGATGGTGTAGTGATGGTTAAGATGGTATTTTGCTGGTTAAGATGGTATTTTGCTGGTTAGGATGGTGTAGTGCTGGGTAAGATGGTGTAGTGATGGTTAAGATGGTATTTTGCTGGTTAAGATGGTGTAGTGCTGGTTAAGATGGTGTAGTGATGGTTAAGATGGTATTTTGCTGGTTAAGATGGTGTAGTGCTGGTTAAGATGGTATAGTGCTGGTTAAGATGGTATTTTGCTGGTTAAGATGGTGTAGTTCTGGTTAAGATGGTATAGTGCTGGTTAAGATGGTATAGTTCTGGTTAAGATGGTATTGTTCTGGTTAAGATGGTGTAGTTCTGGTTAAGATGGTATAGTGCTGGTTAAGATGGTGTAGTGATGGTTAAGATGGTATAGTTCTGGTTAAGATGGTATTGTTCTGGTTAAGATGGTGTAGTTCTGGTTAAGATGGTATAGTGCTGGTTAAGATGGTGTAGTGATGGTTAAGATGGTATAGTTCTGGTTAAGATGGTATTGTTCTGGTTAAGATGGTGTAGTGATGGTTAAGATGGTATTGTTCTGGTTAAGATGGTGTAGTTCTGGTTAAGATGGTATAGTGCTGGTTAAGATGGTGTAGTGATGGTTAAGATGGTATAGTTCTGGTTAAGATGGTATTGTTCTGGTTAAGATGGTGTAGTGATGGTTAAGATGGTATAGTTCTGGTTAAGATGGTATAGTTCTGGTTAAGATGGTGTAGTGCTGGTTAAGATGGTGTAGTGATGGTTAAGATGGTATAGTTCTGGTTAAGATGGTATAGTTCTGGTTAAGATGGTAAGCTGCAGGGTTCAGGTGGTAAAGTGGATAGAGATCAATAGGTAGAGATCAGTAGCTAGAGATCAGTACGTAAAGATCAGTTGATAGAGATCAGTAGTTAGAGATCAGTAGTTAGAGGTCAGTAGTTAGAGACAGGGATTAGAGATCAGTGGTTAGAGGTCAGTAGTTAGAGATCGGTAGGTAAAGATCAGTAGGTAGATATCAGTAGTTAGATATCAGCAGATAGAGATCAGTAGTTAGAGATGAGTATGTAAAGATCAGTACGTAGAGATCAGTAGTTAGATATCAGCAGGTAGAGATGAGCAGTTAGAGATGAGTATGTAAAGATCAGTACGTAGAGATCAGTAGTTAGAGATCAGTAGTTAGAGATCAGCAGTTAGAGATCAGCAGTTAGAGATCAGTAGGTAGAGATCAGTAGGTAGAGATCAGTAGTTAGAGATCAGTAGTCAGAGATCAGTAGGTAGAGATCAGTAGTTAGAGATCAGCAGTTAGAGATCAGCAGGTAGAGATCAGTAGGTAGATATCAGTAGTTAGAGATCAGTAGTTAGAGATCAGTAGTTAGAAATCAGTAGGTAGAGAACAGCTTGTAGAGATCAGTAGGTAGATATCAGTAGTTAGAAATCAGCAGTTAGAGATCAGCAGGTAGAGATCAGTAGGTAGATGTCAGTAGTTAGAGATCAGTAGGTAGATGTCAGTAGTTAGAGATCAGTAGGTAGAGATCAGTAGTTAGAAATCAGTAGGTAGAGATCAGTAGTTAGAGATCAGCAGGTAGAGATCAGCAGGTAGAGATCAGTAGTTAGAGATCAGTGGTTAGAGATCAGTAGTCAGAGATCAGTAGGTAGAGATCAGTAGTTAGAGATCAGCAGGTAGATATCAGTAGTTAGAGATCAGTAGTTAGAAATCAGTAGTTAGAAATCAGTAGGTAGAGATCAGTAGTTAGAGATCAGCAGTTCGAGATCAGCTGGTAGAGATCAGCTGGTAGATATCAGTAGTTAGAGATCAGCAGTTAGAGATCAGCAGGTAGAGATCAGTAGGTAGATGTCAGTAGGTAGAAATCAGCAGTTAGAGATCAGCAGGTAGAGATCAGCAGGTAGAGATCAGTAGGTAGATGTCAGTAGGTAGATGTCAGTAGGTAGATGTCAGTAGTTAGAGATCAGTAGGTAGATGTCAGTAGTTAGAGATCAGTAGTTAGAGATCAGCAGTTAGAGATCAGCAGGTAGAGATCAGTAGGTAGATGTCAGTAGTTAGAGATCAGTAGGTAGATGTCAGTAGTTAGAGATCAGTAGTTAGAGATCAGCAGGTAGAGATCAGTAGGTAGATGTCAGTAGGTAGAAATCAGCAGTTAGAGATCAGCAGGTAGAAATCAGCAGTTAGAGATCAGCAGGTAGAGATCAGCAGGTAGAGATCAGTAGGTAGATGTCAGTAGGTAGATGTCAGTAGGTAGATGTCAGTAGTTAGAGATCAGTAGGTAGATGTCAGTAGTTAGAGATCAGTAGTTAGAGATCAGCAGTTAGAGATCAGCAGGTAGAGATCAGTAGGTAGATGTCAGTAGTTAGAGATCAGTAGGTAGATGTCAGTAGTTAGAGATCAGTAGTTAGAGATCAGCAGTTAGAGATCAGCAGTTAGAGATCAGTACTCTCCTCAGATTGCCTCACTAAATCTCTTAGTTCAGATCTGCGTCTCCCTGGTGATGTTCACATACTGCACTTAAACCGTGCTGCGTTTCCTAGCAACGTTACTTCACTATTCAGTCAGTCGCTAACGGCTCCAGCACTCTCCCAGCCAGCGGCGTCTCTCCACCAGCACTCCACCTTCACTCCACCATCACTCCACCTTCACTCCACCTTCACTCCACCATCACTCCACCATCACTCCACAAGCACTCCACAAGCAATCCACCAGCACTCCACCTTCACTCCACCAGCACTCCACAAGCACTCCACCAGCACTCCACCTTCACTCCACCATCACTCCACCAGCACTCCACCATCACTCCACCATCACTCCACCTTCACTCCACCTTCACTCCACCAGCACTCCACAAGCACTCCACCAGCACTCCACCTTCACTCCACCAGCACTCCACAAGCACTCCACCAGCACTCCACCTTCACTCCACCTTCACTCCACCATCACTCCACCAGCACTCCACCGTCACTCCACTGTCACACCAACTTCACTCCACCGTCACCCCACCACCACTCCACCGCCATTCCAGCGACACTTCACCACCACTCCACCATCACTCCACCGTCACTCCACCACCACTCCACCTTCACTCCACGGCCACACCACCTTCACTCCACCGTCACTCCATCAGCACTCCACCAGGATTCCACCATAGCTCCACCTTCACTCCACCTTCGCTCCACCGTCACTCCACCATCACTCCACCTTCACTCCAACGTCACACCACCTTCACTCCACCTTCACTTGACCTTCACTTGACCGTCACCCCACCACCACTCCACCATCACTCCACCGCCATTCCAGCGACACTCCACCACCACTCCTCCACCACTCCACAACCACTCCACAACCACTCCACCGACACTCCACCATCACCACTCCACCATCACTCCACCGCCATTCCAGCGACACTCCACCACCAGTCCACACCTACTCCACCGTCACTCCACCATCACTGCACCTTTACTCCATCATCAGTCCACCATAACTCCACCTTCACTCCACCATCACTTCACCTTCATTTCACCTTCACTCCACTGCTACTCCACCTTCACTCCACTATGGAGCTGTGACTGTGTGTGAAACACTGATAGTTAGCTGCAGATAAAGAATCGTGAGTGAGAACCGGCATCAGTGCAGCGTTAGTGCTCAGAGTATGTGGGGGGGGTGAGCGGGGGTCCGGCGGGAGAGGGAATCACTCCTCTAACTGCATCAGCGTCCCTGCAGGCCTGGTTTAATGAGAGCGGAGCTTTAATGAATACGATTAGAGAGACAAGCGTTCACAGCAGCACTCCGAGCTCCCGCGCCGGCACAGCTATCAGCTCCGACTATCAGCCCCGACTATCAGCTCCGACTATCAGCTCCGACTATCAACCCCGACTATCAACCCCGACTATCAACTCCGACTATCAACTCCGACTAGCAGCCCCGACTAGCAGCCCCGACTATCAGCTCCGACTATCAGCTCCGACTATCAGCTCCGACTATCAGCTCCGACTAGCAGCTCAGACTAGCAGCTCAGACTAGCAGCTCAGACTAGAAGCTCCGACTATCAACTCCGACTATCAGCTCCGACTATCAGCCCTGACTAGCAGCTCCGACTATCAGCCCTGACTATCAGCTCCGACTATCAGCCCCGACTAGCAGCTCAGATCAGTAGGTAGATATCAGTAGTTAGATATCAGCAGATAGAGATCAGTAGTTAGAGATGAGTATGTAAAGATCAGTACGTAGAGATCAGTAGTTAGATATCAGCAGGTAGAGATGAGCAGTTAGAGATGAGTATGTAAAGATCAGTACGTAGAGATCAGTAGTTAGAGATCAGTAGTTAGAGATCAGCAGTTAGAGATCAACAGTTAGAGATCAGTAGGTAGAGATCAGTAGGTAGAGATCAGTAGTTAGAGATCAGTAGTCAGAGATCAGTAGGTAGAGATCAGTAGTTAGAGATCAGCAGTTAGAGATCAGCAGGTAGAGATCAGCAGGTAGAGATCAGTAGTTAGAGATCAGTAGTTAGAGATCAGTAGTTAGAAATCAGTAGGTAGAGATCAGCTTGTAGAGATCAGTAGGTAGATATCAGTAGTTAGAAATCAACAGGTAGAGATCAGTAGTTAGAGATCAGTAGTTAGATGTCAGTAGTTAGAGATCAGTAGGTAGATGTCAGTAGTTAGAGATCAGTAGGTAGAGATCAGTAGTTAGAGATCAGTAGTTAGAGATCAGCAGGTAGAGATCAGTAGTTAGAGATCAGTAGTTAGAGATCAGTAGTCAGAGATCAGTAGGTAGAGATCAGTAGGTAGAGATCAGCAGGTAGAGATCAGTAGGTAGATATCAGTAGTTAGAGATCAGTAGTTAGAGATCAGTAGTTAGAAATCAGTAGTTAGAAATCAGTAGGTAGAGATCAGTAGTTAGAGATCAGCAGTTCGAGATCAGCTGGTAGAGATCAGCTGGTAGATATCAGTAGTTAGAAATCAGCAGTTAGAGATCAGCAGGTAGAGATCAGCAGGTAGAGATCAGTAGGTAGATGTCAGTAGGTAGATGTCAGTAGGTAGATGTCAGTAGTTAGAGATCAGTAGGTAGATGTCAGTAGTTAGAGATCAGTAGGTAGATGTCAGTAGTTAGAGATCAGTAGGTAGAGATCAGCAGTTAGAGATCAGCAGGTAGAGATCAGTAGGTAGATGTCAGTAGTTAGAGATCAGTAGTTAGAGATCAGTAGGTAGATGTCAGTAGTTAGAGATCAGTAGTTAGAGATCAGCAGGTAGAGATCAGTAGGTAGATGTCAGTAGTTAGAGATCAGTAGGTAGATGTCAGTAGTTAGAGATCAGTAGTTAGAGATCAGCAGTTAGAGATCAGCAGTTAGAGATCAGTACTCTCCTCAGATTGCCTCACTAAATCTCTTAGTTCAGGTCTGCGTCTCCCTGGTGATGTTCACATACTGCACTTAAACCGTGCTGCGTTTCCTAGCAACGTTACTTCACTATTCAGTCAGTCGCTAACGGCTCCAGCACTCTCCCAGCCAGCGGCGTCTCTCCACCAGCACTCCACCTTCACTCCACCATCACTCCACCTTCACTCCACCTTCACTCCACCATCACTCCACAAGCACTCCACAAGCAATCCACCAGCACTCCACCTTCACTCCACCAGCACTCCACAAGCACTCCACCAGCACTCCACCTTCACTCCACCATCACTCCACCATCACTCCACCATCACTCCACCTTCACTCCACCTTCACTCCACCAGCACTCCACAAGCACTCCACCAGCACTCCACCTTCACTCCACCAGCACTCCACAAGCACTCCACCTTCACTCCAACGTCACACCACCTTCACTCCACCTTCACTTGACCTTCACTTGACCGTCACCCCACCACCACTCCACCATCACTCCACCGCCATTCCAGCGACACTCCACCACCACTCCTCCACCACTCCACAACCACTCCACAACCACTCCACCGCCATTCCAGCGACACTCCACCACCAGTCCACACCTACTCCACCGTCACTCCACCATCACTGCACCTTTACTCCACCATCAGTCCACCATAACTCCACCTTCACTCCACCTTCACTCCACCATCACTTCACCTTCATTTCACCTTCACTCCACTGCCACTCCACCTTCACTCCACTATGGAGCTGTGACTGTGTGTGAAACACTGATAGTTAGCTGCAGATAAAGAATCGTGAGTGAGAACCGGCATCAGTGCAGCGTTAGTTCTCAGAGTATGTGGGGGGGGGTGAGCGGGGGTCCGGCGAGAGAGGGAATCACTCCTCTAACTGCATCAGCGTCCCTGCAGGCCTGGTTTAATGAGAGCGGAGCTTTAATGAATACGATTAGAGAGACAAGCGTTCACAGCAGCACTCCGAGCTCCCGCGCCGGCACAGCTATCAGCTCCGACTATCAGCCCCGACTATCAGCTCCGACTATCAGCTCCGACTATCAACCCCGACTATCAACCCCGACTATCAGCTCCGACTATCAACTCCGACTAGCAGCCCCGACTAGCAGCCCCGACTAGCAGCTCCGACTAGCAGCTCCGACTATCAGCTCCGACTAGCAGCCCCGACTATCAGCTCCGACTAGCAGCTCCGACTAGCAGCTCCGACTAGCAGCTCCGACTATCAACTCCGACTAGCAGCCCCGACTAGCAGCCCCGACTAGCAGCTCCGACTATCCTGATTGTGCGGGACTCTGATTGTGCGGGACTCTGATTGTGCGGGACTCTGATTGTGCGGGACTCTGATAGCAGCCCCGACTATCAGCTCCGACTATCAGCTCCGACTATCAACCCCGACTAGCAGCCCCGACTAGCAGCCCCGACTAGCAGCTCCGACTAGCAGCTCCGACTAGCAGCCCCGACTATCAGCTCCGACTATCAGCTCCGACTATCAGCCCTGACTAGCAGCTCAGACTAGAAGCTCCGACTATCAACTCCGACTATCAGCTCCGACTAGCAGCTCAGACTAGAAGCTCCGACTATCAACTCCGACTAGCAGCCCTGACTAGCAGCCCCGACTAGCAGCTCCGACTATCAGCTCCGACTATCAGCTCCGACTAGCAGCCCCGACTATCAGCTCCGACTATCAGCTCCGACTATCAGCCCTGACTAGCAGCTCAGACTAGAAGCTCCGACTATCAACTCCGACTATCAGCTCCGACTAGCAGCTCCGACTAGCAGCTCCGACTATCAACTCGGACTAGCAGCCCCGACTAGCAGCCCCGACTAGCAGCTCCGACTATCAGCTCCGACTATCAGCTCCGACTAGCAGCCCCGACTAGCAGCCCCGACTAGCAGCTCCGACTAGCAGCTCCGACTAGCAGCTCCGACTAGCAGCCCCGACTATCAGCTCCGACTATCAGCTCCGACTATCAGCCCTGACTAGCAGCTCAGACTAGAAGCTCCGACTATCAACTCCGACTATCAGCTCCGACTAGCAGCTCAGACTAGAAGCTCCGACTATCAACTCCGACTATCAGCTCCGACTATCAGCCCTGACTAGCAGCTCAGACTAGAAGCTCCGACTATCAGCCCTGACTATCAGCTCCGACTATCAGCCCCGACTAGCAGCTCAGACTAGAAGCTCCGACTATCAACTCCGACTATCAGCTCCGACTATCAGCCCTGACTAGCAGCTCCGACTATCAGCCCTGACTAGCAGCTCCGACTATCAGCCCTGACTAGCAGCTCCGACTATCCTGATTGTGCGGGACTCTGATTGTGCGGGACTCTGATTGTGCGGGACTCTGATTGTGCGGGACTCTGATTGTGCTGGACTCTGAGCGTGCAGGACTCTAAATGTGCGGGACCCTGATTGTGCGGGACTCTAAATGTGCGGGACTCTGAGCGTGCGGGACTCTGATTGTTCAGCAGGCGTTCAGCAGGACAGGAGGGCGGTCACTATCTCAGGAAGAGTTAAGAGAGAAAATGTGGTGTGTCTGATGAGGTGTGTAGTGTGTGGTGTGGTGTGGTGTGTCCAGTGCGGTATAGTATGTTCAGTGTGGTGTGTCCAGTGCAGTGTGTCCAGTGTGGTGTGGTGCGTCCAGTGTGGCATGTCCAGTGCGGTCTATCCGGTATGGTGTTTCCAGTGCAGTGTGGTGCGTCCAGTGTGGTGTGTCCAGTGCAGCGAGGTGTGTCCAGTGCAGTGTGGTGTGTCTAGTATGGTGTGTCCAGTGCAGTGTGGTGTGTCCAGTGCAGTGTGGTGTGTCCAGTGCAGTGTGGTGTGTCCCGTGTGGTGTGGTGTGTCCGGTGTGGTGTGGTGTGTCCAGTGCGGTATAGTATGTTCAGTGTGGTGTGTCCAGTGCGGTGTGGTGTGTCCAATGTGGTGTGGTGTGTCCAGTGTGATGCGGTGTGTACAGTGTGTGTGGCGTTTTCAGTACAGTGTGTCTAGTGCAATGTGGTGTGGTGTGTCCAGTGCAGTGTGTCTAGTGCGGTGTGGTGTGTCCAGTGCGGTGTGGTGTGTCAATGCGGTGGGGTGTATCCAGTGCTGTGGGGTGTGGTGTGTCCAGTGCAGTATAGTATGTCCAGTGTGGTGTGTCCAGTGCGGTGTGGTGTGTCCAGTGCGGTATGTCCAGTGTGATGTGGTGTGTCCAGTGCAGTGTGTCCAGTGTGGTGTGGTGTGTCCAGTCTGGTGTGGTTTGTCTAGTGCAGTGTGGTGTGGTGTGTCCAGTGTGGAGTGGTGTCTCCAGTGCGATGTGGTGTGTCCAGTGCGGTATGCCCAGTGTGATGTGGTGTGTCCAGTGCAGTGTGTCCAGTGTGGTGTGGTGTGTCCAGTCTGGTGTGGTTTGTCTAGTGCAGTGTGGTGTGGTGTGTCCAGTGTGGAGTGGTGTGTCCAATGTGGTGTGGTGTGTCCAGTGCGGTGTGGTGTGTCCAATGTGGTGTGGTGTGTCCAGTGTGGTGTGGTGTGTCCAGTGTGATGTGGTGTGTCCATTGCGGTGTGGTGTGTCCAGTGCGGTGTGTCTAGTGCAGTGTGGTGTGGTGTGTCCAGTGCAGTGTGTCTAGTGCAGTGTGGTGTGGTGTGGTGTGTCCAGTCCAGTGTGTCTAGTGCAGTGTGGTGTGGTGTGGTGTGTCCAGTGCAGTGTGTCTAGTGCAGTGTGGTGTGTCCAGTGTGGTGTAGTGTGTCCATTGCGGTGTGGTGTGTCTAGTGCGGTGTGGTGTGGTGTGTCCAGTGCAGTGTGTTCAGTGTGGTGTGGTGTGTCCAGTGTGGAGTGGTGTGTCCAGTGTGGCGTGTCCAGTGCGTTGTTGTGTGTCCAGTGTGGTGTGGTGTGTCCAGTGCGATGTGGTTTGTCCAGTGCGGTGTGGTGTGTCCAGTGCAGTATAGTACATCCAGTGTGGTGTGTCCAGTGCAGTGTGTTGTGTCCAGTGCAGTGTGGTGTGTCTAGTGTGGTGTGCCAAGTGCGATGTGGTGTGTCCAGTGCGGTGTGGTGTGTCCAGTGCAGTGTGGTGTGTCCAGTGTGGTGTGGTGTGGTGTGTCCAGTGCGGTATAGTATGTTCAGTGTGGTGTGTCCAGTACGGTGTGGTGTGTCCAATGTGGTGTGGTGTGTCCAGTGCGGTGTGGTGTGTCCAATGTGGTGTGGTGTGTCCAGTGTGGTGTGGTGTGTCCAGTGTGATGTGGTGTGTCCATTGCGGTGTGGTGTGTCCAGTGCGGTGTGTCTAGTGCAGTGTGGTGTGGTGTGTCCAGTGCAGTGTGTCTAGTGCAGTGTGGTGTGGTGTGGTGTGTCCAGTCCAGTGTGTCTAGTGCAGTGTGGTGTGGTGTGTCCAGTGCAGTGTGTCTAGTGCAGTGTGGTGTGTCCAGTGTGGTGTAGTGTGTCCATTGCGGTGTGGTGTGTCTAGTGCAGTGTGGTGTGGTGTGTCCAGTGCAGTGTGTTCAGTGCAGTGTGGTGTGTCCAATGTGGTATGCCCAATGTGGTGTGGTCTGTCCAGTGCGGTATAGTATGTCCAGTGTGATGTGGTGTGTCCAGTGTGATGTGGTGTGTCCAGTGCGGTGTGGTGTGTCCAGTGCAGTGTGGTGTGTCCAGTGCGTATAGTATGTCCAGTGTGGCATGTCCAGTGTGATGTGGTGTGTCCAGTGTGGTGTAGCGTGTCCAGTGCGGTGTGGCGTGTCCAGTGCAGTGTAGTGTGTCCAGTGCAATGTGGTGTGTCCAGTGCAGTGTGGTGTGTCCAGTGTGGCATGTCCAGTGCAGTGTGGCATGTCCAGTGCAGTGTGGTGTGTCCAGTGCAGTGTGGTGTGTCCAGTGCGGTGTAGTGTGTCCAGTGTGGTGTGGTGCGTCCAGTGCGGTGTGGTGACTTGCTCACAAGGGATAAAGTGTGATTTCATGTTTTTCATGCTTTTTAAATTCCTGCAAAGCTGCTTTGTGACAACATCGTTGTAAAAAAAGTGGTGTGTCCAGTGTGGAGTGGTGTGTCCAGTGTAATGTGGTGTGTCCAGTGTGGAGTGGTGTGTCCAGTGTGGTGTGGTGTGTCTAGTGTGATGTGGTGTGTCCAGTGTGGTGTGGTGTGTCCAGTGTGATGTGGTGTGCCCAGTGTGGAGTGGTGTGTCCAGGCTGCTGTGGTTTGTCTAGTGCAGTGTGGTGTGGTGTGTCCAGTGCGGTGTGGTGTGTCCAGTGTGGAGTGGTGTGTCCAGTGTGACGTGGTGTGCCCAGTCTGGTGTGGTTTGTCTAGTGCAGTGTGGTGTGGTGTGTCCAATGCGGTGTGGTGTGTCCAGTGTGGAGTGGTGTGTCCAGTGTGGAGTGGTTTGTCGGGTGGTTTGTGGGTGAGCGGGGGTCCGGCGGGAGAGGGAATCACTCTTCTAACTGCATCAGCGTCCCTGCAGGCCTGGTTTAATGAGAGCGGAGCTTTAATGAATACGATTAGAGAGACAAGCGTTCACAGCAGCACTCCGAGCTCCCGCGCCGGCACAGCTATCAGCTCCGACTATCAGCCCCGACTATCAGCTCCGACTATCAGCTCCGACTATCAACCCCGACTATCAACCCCGACTATCAGCTCCGACTATCAACTCCGACTAGCAGCCCCGACTAGCAGCCCCGACTAGCAGCCCCGACTATCAGCTCCGACTAGCAGCCCCGACTATCAGCTCCGACTATCAGCTCCGACTATCAGCTCCGACTATCAGCTCCGACTATCAGCTCCGACTAGCAGCTCAGACTAGAAGCTCCGACTATCAACTCCGACTATCAGCTCCGACTATCAGCCCTGACTATCAGCTCCGACTATCAGCCCTGACTATCAGCTCCGACTATCATCCCCGACTAGCAGCTCAGACTAGAAGCTCCGACTATCAACTCCGACTATCAGCTCCGACTATCAGCCCCGACTAGCAGCTCCGACTATCAGCTCCGACTATCAGCCCTGACTAGCAGCTCCGACTATCAGCCCTGACTAGCAGCTCCGACTATCAGCTCCGACTAGCAGCTCAGACTAGAAGCTCCGACTATCAACTCCGACTATCAGCTCCGACTATCAGCCCTGACTAGCAGCTCAGACTAGAAGCTCCGACTATCAGCCCTGACTATCAGCTCCGACTATCAGCCCCGACTAGCAGCTCAGACTAGAAGCTCCGACTATCAACTCCGACTATCAGCTCCGACTATCAGCCCTGACTAGCAGCTCCGACTATCAGCCCTGACTAGCAGCTCCGACTATCCTGATTGTGCGGGACTCTGAGCGTGCGGGACTCTGATTGTGCGGGACTCTGATTGTGCGGGACTCTGATTGTGCGGGACTCTAAATGTGCTGGACTCTGAGCGTGCGGGACTCTAAATGTGCGGGACTCTAAATGTGCGGGACTCTGAGCGTGCGGGACTCTGATTGTGCGGGACTCTAAATGTGCGGGACTCTGATTGTGCGGGACTCTGATTGTGCGGGACTCTGATTGTGCTGGACTCTGAGCGTGCAGGACTCTAAATGTGCGGGACCCTGATTGTGCGGGACTCTAAATGTGCGGGACTCTGAGCGTGCGGGACTCTGATTGTTCAGCAGGCGTTCAGCAGGACAGGAGGGCGGTCACTATCTCAGGAAGAGTTAAGAGAGAAAATGTGGTGTGTCTGATGAGGTGTGTAGTGTGTGGTGTGGTGTGGTGTGTCCAGTGCGGTATAGTATGTTCAGTGTGGTGTGTCCAGTGCAGTGTGTCCAGTGTGGTGTGGTGCGTCCAGTGTGGCATGTCCAGTGCGGTCTATCCGGTATGGTGTTTCCAGTGCAGTGTGGTGCGTCCAGTGTGGTGTGTCCAGTGCAGTGAGGTGTGTCCAGTGCAGTGTGGTGTGTCTAGTATGGTGTGTCCAGTGCGGTGTGGTGTGTCCAGTGCAGTGTGGTGTGTCCAGTGCAGTGTGGTGTGTCCTGTGTGGTGTGGTGTGTCCGGTGTGGTGTGGTGTGTCCAGTGCGGTATAGTATGTTCAGTGTGGTGTGTCCAGTGCGGTGTGGTGTGTCCAATGTGGTGTGGTGTGTCCAGTGTGATGCGGTGTGTACAGTGTGTGTGGCGTTTTCAGTACGGTGTGTCTAGTGCAATGTGGTGTGGTGTGTCCAGTGCAGTGTGTCTAGTGCAGTGCGGTGTGGTGTGTCCAGTGCGGTGTGGTGTGTCAATGCGGTGGGGTGTGTCCAGTGCGGTGGGGTGTGTCCAGTGCGGTGTGTCCAGTGCAGTGTGGTGTGGTGTTTCCAGTGCGGTGTGTCTAGTGCAGTGTGGTGTGGTGTGTCCAGTGCAGTATAGTATGTCCAGTGTGGTGTGTCCAGTGCGGTGTGGTGTGTCCAGTGCGGTATGCCCAGTGTGATGTGGTGTGTCCAGTGCAGTGTGTCCAGTGTGGTGTGGTGTGTCCAGTCTGGTGTGGTTTGTCTAGTGCAGTGTGGTGTGGTGTGTCCAGTGTGGAGTGGTGTCTCCAGTGCGATGTGGTGTGTCCAGTGCAGTGTGTCCAGTGTGGAGTGGTGTGTCCAGTGTGGCGTGTCCAGTGCGTTGTTGTGTGTCCAGTGTGGTGTGGTGTGTCCAGTGCGATGTGGTTTGTCCAGCGCGGTGTGTTGTGTCCAGTGCAGTATAGTACATCCAGTGTGGTGTGTCCAGTGCAGTGTGTTGTGTCCAGTGCAGTGTGGTGTGTCTAGTGTGGTGTGCCAAGTGCGATGTGGTGTGTCCAGTGCGGTGTGGTGTGTCCAGTGCAGTGTGGTGTGTCCAGTACGGTGTGGTGTGTCCAATGTGGTGTGGTGTGTCCAGTGCGGTGTGGTGTGTCCAATGTGGTGTGGTGTGTCCAGTGTGGTGTGGTGTGTCCAGTGTGATGTGGTGTGTCCATTGCGGTGTGGTGTGTCCAGTGCGGTGTGTCTAGTGCAGTGTGGTGTGGTGTGTCCAGTGCAGTGTGTCTAGTGCAGTGTGGTGTGGTGTGGTGTGTCCAGTCCAGTGTGTCTAGTGCAGTGTGGTGTGGTGTGTCCAGTGCAGTGTGTCTAGTGCAGTGTGGTGTGTCCAGTGTGGTGTGGTGTGTCCATTGCGGTGTGGTGTGTCTAGTGCAGTGTGGTGTGGTGTGTCCAGTGCAGTGTGTTCAGTGCAGTGTGGTGTGTCCAATGTGGTATGCCCAATGTGGTGTTGTCTGTCCAGTGCGGTATAGTATGTCCAGTGTGATGTGGTGTGTCCAGTGTGATGTGGTGTGT
This sequence comes from Megaleporinus macrocephalus, assembly GCA_021613375.1. Taxonomy (NCBI): domain Eukaryota; kingdom Metazoa; phylum Chordata; class Actinopteri; order Characiformes; family Anostomidae; genus Megaleporinus; species Megaleporinus macrocephalus. The sequence continues at coordinate 10,833 of CM038708.1, read as the reverse complement.
CCAGTGCGGTGTGGTGTGTCCAGTGCAGTGTGGTGTGTCCAGTGCGTATAGTATGTCCAGTGTGGCATGTCCAGTGTGGTGTGGTGTGTCCAGTGTGGTGTGGCGTGTCCAGTGCGGTGTGGTGTGTCCAGTGCAGTGTAGTGTGTCCAGTGCAGTGTGGTGTGTCCAGTGCAGTGTGGTGTGTCCAGTGTGGCATGTCCAGTGCAGTGTGGTGTGTCCAGTGCAGTGTGGTGTGTCCAGTGCGGTGTAGTGTGTCCAGTGTGGTGTGGTGCGTCCAGTGCGGTGTGGTGACTTGCTCACAAGGGATAAAGTGTGATTTCATGTTTTTCATGCTTTTTAAATTCCTGCAAAGCTGCTTTGTGACAACATCGTTGTAAAAAAAGTGGTGTGTCCTGTGTGGAGTGGTGTGTCCAGTGTAATGTGGTGTGTCCAGTGTGGAGTGGTGTGTCCAGTGTGGTGTGGTGTGTCTAGTGTGATGTGGTGTGTCCAGTGTGGTGTGGTGTGTCCAGTGTGATGTGGTGTGCCCAGTGTGGAGTGGTGTGTCCAGGCTGGTGTGGTTTGTCTAGTGCAGTGTGGTGTGGTGTGTCCAGTGCGGTGTGGTGTGTCCAGTGTGGAGTGGTGTGTCCAGTGTGACGTGGTGTGCCCAGTCTGGTGTGGTTTGTCTAGTGCAGTGTGGTGTGGTGTGTCCAATGCGGTGTGGTGTGTCCAGTGTGGAGTGGTGTGTCCAGTGTGGAGTGGTTTGTCTAGTGCAGTGTGGTGTGTCCAGTGTGGTGTTGTGTGTCCAGTGTGGAGTGGTGTGTTCAGTGCGGAGTGGTGTGTCCAGTGTGACGTGGTGTGTCCAGTCTGGTGTGGTTTGTCTAGTGCAGTGTGGTGTGGTGTGTCCAATGTGGTGTGGTGTGTCCAGTGTGGAGTGGTGTGTCCAGTGTGGAGTGGTTTGTCTAGTGCAGTGTGGTGTGGTGTGTCCAGTGCGGTGCGGTGTGGTGTGTCCAGTGCGGTGTGGTGTGTCCAGTGCGGTGTGGTGTGTCCAGTGCAGTGTGGTGTGTCCAGTGTGGAGTGGTGTGTCCAGTGTGATGTGGTGTGTCCAGTGTGGTGTGGTGTGTCCAGTGTGATGTGGTGTGCCCAGTGCGGAGTGGTGTGTCCAGTCTGGTGTGGTTTGTCTAGTGCAGTGTGGTGTGTCCAGTGTGGAGTGGTGTGTCCAGTGTGATGTGGTGTGTCCAGTGTGGTGTGGTGTGTCCAGTGCGGTGTGGTGTGTCCAGTGTAGAGTGGTGTGTCTAGTGTGGAGTGGTTTGTCTAGTGCAGTGTGGTGTGTCCAGTGTGGAGTGGTATGTCCAGTGTGGAGTGGTGTGTCTAGTGTGGAGTGGTTTGTCTAGTGCAGTGTGGTGTGTCCAGTGTGGAGTGGTATGTCCAGTGTGGAGTGGTGTGTCCAGTGTGATGTGGTGTGTCCAGTGTGGAGTGGTGTGTCCAGTCTGGTGTGGTTTGTCTAGTGCAGTGTGGTGTGGTGTGTCCAGTGCGGTGTGGTGTGTCCAGTGTGGAGTGGTGTGTCCAGTGTGGAGTGGTTTGTCTAGTGCAGTGTGATGTGGTGTGTCCAGTGCGGTGTGGTGTGTCCAGTGCGATGTGGTGTGTCCAGTGTAATGTGGTGTGTCCAGTGTGGAGTGGTGTGTCCAGTGTGATGTGGTGTGTCCAGTGTGGTGTGGTGTGTCCAGTGTGATGTGGTGTGTCCAGTGTGGAGTGGTGTGTCCAGTGTGGAGTGGTTTGTCTAGTCCAGTGCGGAGTGGTGTGTCCAGTGTGGAGTGGTTTGTCTAGTCCAGTGCGGTGTGGTGTGTCCAGTGCGGTGTGGTGTGTCCAGTGTGGTCTGGTGTGTCCAGTGTAGAGTGGTGTGTCTAGTGTGGAGTGGTTTGTCTAGTGCAGTGTGATGTGTCCAGTGTGGAGTGGTATGTCCAGTGTGGAGTGGTGTGTCCAGTGTGATGTGGTGTGTCCAGTGTGGAGTGCTGTGTCCAGTGTGATGTGGTGTGTCTAGTGTGGAGTGGTGTGTCCAGTCTGGTGTGGTTTGTCTAGTGCAGTGTGGTGTGGTGTGTCCAGTGCGGTGTGGTGTGTCCAGTGTGGAGTGGTGTGTCCAGTGTGGAGTGGTTTGTCTAGTGCAGTGTGATGTGGTGTGTCCAGTGCGGTGTGGTGTGTCCAGTGCGATGTGGTGTGTCCAGTGTAATGTGGTGTGTCCAGTGTGGAGTGGTGTGTCCAGTGTGATGTGGTGTGTCCAGTGTGATGTGGTGTGTCCAGTGTGGAGTGGTGTGTCCAGTGTGGAGTGGTTTGTCTAGTCCAGTGCGGAGTGGTGTGTCCAGTGCGGTGTGGTGTGTCCAGTGCGGTGTGGTGTGTCCAGTGCGGTGTGGTTTGTCTAGTGCAGTGTGGTGTGGTGTGTCCAATGTGGTGTGGTGTGTCCAGTGTGGAGTGGTGTGTCCAGTGTGGAGTGGTTTGTCTAGTGCAGTGTGGTGTGGTGTGTCCAGTGCGGTGCGGTGTGGTGTGTCCAGTGCGGTGTGGTGTGTCCAGTGCGGTGTGGTGTGTCCAGTGCAGTGTGGTGTGTCCAGTGTGGAGTGGTGTGTCCAGTGTGATGTGGTGTGTCCAGTGTGGTGTGGTGTGTCCAGTGTGGTGTGGTGTGTCCAGTGTGATGTGGTGTGCCCAGTGCGGAGTGGTGTGTCCAGTCTGGTGTGGTTTGTCTAGTGCAGTGTGGTGTGTCCAGTGTGGAGTGGTGTGTCCAGTGTGATGTGGTGTGTCCAGTGTGGTGTGGTGTGTCCAGTGCGGTGTGGTGTGTCCAGTGTAGAGTGGTGTGTCTAGTGTGGAGTGGTTTGTCTAGTGCAGTGTGGTGTGTCCAGTGTGGAGTGGTATGTCCAGTGTGGAGTGGTGTGTCTAGTGTGGAGTGGTTTGTCTAGTGCAGTGTGGTGTGTCCAGTGTGGAGTGGTATGTCCAGTGTGGAGTGGTGTGTCCAGTGTGATGTGGTGTGTCCAGTGTGGAGTGGTGTGTCCAGTCTGGTGTGGTTTGTCTAGTGCAGTGTGGTGTGGTGTGTCCAGTGCGGTGTGGTGTGTCCAGTGTGGAGTGGTGTGTCCAGTGTGGAGTGGTTTGTCTAGTGCAGTGTGATGTGGTGTGTCCAGTGCGGTGTGGTGTGTCCAGTGCGATGTGGTGTGTCCAGTGTAATGTGGTGTGTCCAGTGTGGAGTGGTGTGTCCAGTGTGATGTGGTGTGTCCAGTGTGGTGTGGTGTGTCCAGTGTGATGTGGTGTGTCCAGTGTGGAGTGGTGTGTCCAGTGTGGAGTGGTTTGTCTAGTCCAGTGCGGAGTGGTGTGTCC
>CM038708.1:0-5000 GCA_021613375.1 Megaleporinus macrocephalus | reverse complement strand
TATCTAGAACCGTGTTCCATCTCCCTCTGCGTAACCAGGAAGAGGAAAACACTCAGTATTCATTTAAGGTGGTTCCATGAGATGTTCAGTCTATCAAACCCCACCTGGACTTTCAGCAGCCTCTGACTGGCTCAGCATTTAAGGTGGAACTGGAGAATTTGAAGATGGTGTATAAGGAGCTGAACACTATTTAAGGTGGAACTGGAGATTTTAAAGATGGTGTATAAGGAGCTGAGTACTATTTAAGGTGGAACTGGAGAATTTGAAGATGGTGTATAAGGAGCTTAGTACTATTTAAGGTGGAACTGGAGAATCTGAAGATGGTGTATAAGGAGCTTAGTACTATTTAAGGTGGAACTGGAGAATCTGAAGATGGTGTATAAGGAGCTTAGTACTATTTAAGGTGGAACTGGAGAGTTTGAAGATGGTGCATAAGGAGCTGAACACTATTTAAGGTGGAACTGGAGAATTGGAAGGTGGTGTATAAGGAGCTGAGTACTATTTAAGGTGGAACTGGAGATTTTAAAGATGGTGTATAAGGAGCTGAACACTATTTAAGGTGGAACTGGAGATTTTGAAGACGGTGTATAAGGAGCTGAACACTATTTAAGGTGGAACTGGAGAATTTGAAGATGGTGTATAAGGAGCTTAGTACTATTTAAGGTGGAACTGGAGAATTTGAAGATGGTGTATAAGGAGCTTAGTACTATTTAAGGTCGAACTGGAGAGTTTGAAGATGGTGTATAAGGAACTGAATACTATTTAAGGTGGAACTGGAGAATTTGAAGATGGTGTATAAGGAGCTGAATATTATTTAAGGTGGAACTGGAGAGTTTGAAGATGGTGTATAAGGAGCTTAGTACTATTTAAGGTGGAACTAGAGATTTTGAAGATGGTGTATAATTATCTGAATATTATTTAAGGTGGAACTGGTGTATAAGGAGCTGAATACTATTTAAGGTGGAACTGGAGAGTTTGAAGATGGTGTATAATTAGCTGAATATTATTTAAGGTGGAACTGGTGTATAAGGAGCTGAATCTAATTAAGGTGGAACTGGAGAGTTTGAAGATGGTGTATAAGGAGCTGATTACTATTTAAGGTGGAACTGGTGTATAAGGAGCTGAGTACTATTTAAGGTGGAACTGGAGAATTGGAAGGTGGTGTATAAGGAGCTGAACACTATTTAAGGTGGAACTGGAGATTTTAAAGATGGTGTATAAGGAGCTGAACACTATTTAAGGTGGAACTGGAGATTTTAAAGATGGTGTATAAGGAGCTGAACACTATTTAAGGTGGAACTGGTGAATTTGAAGATGGTGTATAAGGAGCTTAGTACTATTTAAGGTGGAACTGGAGAGTTTGAAGATGGTGTATAATTAGCTGAATATTAATTAAGGTGGAACTGGTGTATAAGGAGCTGAATATTTCTTTAAGGTGGAACTGGAGAGTTTGAAGATGGTGTATAAGGAGCTTAGTACTATTTAAGGTGGAACTAGAGATTTTGAAGATGGTGTATAATTAGCTGAATGTTATTTAAGGTGGAACTGGTGTATAAGGAGCTGAATACTATTTAAGGTGGAACTGGAGAGTTTGAAGATGGTGTATAATTAGCTGAATAATATTTAAGGTGGAACTGGTGTATAAGGAGCTGAATACTATTTAAGGTGGAACTGGAGAGTTTGAAGATGGTCTATAAGGAGCTGAATACTATTTAAGGTGGAACTGGAGAGTTTGAAGATGGTGTATAATTAGCTGAATATTATTTAAGGTGGAACTGGTGTATAAGTAGCTGAATACTATTGAAGGTGGAACTGGAGAGTTTGAAGACAGTGTATAAGGAGCTGAACACTATTTAAGGTGGAACTGGAGAATTGGAAGGTGGTGTATAAGGAGCTGAACACTATTTAAGGTGGAACTGGAGAATTGGAAGGTGGTGTATAAGGAGCTGAGTACTATTTAAGGTGGGACTGGAGAATTTGAAGATGGTGTATAAGGAGCTGAATACTATTTAAGGTGGAACTGGAGAGTTTGAAGATGGTGTATAAGGAGCTGAACACTATTTAAGGTGGAACTGGAGATTTTAAAAATGGTGTATAAGGAGCTGAACACTATTTAAGGTGGAACTGGAGAATTGGAAGGTGGTGTATAAGGAGCTGAACACTATTTAAGGTGGAACTGGAGAATTGGAAGGTGGTGTATAAGGAGCTGAGTACTATTTAAGGTGGGACTGGAGAATTTGAAGATGGTGTATAAGGAGCTTAGTACTATTTAAGGTGGAAATGGAGAATTTGAAGATGGTGTATAAGGAGCTTAGTACTATTTAAGGTGGAACTGGAGAATTTGAAGATGTGTATAAGGAGCTGAACACTATTTAAGGTGGAACTGGAGAATTTGAAGATGTGTATAAGGAGCTGAATACTGTTTAAGGTGGAACTGGAGAGTTTGAAGATGGTGTATAATTAGCCGAATATTATTTAAGGTGGAACTGGTGTATAAGGAGCTGAATACTAATTAAGGTGGAACTGGGGAGTTTGAAGATGGTGTATAAGGAGCTGATTACTATTTAAGGTGGAACTGGTGTATAAGGAGCTGAGTACTATTTAAGGTGGAACTGGAGAATTGGAAGATGGTGTATAAGGAGCTGATTACTATTTAAGGTGGAACTGGTGTATAAGGAGCTGAGTACTATTTAAGGTGGAACTGGAGAATTGGAAGGTGGTGTATAAGGAGCTGAACACTATTTAAGGTGGAACTGGAGAATTGGAAGGCGGTGTATAAGGAGCTGAACACTATTTAAGGTGCAACTGGAGATTTTAAAGATGGTGTATAAGGAGCTGAACACTATTTAAGGTGGAACTGGAGATTTTAAAGATGGTGTATAAGGAGCTGAACTCTATTTAAGGTGGAACTTGATTTTAAAGATGGTGTATAAGGAGCTGAACACTATTTAAGGTGGAACTGGAGAATTGGAAGGTGGTGTATAAGGAGCTGAACACTATTTAAGGTGGAACTGGAGAATTGGAAGCTGGTGTATAAGGAGCTGAGTACTATTTAAGGTGGAACTGGAGATTTTAAAGATGGTGTATAAGGAGCTTAGTACTATTTAAGGTGGAACTAGACTGTTTGAAGATGGTGTATAAGGAGCTGAATATTATTTAAGGTGGAACTGGAGAATTTGAAGATGGTGTATAATTAGCTGAATATTAATTAAGGTGGAACTGGTGTATAAGGAGCTGAATATTATTTAAGGTGGAACTGGAGAGTTTGAAGATGGTGTATAAGGAGCTTAGTACTATTTAAGGTGGAACTAGAGATTTTGAAGATGGTGTATACTTAGCTGAATGTTATTTAAGGTGGAACTGGTGTATAAGGAGCTGAATACTATTTAAGGTGGAACTGGAGAGTTTGAAGATGGTCTATAAGGAGCTGAATACTATTTAAGGTGGAACTGGAGAGTTTGAAGATGGTGTATAATTAGCTGAATATTATTTAAGGTGGAACTGGTGTATAAGTAGCTGAATACTATTTAAGGTGGAACTGGAGAGTTTGAAGACAGTGTATAAGGAGCTGAACACTATTTAAGGTGGAACTGGAGATTTTAAAAATGGTGTATAAGGAGCTGAACACTATTTAAGGTGGAACTGGAGAATTGGAAGGTGGTGTATAAGGAGCTGAACACTATTTAAAGTGGAACTGGAGAATTTGAAGATGGTGTATAAGGAGCTGAACACTTAAGGTGGAACTGGAGATTTTAAAGATGGTGTATAAGGAGCTGAACACTATTTAAGGTGGAACTGGAGAATTGGAAGGTGGTGTATAAGGAGCTAAACACTATTTAAGGTGGAACTGGAGATTTTAAAAATGGTGTATAAGGAGCTGAACACAATTTAAGGTGGAACTGGAGAATTGGAAGGTGGTGTATAAGGAGCTGAACACTATTTAAGGTGGAACTGGAGAATTGGAAGGTGGTGTATAAGGAGCTGAGTACTATTTAAGGTGGGACTGGAGAATTGGAAGGTGGTGTATAAGGAGCTGAGTACTATTTAAGGTGGAACTGGAGATTTTAAAGATGGTGTATAAGGAGCTGAACACTATTTAAGGTGGAACTGGAGAATTGGAAGGTGGTGTATAAGGAGCTGAGCACTATTTAAAGTGGAACTGGAGAATTTGAAGATGGTGTATAAGGAGCTGAACACTGTTTAAGGTGGAACTGGAGAGTTTGAAGATGGTGTATAAGGAGCTGAACACTATTTAAGGTGGAACTGGAGAATTTGAAGATGTGTATAAGGAGCTGAACACTATTTAAGGTGGAACTGGAGATGTTGAAGATGGTGTATAAGGAGCTGAACACTATTTAAGGTGGAACTGGAGATGTTGAAGATGGTGTATAAGGAGCTGAACACTATTTAAGGTGGAACTGGGGACCTAATTAATATTTTAAATGGGATCTCTAAGCGTTGGGAATTCTACAGTAAAGCTGGAGACCAGTTCATCACCACTACTGTACACACTACGCTCCCAACCGCAAACACAAAAGATTATTTTCAGCTGCCCCATATGTTGCCTAGCAACAGTGCAGATAAGGAAATCCGGAGATAGTGAGTGGGGTATTTACTCAGCTGACCGTCCTGCCTGGTCACTGCAGTGTTCACACACAGCTGGACTTCAACACATCAGCATCTGAGTAGCAGTCGCTCTGTAGAGTTTTATTAAGTGAGCTTGAAAGAGAAAACTTACTGTTCTTCATAATCTTAATCTTCTTTTTCTTCTTCTTCTTCTTCTTATTATTATTATTATTAATAACAATAATAATAATAATAATATAGTTATTATTATTATTAAAATTATTGTTACAGTTATCATTATTAATATTACTATTATTATTATTCTTCTTCTCATTACTATTATTATTACTACTACTACTATTATTATTATTATTATTATTATCATTATTATTATTATTATTATTATAACTGGGCGGGATCGTAGGTCCTATAGC
>CM038707.1:52240999-52262800 GCA_021613375.1 Megaleporinus macrocephalus | reverse complement strand
AGAAGGTTCTGCCCAAATACTATCACCACATTAAATTTCCAACCCGAGGAGAACAGACTCTTGACCACTGCTATACAGCACTTAAGGACTGTTACAAACCCCTCCCCCGCCCTGCCTTTGGCAAAGCTGATCACACCTCCATTCTTCTCCTGCCTGCTTACAAACAACGACTTAAACAGGAAAAACCAGTTCTCAGATCAGTCTATCAATGGAGTGAGGAGGCCATCTTCACACTACAAGACTGCTTTGAATCCACAGACTGGAAGATGTTTCATGATGCAGCTGGCAGTGACATCAACGAATACACTGACTCCATCACAAGTTACATCAGTAAATGCACTGACGACATTGTGCCAAAAATCTATGTCAGAACATTTCCCAATCAGAAACCCTGGATCAATGCTGAGGTTCGTGCCAAACTAAGAGCTCGAACCTCTGCCTACAACTCTGGTGATCTGGCTAGCTACAAGAAGGCCAGATATGACCTTCAGAGGACCATCAGGCTAGCCAAACGGAACTACAGGGACAGAGTTGAATCCAACTTCCTCTGCTCTGATCTCAGACGTATGTGGAGTGGACTGCGCACCATCACTGATTATAAAGGAGATATGAGTCGTGATAGGAGGTCACCCTCCTCACTTGCAGATGAGCTTAATGCACATTATGCTCGCTTTGAGGCAAACAACACCTCCCCTGCCGAAAATCTCCCAATACATCAGGAGAGCTGCACACTGACCATCTCTCTGTCTGAGGTGGTGAAATCCTTCAGGGCAGTTAACCCACGCAAAGCACCAGGTCCTGATGGTGTACACAGTCGTGTACTTAAAGCATGTGCCAACCAGCTGGCTGAGGTTTTCACTGACATCTTTAACCTCTCCCTAAGACTGTCAGTGGTTCCTACGTGCTTTAAAGAAACCATCATTGTTCCAGTTCCCAAGAAACCTTCTGTCACCTGCCTGAATGACTACCGCCCTGTTGCACTGACAACAACAGCTATGAAGTGCTTTGAGCGGCTGGTCAAAGCTCACATCTGTTCTATGCTTCCTGCCAATATGGACACTCACCAGTTTGCATACCGCTCCAACAGATCCACAGACGAGGCCATTGCACTAACTGTACACACTGCTCTCACACACTTGGACAGAAAGAACACGTATGTGAGAATGCTGTTCATAGATTACAGCTCAGCATTCAACACTATCATCCCAGCCAAACTCATCCCGAAGCTCAAAGACTTGGGCTTGAACTCTCATCTCTGCAACTGGATACTGGACTTCCTGACGAGCAGACAGCAGGTGGTGAGGGTGGGTGACAGCATCTCTTCCACTCTGACTCTGAGCACGGGGGCCCCCCAGGGATGTGTACTCAGCCCCCTCCTGTATTCCCTGTACACTAATGAATGTGTAGCCAAACACTCCTCCAACCTCATCTTCAAATTCGCTGATGACACTACCATCCTAGGCCTCCTCACAGATGGAGATGAAACAGCCTATAGAGACGAGGTCAGCGCTCTGTCAGAGTGGAGCCACGACAACAATCTCCATCTAAACATCAGCAAAACGAAGGAGATGATTGTGGACTACAGGAAGCAGCAGAAGGGTGGTCACTCTCCCCTTTACATCAACGGGGCTGAAGTGGAGAGAGTCAGCAGTGTTAAGTTCCTCAGCGTTCACCTCTCTGATGACCTCACCTGGTCCCTCCACACTAACACGATTGTGAGATGTGCCCGTCAGCGTCTCTTCTTCCTGCGCAGGCTCAGGAAGTTTGGACTGCCTCCTGATATCCTCACCAGCTTCTATAGATGCACTATAGAGAGCATCCTAACGGGCTGCATCACTGTCTGGTACGGCAGCTGCACTGCCTGCGACCGCAAGGCCCTAAAAGGAGTGGTGAGGACAGCAGAATACATCATAGGCAACAAACTACCAGCCTTACAGGACATCTACCAGTCCCGCTGCCTGAGGAACAAACTACCAGCCTTACAGGACATCTACCAGTCCAGCTGCCTGAGGAAAATCCAGAAGATCAGGTCAGACAGCGGTCACCCAGCACACGGCCTGTTCACCATACTGCCATCAGGCAGGAGATTCCGCAGCATCCAGGCCAGAACAACCCGCCTACTGAACAGCTTCTACCCTCAGGCTGTCAGGCTCCTGAACAAACTGTGAGGCTGAAAGACCCCAATACCGTTCACTCAATCACTGATACACTATATACTTTATATTATTTATTCTGATATCGCTGCTATGGACAATATCACTAAGTCACTTTAATGAATATATCTACTTAGAACCTGCCTATGCAACACTTTTCACAGATGACCCTCCTGTATATCCTATGTATATATCTTGTGTATTGTATAGTCCTTTATATATTTCAGTATAACTATATGTATATTTTTAGCTTATTTTTACTTTAATATTGTCTATTTATTGTGTGTTTGCACTGTTTTACATTATAATGCTGCCCTGCTGTAGAGTTTATCTGAGTCTCACCCCAAGCATTTCAATGCATGTTATGTCCTGACATGATGTGCAAATGACAAATAAACTTGACAAATAAACTTGAAACTTGAAACTTTTACTACAGGACCACTCTGATACTACAGGACCACTCTTTTACTACAGGTCCACTCTGATACTACAGGACCACTCTTTTACTACAGGACCACACTGATACTACAGGACCACTCTTTTACTACAGGACCACTCTGATACTACAGGACCACTCTTTTACTACAGGACCACTCTGATACTACAGGACCACTCTTTTACTACAGGACCACTCTTTTACTACAGGTCCACTCTGATACTACAGGACCACTCTGATAATACAGGACCACTCTTTTACTACAGGACCACACTGATACTACAGGACCACTCTTTTACTACAGGACCACTCTGATACTACAGGACGACTCTTTTACTACAGGACCACTCTTTTACTACAGGACCACTCTGATACTACAGGACCACTCTTTTACTACAGGACCACTCTTTTACTACAGGACCACTCTGATACTACAGGACCACTCTTTTACTACAGGACCACTCTGATACTACAGGACCACTCTGATAATACAGGACCACTCTTTTACTAGAGGACCACTCTGATACTACAGGACCACTCTTTTACTACAGGACCACTCTTTTACTACAGGACCACTCTGATACTACAGGACCACTCTGATACTACAGGACCACTCTTTTACTACAGGACCACTCTGATACTACAGGACCACTCTTTTACTACAGGACCACTCTGATACTACAGGACCACTCTTTTACTACAGGACCACTCTGATACTACAGGACCACTCTTTTACTACAGGACCACTCTGATACTACAGGACCACTCTGATACTACAGGACCACTCTTTTACTACAGGACCACTCTGATACTACAGGACCACTCTGATACTACAGGACCACTCTTTTACTACAGGACCACTCTGATACTACAGGACCACTCTTTTACTTCAGAACCACACTGATACTACAGTACCACTCTTTTACTACAGGACCACTCTGATACTACAGGACCACTCTTTTACTACAGGACCACTCTGATACTACAGGACCACTCTTTTACTACAGGACCACTCTGATACTACAGGACCACTCTGATACTACAGGACCACTCTTTTACTACAGGACCACTCTGATACTACAGGACCACTCTGATACTACAGGACCACCCTTTTGCTACAGGACCACTCTTTTTCTACAGGACCACTCTGATACTACAGGACGACTCTTTTACTACAGGACCACTCTGATACTACAGGGCCACTCTGATACTACAGGACCACTCTTTTACTACAGGACCACTCTTTTACTACAGGACCACTCTGATACTACAGGACCACTCTTTTACTACAGGACCACTCTGATACTACAGGACCACTCTTTTACTACAGGACCACTCTGATACTACAGGACCACTCTTTTACTACATGACCACTCTTTTACTACAGGACCACTCTGATACTACAGGACCACTCTGATACTACAGGACCACTCTTTTACTACAGGACCACTCTGATACTACAGGACCACTCTGATACTACAGGACCACTCTTTTACTACAGGACCACTCTGATACTACAGGACCACTCTGATACTACAGGACCACTCTTTTACTACAGGACCACTCTTTTACTACAGGACCACTCTGATACTACAGGACCACTCTTTTACTACAGGACCACTCTGATACTACAGGGCCACTCTGATACTACAGGACCACTCTTTTACTACAGGACCACTCTTTTACTACAGGACCACTCTGATACTACAGGACCACTCTGATACTACAGGACCACTCTTTTACTACAGGACCACTCTGATACTACAGGACCACTCTTTTACTACAGGACCACTCTGATACTACAGGACCACTCTTTTACTACAGGACCACTCTTTTACTACAGGACCACTCTGATACTACAGGACCACTCTGATACTACAGGACCACTCTTTTACTACAGGACCACTCTGATACTACAGGACAAGAGAGACCAGAGTAAAGAGACCAGTGTAGAGATTCCAGTGTAGAGAGTCCACCGTAGAGAGTCCAGCGTAGAGAGTCCACCGTAGAGATACCAGTGTAGAGTCCAGCATAGAGAGTCCACCGTAGAGAGTCCAGTGTAGAGAGTCCAGCGTAGAGAGTCCACCGTAGAGAGTCCACCGTAGAGAGTCCAGCGTAGAGATTCCACCGTAGAGAGTCCACCGTAGAGAGTCCAGTGTAGAGAGTCCAGCGTAGAGAGACCAGTGTAGAGAGTCCAGCGTAGAAAATCCACCGTAGAGAGTCCAGTGTAGAGTGTCCAGCGTAGAGAGTCCAGCATAGAAAGAGCAGCGGAGAGACCAGCGTAGAAAGACCAGCATAGAGAGACCAGCATAGAGAGACCAGCGTATAGAGACCAGCATATAGAGACCAGCGTATAGAGACCAGCGTGGAGAGTCCACCGTAGAGAGGCCAGTGTAGAGAGACCAGCATATAGAGACCAGCGTATAGAGACCAGCGTATAGAGACCAGCGTATAGAGACCATCGTAGAGAGTCCACCGTAGAGAGGCCAGTGTAGAGAGTCCAGCGTAGAGAGACCAGTGTAGAGAGACCAGCATAGAGAGACTAGCGTATAGAGACCAGCGTAGAGAGACCAGCGTAGAGAGACCAGCGTAGAGAGACCAGCGTATAGAGACCAGCATAGAGAGTCCACCGTAGAGAGGCCAGTGTAGAGAGACCAGTGTAGAGAGACCAGCATAGAGAGACCTGCGTATAGAGACCAGCGTAGAGTGACCAGCGTAGAGAGACCAGCGTAGAGAGACCAGCGTAGAGAGACCAGTGTAGAGAGACCAGCGTAGAGAGTGTAACATAATGCTAATTAAGTATGTGTTGGTTTGTACGTGTCACCTGGTTTTAATTACATCCACAAAAAAACTGAAACTTGAAGTTCAGGAGATCAGGAGGATTATATCAACACCTCGACTCCAATTCATATTCAGGAGAGAAGCTCAGTCTGGAATTTTCCACTCACCATTCCCAGAAACTCAACATCCAGACCTTCATCTCCTTCATCTGTCCCTCACACAGTCCATCACATACACCCCATTCTTCTCACTGTTCACTCTCACAACCTCACTAACACTCCATCAAACCCTCACAGCAATGTTCAAAATCAGTACCTGACCTCACTAACACTCAATCAAACCCTCACAGCCATGTTCAACAACAGTACCTGACCTCACTAACACTCAATCAAATCCTCACAGCAATGTTCAACATCAGTACCTGACCTCACTAACACTCCATCAAACCCTCACAGCAATGTTCAACATCAGTACCTGACCTCACTAACACTCAATCAAACCCTCACAGCAATGTTCAACATTAGTACCTGACCTCACTAACACTCAATCACATCCTCACAGCAATGTTCAACACCAGTACCTGACCTCACTAACACTCAATCAAACCCTCACAGCAATGTTCAACTTTAGTACCTGACCTCACTAACACTCAATCAAATCCTCACAGCAATGTTCAACACCAGTACCTGACCTCACTAACACTCAATCAAACCCTCACAGCAATGTTCAACATTAGTACCTGACCTCACTAACACTCAATCAAATCCTCACAGCAATGTTCAACACCAGTACCTGACCTCACTAACACTCAATCAAACCCTCACAGCAATGTTCAACATTAGTACCTGACCTCACCAACACTCAATCAAATCCTCACAGCAATGTTCAACATCAGTACCTGACCTCACTAACACTCAATCAAATCCTCACAGCAATGTTCAACATCAGTACCTGACCTCACTAACACTCAATCAAATCCTCACAGCAATGTTCAACATCAGTACCTGACCTCACTAACACTCAATCAAACCCTCACAGCAATGTTCAACATCAGTACCTGACCTCACTAACACTCAATCAAATCCTCACAGCAATGTTCAACATCAGTACCTGACCTCACTAACTCTCAATCAAATCCTCACAGCAATGTTCAACATTAGTACCTGACCTCACTAACACTCAATCAAACCCTCACAGCAATGTTCAACACCAGTACCTGACCTCACTAACACTCAATCAAACCCTCACAGCAATGTTCAACATTAGTACCTGACCTCACTAACACTCAATCAAACCCTCACAGCAATGTTCAACATTAGTACCTGACCTCACTAACACTCAATCAAACCCTCACAGCAATGTTCAACATTAGTACCTGACCTCACTAACACTCAATCAAACCCTCACAGCAATATTCAACATCAGTACCTGACCTCACTAACACTCAATCAAATCCTCACAGCTATGTTCAACATCAGTACCTGACCTCACTAACACTCAATCAAACCCTCACAGCAATATTCAACATTAGTACCTGACCTCACTAACACTCAATCAAACCCTCACAGCTATGTTCAACATCAGTACCTGACCTCACTAACACTCAATCAAATCCTCACAGCAATGTTCAACATTAGTACCTGACCTCACTAACACTCAATCAAACCCTCACAGCTATGTTCAACATCAGTACCTGACCTCACTAACACTCAATCAAATCCTCACAGCAATGTTCAACATTAGTACCTGACCTCACTGACACTCAATCAAATCCTCACAGCTGCAGACTGAGCTGAGCTCCTGACTCTGAGCTGTTCAGCGTTTGGACCTCAGCGTGTTCAGTGATACGAGAAGCTCAGCTGTTCAACAGGAACCTATTTCATATTTACCGCGCCTGGTTGCCATGACAACGGAGCCTCGCTGAGGTCATCTGAGGTCAGTTTGGTGGTGGAGAGCGTTTCAGGGTGGAGGTTCAGGTGAGAATCCATATTGATCAGAAGAATCTGAGCTTCAGCTGCACCCTCAGAGATCTGACCTCAGTCTTTAGCCTACAGAGTCAGTACGAGCGTTGATCTTCTTCACTGATCCAAAACGAAACTTTTATTTTTGTATCTGGAGGAAATTCTGGCACCTACAGCTCTTCACACGAGAGTTCAGTAAATAACTATCAACAACCAGTCCCTCCTCTTTCCAGCCTGGACCAGTACCTTCAGGCCTGACCTAGTTAGGAGCTACAGCAGTAAATTTGTGATGAAGGTGTAATAATACAAACAGAATCTCCTGATCTCCTTAGCGTTCACAGTTCTGCAGCAGTGAAGTTCTACTCCAGATCTGTGCTGAGATGACCGATCAGCAGGCCGTGTGCCCAAACCACTGACCGTGGAACTGAAAACACGGCTCTGCTTATGATTCCTCTCCTCCAGACCTCCGGAGAGCAGATACGTGCTGGACATGCTCGTCTAAACATGACCTTCAACCACAAGCACGACCAAACGGACAAAACCACCAAAACCAACAACACAGGAACTGCCCTGTGGCCCCCAGGGGCCCTCCCCGGCCCTGTGAGTAGCTCTGTGGCCTGAGTGACCGGGCCAGGGTTTAAACAGACCCCCCCCAGAGTGTTGAGTAAAGTCTGGCTGAACCCGCCGGCCCGGTCAGGCTGGGCGGTCTGGACCGTGTCCTCTGTCCGCTGGTGAAAGCTCGTCTTTCCTCGGAATTCTTTAGTCCTGACAGGGAATCCAGCCGGTCCGTGTAGGAACATCAGAGTGAAGACCGCCCAGCAGAATTCCAGCCCCCCATTTAGACCACTTATCTAGTTATTATCATTATCATTTTTTACTAATATTATTATTGTTATTATTCTATTTAAATTACACAGCTATAGACTGAATGGGTGGAGCTAAACTGCTATAGACTGAACGGGTGGAGCTTAACTGCTATAGACTGAATGGGTGGAGCTAAATGGCAATAGACTAAACAGGTGGAGCTAAACTGCTGTAGACTGAATGGGTGGAGCTAAACGGCTATAGACTGAATGGGTGGAGCTAAACTGCTATAGACTGAATGGGCGGAGCTAAATGGCTATAGACTGAACAGGTGGAGCTAAACTGCTGTAGACTGAACAGGTGGAGCTAAACTGCTGTAGACTGAATGGATGGAGCTAAACTTAAAGGGCCTTCTCCCCTGTAGACTGAATAGGTCAATGGAAGTGTGTTCATGGCTGTGACGTCACAACAGCTCTGATCTCAAAACATCCTGTTTTTACAGCTTAGTTTATACGACTGTGACGTATTATATACTCTCCTCACACGCCAGGTTCATCTACAGGTGAGAGGTTTCCATAACAACTGAACATTTTTCAAATACCAGCCCTTTAAAGTCACCCATTACGACCAGAGCAGCCAAGTGTTCTACAAGACACGGTCCAGTAAACTGCCCCCTTAAATTTTAGAGACTGAGAAGTTTGTAAAGCGATCATTCCACCTTAAATAGTGACATTCCAGCCTCAGAATTCCAGTCTCACGGCTCCTAACCCCAGAGCTGGAAGTTACTCAGTAGTTCAGTAGTACTGTGTCCAGCTCCCTGCAGCCTGAGCAGCTGTGTTTGGGCTAGTGGCACCATCTGCTGGACAAAACTCCCTACAGCCGCTGAGTGTATCTCCCAGCTAATACCTACCAAAGAAAAGTCCAGACATCCTATCGGTCAGGAGAGTTCTGGTCATGTGTTCACTTTATTGGTTCTACAGGATGTTTCATACAGAGCAGAAGAACAAACCAGCACTTCACACGCAGAACCTTCAAAACAGAAACCAGAAAACAAACCGTATGAGCGGTGTTTCAGTTAGACTCCAATAACAATGCTCGTTTATGTTATTGATTTTAAATAGTCTGATCGGCTCACCTACGAACACTGTGACGGGATGACTGTAATTCCATACGGA
This sequence comes from Megaleporinus macrocephalus, assembly GCA_021613375.1. Taxonomy (NCBI): domain Eukaryota; kingdom Metazoa; phylum Chordata; class Actinopteri; order Characiformes; family Anostomidae; genus Megaleporinus; species Megaleporinus macrocephalus. Next base: position 52,253,490 of record CM038707.1, on the reverse strand, counting down.
CTGGATTTCCGTGCTGGGAGATACTCCGTCTGCTTGCTGGTAGCTTTATCTATTACCACTATTCCATCTCTAGTAGATTAAAGAGACAGTTCAGCAGAAAAATCTAAACTTGCAAAAATAATTGGTTATGGTGTGAAACTCTCGGTTCTAGATACAGTCAGATCTGTTCACAGTGGTGGTGAATGGAACCAGACGTCCACCTCTAAAAGCTCCTCACAGAAAGTTCTTACAGTAGATGTTATAAATACACTGTCTGATTCTGAGACACTGTTTATGATAGTTTAGAGAAGATCTCAGTCTTAAACTCCATTCATGGTGGAGGGATACATGCAGGACGCTGTGAGGTTCAAATAGTCCCCAAAGAAAACCTAGTATTTTCAGATCTTCCACATTTTACCATCAACATCCAGATAAACTCAGAAGACACGTGTAGCTTCACTGGTGGGTTTCATAGTAAATACAATGTGGAGTTTAGTGTTGTAGACATGGAGACCCCTGGTTACCATCACCACCACTGTAAACACCACCACCACCACTGTAAACATCACCATCACTGTAAACATCATCACCACCACTGTAAACATCATCACCACCACTGTAAACACCATCACCACCACTGTAAACATCATCACCACCACTGTAAACACCATCACCACCACTGTAAACATCATCACCACTGTAAACACCATCACCACCACTGTAAACACCATCACCACCACTGTAAACATCATCACCACCACTGTAAACACCATCACCACCACTGTAAACACCATCACCACTGTAAACACCATCACCACCACTGTAAACACCATCACCACCACTGTAAACACCACCACCACCACTGTGAACACCATCACCACCACTGTAAACACCATCACCATCACTGTAAACACCATCACCACCACTGTAAACACCACCACCACCACTGTAAACACCACCACCACCACCACCACTGTAAACACCATCACCACCACTGTAAACACTACCACCACTGTAAACACCATCATCAACACTGTAAACACCATCATCACCACAGTAAACACCATCATCACCACTGTAAACATCACCATCACTGTAAACACCATCACCAACACTGTAAACACCATCACCACCACTGTAAACACCATCACCACCACTGTAAACACCATCACCAACACTGTAAACACCATCACCACCACTGTAAACAACATCATCAACCACTGTAAATACCATCACCACCACTGTAAACACCATCACCACCACTGTAAACACCATCATCAACCACTGTAAACACCATCACCACCACTGTAAACACCATCACCACCACTGTAAACATCATCACCACCACTGTAAACATCATCACCACTGAACCCTTTCACACCAAAAACACTTTGAATGTTTCTGTTTACACTGAATTATGGAGAAACTGGTGGAGTTCCCCTTTCTGTACTCTCTAATCTCTGACACTGTGTGAAGAACGTCTACATACATAAATCAGTAGCAGTGAATAGAAAGTCTGCCGCTGTGGCGGTGATGACTCACCTCTCCCAGTCCGTGTGGTAGACGTGGTTATTGTAAACGGTGAGACTGAAAGGATAATGCAGTCCACTGTTTATCTCCCGTCTGTCTGATCCGTCTGCAGATACGCACTCCAGCTTCCTTGTGCCTGCGAGTTTACAGAACACAGAAACAGTCCTGTTACGGTCACAGCGCCGGTCACAGCGCCGGTCACAGCGCCGGTCACAGCGCCGGTCACAGCACCGGTCACAGCACCGGTCACAGCCAGTCACAGCGCCGGTCACAGCGCCGGTCACAGCGCCGGTCAGAGCACCGGTCACAGCACCGGTCACAGCACCAGTCACAGCCAGTCACAGCACCGGTCACAGCCGGTCACAGCACCGGTCACAGCACCGGTCACAGCACCGGTCACAGCGCCGGTCTGTGTGTTTATCAAGTTTTGTATTAAAGGAGCTGTGTGTAACCTCTATTGGCAAGATTGGGTATTGCAGTCTCACCTGCATCTGCCCAGCACAGGTGGTGCGTTGCAGGGTCAAAGGTCAAAGCGTTGGGAAGTCTGAGACCGTCGCCCACCAGCACCGTCCTGTGGAGGCCGTCCATAGAGGAGCTCTCGATTCTGGGAGCGTCGCGGTCCCAGTCCGTCCAGAACACAGTCCTGCAGGAAACAAACAAGAACCTCCTGAGATAAGAACATCTCCCACTCACTGTCCATCAGAAGTTCAGGGACAGCTTCCTGAATGATGAGGCTTTTACAATATCAATCAATCAGTCAATCAATCAATCAATCAATCAATCAATCAATCATCAATCAATCAATCAAACCTTTACAACCACACTCATATACAGTATATATGCATGTATTGTGGTGTTGCTGACCTGCTGGTGGGGTCCACTGTGATGGCTCTTGGGTTCACCAGGTCTGTGTAGACCAGGATTCTCCGGTTCTGTCCGTCCAGGTCAGCTGCCTCAATCTGGTCACTTCCACTGTCCACCCAGAACAGCTGTCTGTGTACACCGTCCACAGCAACACCCTCCGGAGTGACCACGTCTACAGAGGACCACCACACATTACCACTCTAACCTCTTTAAACCCATAACATACAACAGTAGGTGGAGCTAAACTGCTGTAGACTGAGTGGGTGGGGCTAAACTGCTGTAGACTGAATGGGTGAAGGTAAACTGCTGTAGGCTGAGTGGGTGGAGCTAAACTGAGATGATGGATGGAGAGATGATGGATGGAGAGATGATGGATGGGGAGATGGAGAGATGATGGATGGAGAGATAATAATGGAGAGATGATGGATGGAGAGATGATGGATGGAGAGATGATGGATAGGGAGATGGAGAGATGATAAATGGAGAGATAATAATGGAGAGATGATGGATGGGGAGATGGAGAGATGATGGATGGAGAGATAATAATGGAGAGATGATGGATGGAGAGATGATGGATAGGGAGATGGAGAGATGATGGATGGAGAGATAATGATGGAGAGATGATGGATGGAGAGATGATGGATGAAGAGATAATGGATGGGGAGATGGAGAGATGATGGATGGAGAGATAATGATGGAGAGATGATGTATGGAGAGAAGTATGATGGAGAGATGATTGATGGAGAGATGATGGATGGAGAGAGGGTAGATGGGGAGATGATAGATGGGGAGATGATGGATGGAGAGATGATAGATGGGGAGATGATGGATGGAGAGATGATAGATGGGGAGATGATAGATGGGGAGATGATGGATGGAGAGAGGGTAGATGGGGAGATGATAGATGGGGAGATGATGGATGGAGAGATGGTAGATGGAGAGATGATGGATGGAGAGATGATGGATGGAGAGATGGTAGATGGGGAGATGATGGATGGAAAGATGATGGATGGAGAGATGGTAGATGGGGAGATGATAGATGGAGAGATGATAGATGGGGAGATGATAGATGGAGAGATGATAGATGGGGAGATGATGGATGGAGAGATGGTAGATGGGGAGATGATGGATGGAGAGATGGTAGATGGGGAGATGATGGATGGAGAGATGGTAGATGGGGAGATGATGGATGGAGAGATGATAGATGGGGAGATGATGGATGGAGAGAGGGTAGATGGGGAGATGATAGATGGGGAGATGATGGATGGAGAGAGGGTAGATGGGGAGATGATAGATGGGGAGATGATGGATGGAGAGATGGTAGATGGGGAGATGATAGATGGGGAGATGATAGATGGGGAGATGATAGATGGAGAGATGATGGATGGAGAGATGATAGATGGGGAGATGATGGATGGAGAGAGGGTAGATGGGGAGATGATAGATGGGGAGATGATGGATGGAGAGATGGTAGATGGAGAGATGATAGATGGGGAGATGATGGATGGAGAGATGATAGATGGAGAGATAATAGATGGGAGATGATAGATGGGGAGATGATAGATGGAGAGATGATAGATGGGGAGATGATAGATGGGGAGATGATGGATGGAGAGAGGGTAGATGGAGAGATGATAGATGGGGAGATGATGGATGGAGAAATGGTAGATGGGGAGATGATGGATGGAGAGATGGTAGATGGGGAGATGATAGATGGGGAGATGATAGATGGGGAGATGATGGATAGAGAGAGGGTAGATGGGGAGATGATAGATGGGGAGATGATGGATGGAGAGATGGTAGATGGGGAGATGATGGATGGAGAGATGGTGGATGGGAGATGATGGATGGGGAGATGATGGATGGAGAGATGATGGATGGGGAGATGATAGATGGAGAGATGATAGATGGGGAGATGATAGATGGGAGAGAGATGGGAGATGATGGATGGAGAGAGGGTAGAAGGAGTGAAGGTATGTGAGGTACCGGTATGTATGATGGTCTCTGGCTCTGCTCCGAACACTAAGCGGACTCTGCTAATGGAGCTCCTGGCCACGTCGCTCCAGTACAGAGTGTTCTCCTGGCAGTCGTAGCTGATTCCAACCACAACAGAGTCCTGTAGAAACACGTACACACACAGCCGTCCACAGATCTGACCGTCTGATCACGCTCAGTTCTGATTTACATTCTCAGATCAGATCAGTGTTCAGAATTTTTAGATAGGGTGCCACAAGGAGGGGCAAGAGCACTTAACAGGGGAGCTCCACCAATTTTTTAAAAGTTCTAAACAGTTTAGTGTTTGAGGTGTAAACAGAGAGATTCAGAATGTTTTGGTGTGAAATGTTTCAGATGTTGTTTAAAGTGGTGGTGATGGTGTTTACAGTGGTGGTGATGGTGTTGACAGTGGTGGTGATGGTATTTACAGTGGTGGTGTTTACAGCGGTGGTGATGGTGTTTACAGTGGTGGTGTTTACAGTGGTGGTGATGGTGTTGACAGTGGTGGTGATGGTATTTACAGTGGTGGTGTTTACAGCGGTGGTGATGGTGTTTACAGTGGTGGTGTTTACAGTGGTGGTGATGGTGTTTATAGTGGTGGCGGTGTTTACAGTAGTGGTGGTGGTGTTTACAGTGGTGGTGATGGTATTTACAGTGGTGGTGGTATTTACAGTAGTGGTGGTGGTGTTTACAGTGGTGGTGATGGTGTTTACAGTGGTGGTGGTGTTTACAGTAGTGGTGGTGGTGTTTACAGCGGTGGTGTTTACAGTGGTGGTGATGGTGTTTACGGTGGTGGTGGTATTTACAGTAGTGGTGGTGGTGTTTACAGTGGTGGTGATGGTGTTTACAGTGGTGGTGGTGTTTACAGTAGTGGTGGTGGTGTTTACAGTGGTGGTGTTTACAGTGGTGGTGATGGTGTTTACAGTGGTGGTGTTTACAGTAGTGGTGGTGGTGTTTACAGTGGTGGTGTTTACAGTGCTGGTGATGGTGTTTACAGTGGTGGTGGTGTTTACAGTGGTGGTGATGGTGTTTACAGTAGTGGTGATGGTGTTTATAGTGGTGGTGATGGTATTTACAGTGGTGGTGATGGTGTTTACAGTGGTGGTGATGGTGTTTACAGTGGTGGTGTTTACAGTAGTGGTGGTGGTGTTTACAGTGGTGGTGTTTACAGTGGTGGTGATGGTGTTTACAGTGGTGGTGGTGTTTACAGTAGTGGTGGTGGTGTTTACAGTGGTGATGATGGTGTTTACAGTGGTGGTGATGGTGTTTACAGTGGTGGTGATGATATTTACAGTGGTGGTGATGGTGTTTACAGTGGTGGCGATGGTGTTTACAGTGGTGGTGATGGTATATACAGTGGTGATGATGGTGTTTACAGTGGTGGTGGTGGTGTTTACAGTGGTGGTGATGGTATTTACAGTGGTGATGATGGTGTTTACAGTGGTGGTGATGGTGTTTACAGTGGTGGTGATGGTATTTACAGTGGTGGTGATGGTGTTTACAGTGGTGGTGGTGGTGTTTACAGTGGTGGTGATGATGTTTACAGTGGTGATGGTGTTTACAGTGGTGATGGTGTTTACAGTAGTGGTGGTGTTTACGGGTCTCCATGTCTACAACACTAATCTACACATTGTATTTACTATGAAACCCACCAGTGAAGCTACACGTGTCTTCTGAGTTTATCTGGATGTTGACGGTAAAATGTGGAAGATCTGAAAATACTAGGTTTTCCACCATGAATGGAGTTTAAGACTGAGATCTTCTCTAAACTATCATAAACAGCGTCTCAGAATCAGACAGTGTATTTATAACATCTACTGTAAGAACTTTCTGTGAGGAGCTTTTAGAGGTGGATGTCTGGTTCCATTCACCACCACTGTGAACAGATCTGATCTAGTGTTTTGTGTCTGTGTTGGTATCAGACTTTATTTGGACCACAGACCGTATGGGGGGTGACTGTTTATAGAACTATCGCTGCAGGACGCTCAGATTACCTGCACAGACAGCAGCACAGAAGCTTTTTCCTGGACGGGGTGAGAACCTTCCAGAGGTATTACTCGGATTTCTGATCCGAAAGCTGAAAGAAGAGCTGGTCCTGAGGGTGAAGAGGTCACTACAGGGTACACCAACGACTGGACCACAGGGGGGACAGCAGAGATACCTGCAGATCAGCAGGGGGGCGAGGGGGGGATGTTAACCAGCAGCACGTCAAACACTACAGTCTGTATGAGACGGTGTCTGAGATTAGACCGAGAAACACTAACAGTTTACTGAATTTAATCTGAAGTGAACTGAATGGATCTGAACTGAATTGAATTGAATGGATCTGAAGTGAATTTAACTGATGTGATCTGATCTGAATGAATCTGATCTGATCTAAATGGATCTGATCTGAACCTGTGATCAGGGTGATGCTGTGAGGTAAATGTGGATTTTCTCTGTGATTGGATCTGAATCAGATATTCCCGGTGACGTGACGTACAGGCTGGTTTTACGGGATCATACGAGCGCGTTCCCATCACCTCCCGGCCCTGACCGTCCACACACCAGCAGTAGCTGCTGTTGCCGTAGCACTGCACGGAGAGGAAGTGTCCGCGTGCGTCACACTGAGGCATGTAGTCCTGAGGGTCCGGCTCGCCGCCGTAGTGACTCAGCAGAGTGGTCCTCCAGCGCTCGCACAGCGTCTCCGCCCGCGGGACCAGCGGAGCTGAGAATAACCAAGAACAACATCAACTCCCCGAACGCTCGCTGAGATCATAACTCACTCACGCCATCATACATCATCATACATCATATTACATCATATATCATCATACATCATCATACATCATACATCATATATCATATATCATCATACATCATCATACATCATACATCATCATACATCATACATCATCATACATCATCATACATCATACATCATATTACATCATACATCATACATCATCATACATCATATATCATCATACATCATCATACATCATACATCATATTACATCATACATCATCATACATCATATATCATCATACATCATCATACATCATCATATATCATCATACATCATCATACATCATACATCATATTACATCATACATCATCATACATCATATATCATACATCATCATACATCATATTACATCATACATCATACATCATCATACATCATATATCATCATACATCATCATACATCATATATCATCATACATCAATTGAACTAAACTAAACTAAACTAAACTGAACTGAACTGAACTGAACTAACCTAAACTGAACTGAACTGAACTGAACTTAACTGAACTAAACTAAACTAAACTAAACTAAACTAAACTAAACTAAACTAAACTGAACTGAACTGAACTGAACTGAACTGAACTAAACTAAACTAAACTGAACTAAACTGAACTAAACTAAACTGAACTGAACTGAAATAAACTAAACTAAACTAAAGAACCTAAACTAAACTGAACTAAACTAAACTAAACTAAACTGAACTGAACTGAACTGAACTGAACTAAACTAAACTAAACTAAACTGAACTAAACTAAACTGAACTGAACTGAAATAAACTAAACTAAACTAAAGAACCTAAACTAAACTGAACTAAACTGAACTAAACTGAACTAAACTAAACTGAACTGAACTGAACTGAACTAAACTAAACTAAACTAAACTAAACTAAACTAAACTAAACTGAACTAAACTCTCACAACCCAGTCCAACACCCAGTCTCACAACCCAGTCTCGAAACCCAGTCCAACACCCAGTCTCACAACCCAGTCTCGAAACCCAGTCCAACACCCAGTCTCACAACCCAGTCCAACACCCAGTCCAACACCCAGTCTCACAACCCAGTCCAACACCCAGTCTAACACCCAGTCTCACAACCCAGTCTCGAAACCCAGTCCAACACCCAGTCTCACAACCCAGTCCAACACCCAGTCTCATAACCCAGTCCAACACCCAGTCTCACAACCCAGTCCAACACCCAGTCTCACAACCCAGTCTCGAAACCCAGTCCAACACCCAGTCTCACAACCCAGTCCAACACCCAGTCTCACAACCCAGTCTCGAAACCCAGTCCAACACCCAGTCTCACAACCCAGCCTCACAACCCTCTTCTAACTCTTCTAAGTCCAAATTCCCACAAACACTCCAAATCTTGTAGGAATCATCCAAGGAGAGTCAAAGCTATTGTAGCTTCAAAGGAGGTGTCCACCATTAATGCCCACCATCAGTGTCCACCATTAATGCCCACCATCAGTGTCCACCATTTATGTTCACCATCAGTGTCTACCATCAGTGTCCACCATTTATGTTCACCATCAGTGTCCACCATTTATGTTCACCATCAGTGTCCACCATTAATGTCCACCTTCAGTGTCCACCATTAATGCCCACCATCAGTGTCCACCATTTATGTTCACCATCAGTGTCTACCATCAGTGTCCACCATTTATGTTCACCATCAGTGTCCACCATCAGTGTCCACCATCAGTGTCCGCCATTTATGTTCACCATCAGTGTCCACCATTAATGTCCACCATCAGTGTCCACCATTAATGCCCACCATCAGTGTCCACCATTTATGTTCACCATCAGTGTCTACCATCAGTGTCCACCATTTATGTTCACCATCAGTGTCCACCATTAATGTCCACCTTCAGTGTCCACCATTAATGCCCACCATCAGTGTCCACCATTAATGCCCACCATCAGTGTCCACCATTTATGTTCACCATCAGTGTCCACCATTTATGTTCACCATCAGTGTCTACCATCAGTGTCCACCATTTATGTTCACCATCAGTGTCTACCATCAGTGTCCACCATTTATGTTCACCATCAGTGTCCACCATTTATGTTCACCATCAGTGTCCACCATTAATGTCCACCATCAGTGTCCACCATTTATGTTCACCATCAGTGTCCACCATTAATGTCCACCATCAGTGTCCACCATTTATGTTCACCATCAGTGTCCACCATTAATGTCCACCATCAGTGTCCACCATTAATGTCCACCATCAGTGTAAAAGCAGTATAAATAAACAGCTGATCATATATAACCGTATACACCGCCGGTGTTTATAAATGGAGTTAAGCAGTTTTTCCCACGATAACAATAACAAGTTCATTTCTGTTTATTAGAAGAGAAGCTGAGATAAGAAGCCTCGGGAGACTGTGATAACTAAACTAAACATTGTTCCTCAAAATAACAACGTATTCAGTATCAGGAGGAGCTGCGGTGATAAGGATCTGAGTGAGGAGGCGGTGAAGGTCCTCTTACACTGAACTGGTTTCACTGGAAGAGCTTCAGCCGCTCTTCCAGCGTCAGAGCCCTGAATCTCCTCTGGATGAGCTCAGCGCAGCTAATTACAGCAGAACTCCAGCAGATTCCAAATATAGCAGCAGCTCCACCGCAAGCTCAGCGCTCCAGCTAACACGTCCCAGATGTTTACTCCAGAGTAGAAGCTTACAACAAACCAGACTAAACATTACAGGACTCTTATTATGACAACTGGACTTTTATTATTTATTTATTTTATTTTACATCATTCTAATTACGAGTAAAGTCATCAGTTGGTGGAAGCAGAAGGTGGGTGTTTCTAATAAAGTGGCCAGTTGGTGGAAGCAGAAGGTGGGTGTTTCTAATAAAGTGGCCAGTTGGTGGTAGCAGAAGGTGGGTGTTTCTAATAAAGTGGCCAGTTGGTGGAAACAGAAGGTGGGTGTTTCTAATAAAGTGGCCAGTTGGTGGTAGCAGAAGGTGGGTGTTTCTAATAAAGTGACCAGTTAGTGGAAGCACAAGGTGGGTGTTTCTGATAAAGTGGCCAGTCAGTGATAGTACAAGGTAAAGCTCTTGGTGCTGCTGTACCTGGTTGGTCACAGTTAGCGTGCGGCGTGCCCGGTAGTGTCCGTGTGCCCACTCTTTCCTGCCCCCTGCTGTCCACACACCAGCAGTGGCCGGTAGAGCCCAGACACTGCAGCGGTTTGTACTGGCCCTTCTCGTCACACTGGGGGACGTAATCCTGCAGCGTAGCTTCGACCCCCCAACCTCGCAGACCCTCCAGCAGACTGTCTCTGTGCCGCTCACACGCCAACACAACCGGCCCCTCCTGCTCTGGGGAGTAAACAGAGGGACCACAGCTGAAACTCACTGACCATCAGTTACAGTGATGTATCGGAACCGGTGGTCTGCGGGGTCTGTACGGTGCTCTGGTGTATTAAAGCGACAGTTCGGTGGAAAATCACAGGAAGCTCAGTTCAGACCTCACAGCAGACGTAGACGGTCACGTGTGAAGTTTTGTGGTCTAGGTTTTGTTGGTGATGTTCCACTCTGGACTCTAGAACATAGAATGTCCAAAGTGTTGCTAGCCAGAGGCTTTGGTGTTCCAGGTGGTTGCCAGAGTGTTGCAAAGTGGTTAATAGGGTGTTGCAAGTGCGCTTGTGTAATATAACATACATATAAAACCTTTTCTAGAGTTTATTTCTTGTGAGAGAAGATCATGTAAAGCGTGTACAGATGAAACTGCTGACACCTCGAAAACTGTAGGAAGAACAAGAATCCATCGGAATGTACTTTGATTAATTCTAATTAAAAACACTTTATTTTTCTTTCTTGAATCTTTTCTGGTCTTTACTTATTATCTTGAAAACAATGAGAAGTTTTCTGTACACAGTTTAGGTGAAGAATAGCTACATAGCCTACATGTCCCTGGGGGCCCCATACGTGGTCATCTGGGCTTTGTGGGTTTTACATGGACTTGTAGTGGCTTTTTGATCTGTGATGCATGGACCCCAATTGGTTTATAGCTTTGGACCCCAGTTGGGTTATATGTGTAGGCTGCAGTTGGGTTATAACTTTGGGCGACAGTTGGATTATATGTGTAGGCTCCAGTTGGGTTATAACTTTGGGCCCCAGTTGGGTTATAACTTTGGGCGACAGTTGGCTTATAACTTTGGGCCCCAGTTAGGTTATAACTTTGAGCGACAGTTGGGTTATAACTTTGGGCCCCAGTTGGGTTAGAAGTGTAGGCTCCAGTTGGGTTATAGCTTTGGACCCCAGTCAGGTTACAACTTTGGGCCCCAGTTGGGTTATAACTTTGGACCCCAGTTGGGTTATAAGTGTAGGCTCCAGTTGGGTTATAGCTTTGGACCCCAGTCGGGTTACAACTTTGGGCCCCAGTTGGGTTATAACTTTGGGCCCCAGTTGGGTTAGAAGTGTAGGCTCCAGTTGGGTTATAGCTTTGGACCCCAGTCGGGTTACAACTTTGGGCCCCAGTTGGGTTATAACTTTGGACCCCAGTTGGGTTATAAGTGTAGGCTCCAGTTGGGTTATAACTTTGAGCGACAGTTGGGTTATAACTTTGGGCCCCAGTTGGGTTAGAAGTGTAGGCTCCAGTTGGGTTATAACTTTGGACACCAGTTGGGATATAACTTTAGACCCCAGTTGGGATATAACTTTGGGCCCCAGTTGGGTTATAACTTCAGACTCCTGTTGGGTTATAGCTTTGGGCCCCAGTTGGGTTATAACTTCAGACCCCAGTTGGTTTATAATTTTGGGTCCCAGTTCGGCTACAGGTTTGGGCCCCCAGTTAAACTACTGCTGGGGGCCCAGCTGGGTTACAGTTAAGGGACCCAGTTAGGCTGCAGTTGTGGGCATTATTTGGGCCACTATCGTGGGGTCCAGTTACAGTTGTGCTCCCAGCCGAGTTACAGTTATTTGTGTTTTGACTGAGGGGCCAGTGGATCATTGTTCACATGGGGCCACCAGATTGGCAAAAACACACAGGCCCCAAATGGAGCCAACAGACAAATCTTTGTGGGCCCCAGCTGAGTTGACTAAAGGGAAACCAAGTAGCAGCCCACCTTTAACCCATGTAGGACAGATGGACATGTTGGCTGGGAGGAGAGCAGCGCTGTCATGACAGGAAACCAAATCCTGCTACTCAAACTTAAACTCAGTCTTAAACTTAATCAGTGTATTTATAACATCTACTGTAAGAACTTCCTGAGAGGAGCTTTTAGAGGTGGACATCTGGTTCCATTCACCTCCACTGTGAACAGTTTCACACAGAACCTTTTCTGAACGACTCTGTTTGCGTATGTTAGTTTAGGAAATTTGGT
>CM038707.1:52225999-52239999 GCA_021613375.1 Megaleporinus macrocephalus | reverse complement strand
CGCCTACTTTTTTGTGGTAGTTTTGGCAACAAACTTCTTTCTATTTGGTACAGTCTGTCTCTGTTTGGCTTGTTTTGTTTGGGATTTGTTTATCTTCTTGACACATTGAATGTTAAATCTATCGTTTTGTATATATTGTTCAGTTCTATTTTTAATTTTTAATAATCTAAAAAGTAAATACCATTTATGTTTTACATGTGATGCAGAACATAAAACATCTGAACATCTGGCAAAATAATATGTTTAAAAATGTATTGTATTATGTGAATACTAGGACTTGCTTAAGGGCACATCACTCATGCCCTGAGTGATCTAGTCACAGTCACATGGCTGGTTCTCTGACCTCCAGCCCACGAATGCTCCATCTTCACACATTAGCAGGGGTTCAATTATTCAATTGTAATAGATTTATTAACTTATTCATTTAATCAAGCCCAGTACATTAAATAATTTAACTGTTCTAATAACCAATACGTTCATAATTTGAGGCCTCATGTTGCTCACCTTGCAGTATATTAAAAGTTGAACTGAAATATAGCAAATAATGTTATGCTTTAATGCAGAATGAGACATAAATAAACATGGCAGATGACAGCGAGACCATTGCTATGACACATTATACAGGCACTCATGCTGTTGCCAAAACTCCACAAGCTTATTCTTGTTCTCAGAAGTCTACCTCGCTTGCCACCATGATTTTACCTTCTTCGGTACACACAGAGAAGTTCCGTTCAGCTCGGCTCTCATTGGCTGGTGGTCTTTCAGGCATGATGTTAACGTCGCTTTTCAAGTTAAGTAAAGAGGCTTTTATTGTCGTTCCATCTACGTACAAGTATAAGTACAAATGTGGGGCAGTCGTAGCCTGAAGGATAGGGATCCGGTCTTGTCGCCGGTTCGATCCCTGGGATCCCTCAGGCCACGACTGAGGTGCCCTTGAGCAAGGCACCTAACCCCAACTGCTCCCCGGGCGCAGTGGATAGGGCTGCCCACCGCTCCGGGCACGTGTGCTCACTGCCCCCTAGTGTGTTCACTAGTGTGTGTAAATGTGGGTGTTTCACTGCACGGATGGGTTAAATGCGGAGGTCAAATTCCGCTGTGTGCAAAAATCACATGTGGCTAATTTGAGTCAAAATTCTAATTCTAAATTCAATGGAGTGGAATTTAGTTTCTCCAGGAACAACATGATGCAACCTAGAACAAAGAGTACAAAGTACAAACATACATACACAGTTTTAACTAGAAACAATAAATGCGATAAATTAACAGACAGTACACTCAGTAAACAGACAGGACACTAAACAGACAGGACAGTGCAGCACTGACACAGCACTAATTTCTCATTTATTTCTCATTTCACAGCCAAGTTTCTGCAGGATTCTGAGCCGTAAATAGTGAAAGAGTTTCATATTTACGATTCACAATGAGGGCATCCTCCCACTGCCCTGGGAGAAGATCGGAGGAGTAAAGATTAGATTATTGACTCCCCACACTACGGGATAATCTAGAAAGATAATCTTTTAAGATCACCCTAAAATTGGGGGACCTCTATAATAATATACAATATCCAGAAGAACTTGCACCATCTGTCTGCCCTAAGCTGTCTATTAACTAACACATAACTAATCTGTTAGGAAGTCAGGTGACCTACTCAAATTCTGTTTCTTTGTGATGGCTCCCTCTGCAGCAGATGTGAAAGGGTTTTGCTGGCGGGGAACACGTAAATGTAGCCTTATAGCTGTCTGTAGCAACAGCCTATCTGTCATCATCCAAAATGGGCGGCATGAGATAATGTTTGTACCGTGTTTGTTTTTATTTAGGATACGCCTGCCTGTGTGACGCCTTTGTTATTGTAAAACAGGATGTTTATCTTCAGTATTGGAGGTGCTGCCCAGTTGGTGAGCAGTGTTGTTAGTGCCAGTATTGCATGGCATTACATGCATTTTAGTCCATGTTTGAACATGTTTTATTGAAACAAACTTGCAACAAGAAGGCAGACATGGCAGAAAAATCATTTTTATGATCAAACAATCTTCCTCTCTTTCCATATTTATATCTAATGTTAAGACCCACCTCTTCTCTCTCACCCATGGCCTTCCCTCTGTTTAATTTACTCTATCACTCATTTCTAGTTTGAGTCTAGTTGTATTATAGGTTAATGTTTCTCCTAACTGCCAAACTAAAGGCCTGTGTGTCAGATTAACTATTTCCGTAATTTACAGAAGAATAAACAAATCATGTTTTCATTTACAAAGGCATTCATTTTGTGAGAAATAAAATCACTAGTCCTAGATAAGTACTAGATAAGTCACAAACAAAGAATAGGAGTGGTAGCCTAACCATTGCATTTAAGTCAGTTAGAAATGGGGAAACAGCAGTAGCTCTGTGCCAGGGTTCTTTCCTGATAGAGTTGCTATAGAACTGTTAAATATATGTTATTGTGCTTCACCACTATTTTAGTGATACAACTAGAAGCCCATAGAGAAGCTGGTAGAAATAAGAGTCTAGGGTTGTTTTTTAGGGGTGAGTTTTAACATTCATGGTATAGCTATAATAGTTACGGTTCACCACTATGGTTCATCACTAATACAATTTGATTCAATACGTTATGATGTAGGGCTGCATGGTATTGGAAAAAACTGACATTGCAATATTTTTGGTCTGTGATATATACTGCGATGAAATAAACTGCCTTTTTTGCCAGATTTTATTTTTGTTTTAAAATGCTTGGAGTGATTTTGTAGGGGAGTGTACACAAATGTTTACACAGAAAAAAAATGATAATTTAAATAGCTAGAAAGATTTATTGAATTTTTTAAGCAAACTATGCTTTCTAGAACTTGCTGTACAGAATACTATACAGTTGATTTCAACGCACCAAACACAAAAGTTTAATAGCATTTAATTGTTCACAAGACTAAGAGATAAAGGTAAGATCCATAAGCAGACTGTTTATTGAGAACAACAGTAAAAAGCTATAAGCAAAGTACTGGGCAGCATGGCGGGGCAATAGCTAGGAAACCCAAGGAGTCTAGTGAAGAAATCCAGGCGGGCAGGCTGAGCAGAGTAGAAGGTGAGCACAGATGAATGATTACCCGAGCTCAAGCTGGAGATTCCAGGTGTCGGTTCCCTGTAAAAACAATGGTTAACACAGGCCCCCTAAGCGGTGTTTAGTTCCAGGAGATAACTTCCTGTAAGAGCAGAAACCGTAACGAAAGGGCAAAGTTAGTTCGCTCGTGAGTAACGAGACAGAGAGCCATTTGTTCAGGCCGGGCTCAGCGTGGTGCGGCCGGGTAGACTAGGCTTGGAATAGAGTGCCGGAGTATACCTTGTCTTGGTTTGATGTAGATAGAGGACCGTTGACTTGACTGGAATTTGCTGGGTGTGCAGCGGGTTTAGCTTGTTAGCTTGGTACAGCTTGACTTGACAGAACTTGACTGGACTTGGCATGGCTGGACTTGACCTGGTGTCAGCTTAGCTTGACCTAACGTGGCCTAACGTAGCCTAGCTTGCCTGAGATGAACAAGAGGCTGGGTTTGAACATGCACGGTTACATTCAAACCCTGACCATTATCTTAATAATGCATGTTGTTTACCCTAAAATAAAGGGTTTATTACCATGTCAGCCTCCGTTAGGACTGAATTAGGACAGAAGCTATTACAGATCAAGTTTATAATCTTATCCATTAACTCCAAATAAGAAACCAGTATGATAGAAACATCCAAACTAGACTAAACTTCTTTAATACTGTCTTGACTTGTAACTTTAAGTAGCTTAAAGACGTTACCTCTATCTAAACAACAAAGCAGTGCCTTTTTTAATATGCCTGTAACTGCAAACAAGTTACAGTGAATTTCAGTGAATAATGAGCCAACAGTGCTGATTGCATGACTGTAGAATTATATATAAACTACATCTTAACGTTAATATTCCTTCACAGTAAACACCAAAGCAGAACCTACAACCTAACAAAGAGTCTCACCTTTAAATAAACTGACTGAAGCATTTGCGGAAAATGAAACAGTGTAGTTTCGTTTAAACTTTTTTTGGCAATAATAATTGCAATAAATAATAATAATTCACATTTCGCATTCACGTTTCACCTCTTCAAGTTTCGTCAGTTGTATGTATTGGCATGAAAGTTGAATCGAGTCGATCGAGATCTTGGAAATGGTAACTAAGCGAGTTTTCCTTTTGTGTCAAGTAGCCAGAAAAGCTTAATGTGATTAATTTACCTTTTATTACATGCCCACTTCACAATGAATAAAGTGCAGTACTATGCATTGTACAACCTTTTGAGGTAAGAAAACTGTGTAAATTAGATTTTTCATTGAACTGTTTCTAAACTATGTTGGTTTGCACTTGATATTTGCGCTGTAGGAGTGATGATTACTTGAGGATGCATACTGCAAATAAGGGCTTCAAACTGCAAACATGTGGCTTAGAGTGCAAACACATGGTTCAGACAACCAGCTCTTCTTACTGACTGGAAGGAATTTGTTTAGGTTTGGTTCATGTAAATTTAATTTGGGTTTTTCCTTGTAATCGATTAAGTGACAAATGCCTGGGCTAGCAGTATGAAGATATATTACTGTTACAGCATATGGTGATACGTTGTGTCACAATATGCTTTACTGAGCAGATTGCATTTCAAACAACTGTATAGTTCATTAACTGTACTACAGTATGTAAAACTAGTAAAATTATTGAATATATATATATATATATATATATATATATATATATATATATATATATATATATATATATATATATATATATATATATTTTGCCTATATTTCTGCCATATCCTTTCTGAAAGTGTACAATACAATACAGTACACTCCTAGTTAGTGCATTAAGCAAGAAGACAGTACACAATAAACACTACCACAATAAACTACCACAGTAAATACAGCCACTTGCAACATCCCTTAGTGGTCATACATGACTTGTTTCACTGTATGTTATAATTTGTTTTTGTTTTTTTTCACAGATATCAAGATGTTTCAAGATGAGACACAGCTTATTTTGCATAATAGTAATCATCCTAGGTAAACTTTTCAAATCTGCTCTACTACTCTACCAAGCTTACAGGCTAAAAAGGCTGATTCATGTATTTTTTCTTCCTCCGCCAATACCCCCACTCTTGCAGGACAGTTTTATTTGCATAATAAAGCCTGATAACTTTAACCAACTGTAAAAATAATGACCAGTGAACAGGTGAAATAATAACTAAGAACTGGGGTTAGGTGCTCAGTGCGGGTGTGTGTATGTGAGAATGTGTATAATTGTGTGTGAGTGTGTGCATGTGTATGTTTGTTGGTATAAGATAGAGGAGCAAAACAGTAGAGAGACAGACAGCCCTGACATGTTGATGCTCCAGTGATTTACTTTTGTAATATTTTTTCAAATAAAATTACATTTAAATGATTTAGTACTTTTCAGAATACAGTGCTGCTTGACAGCTCGTGAGCCATTTGCATATGCGTTTCTGCATATATGTGACCTAAAATCTGAGCTAATTTTCAAAAATAATGATAGATAAAGAGAACCCAACAAAACAAATAACACAAACACTTCTATAGTTTTATATAAAATTGAGTAATTCCATATAAAATGTATTTGCTGGACAAGTATGTGAATATATAGAATTATGAGCTTGGTATCGGTGAGACAGAAGGTTCAATAAATTGGATGACAATAAGGTATGAGCTCGGCTGCCCACGCCCTGTTTATCTTCACCATCAATGTTTGGTCTTTACCACATACGTTGTACAAGCCATGTCTCAGTCAAATGAGATGTCTAAGAAACAATTTCTATTGTTTGGCCACTACTCTCCAATAAAAATATTTCTGCTTGTTTAAAGTTTTGATGATCCAGAAGACTACTAAAATCATGTTATGTGAACAGAAAAGACAAAATAGATTTTATGGCTTAACTGATTTTTAGTTTTGTGCTGCAAAACTAAACACTACATCCTAGCATAAGAACCTAATCCTAACTGTGAAACATGGTGGTGGCAGTATGATGGTTTGAGGCTGTTTTTAGCTGCTGTTGAACCAGGACAGCTTGCTATCAGTTTAGGTAACTGTGAATTCTGAAACAAGATATGGCATTTCAGGTCAAATTTATGTAGAAATTAACAAAATGATAAAGGGCTCACAAATGTCCAAGCAGGACTGTAGGCTCTGTCACATGACAGCTTTACAAACAGTAGAATATAGTAGATCTATAGTTAAACGTATAAAAGATCGTTTTATGTATTGGGGACATATAGAAAAGGAATCCAACAGATAAGCTAAAAAATCTCAAACTTAAAAGGGCCACTAGCCAGGTAATGTTCTCTACTATACTATTGGGTGTCTTTTTCTAATAATAACAAACATGTTAAGTCAATTAAGTGTACTTATCTTTGCAGTACAGCCATATGTGAGCTTTCTCACACTTCTGTTTCCCTTAATGCAGAAGCATAAATCTACTTCCACTTGCTTTTATAGGCAGTGGGTGAGACTTCTGCCCAGAATAAATGCTAAGTTCCTAAATGCACCAGTATTTCAACCAAACAGCCTGACTTTACCTGAGTTATTCGATCAAGTGGCAAAATGTTTACCTTAAACTGGAGGGTTAAATTGAACCATACAGCAAACACAGCACTGTACAGAAGGATAGCTTTGCTCACATTCGCTTTGCTTAAAAACATTGAGACACCTCAAATACACCTTAACACTTTAGTTTGGTTTGTTTGAACATTGTTTGAACATTGTTAAAGTTCATGAAGGTTGAGCTTGAAAAAAATAAACCTTTTTTTTGTTTTACTCTGATACATGATGATGTGTTAAACTTCCCTAAAGATACTGTACACTTCCTCACTGCTTTCTCAAAGTGAGTGTGATAAAGGTCTGTTGTGATGCCAGTGACTTTTCTGCCAGAATTGTGCATTGTCCATTATACTATCTTCCTATTTGCCATATAAGAGCAGGTGGTCATGTATAAATCCAGGAAGGCAGCTTTAGCTAGCTGAAAATAGCTAGCTAATAGGTTTGAATCGTTCCTGTTGCATGCAGTGCTCTGTTATTGCTATTTTGGCATCACCATGCTGTTTAGTCTTGATATACTGTCTTTTGAGGGAAGCCAATCCACATATAAATATCTAGTTGCTATCTGTGTTTTATTAGGTACAGAGAATTCATTGAAATTATTTATTGGAAGATGTGTTAACATGTCAATGTTTTAATCTCTCAACAGTCAGAGGAGTGCAGCCTCCAGTTTCCCCAGTAGCTGTGGCAGCACCTTTCAGCAATGCCACCCTGGAGTGTTCATTCCCTCCCAGCAAAAGCCTCAATCTAACCAACCTTATTATAAACTGGCAGCATGAGGAGACAGTGGTCCACAGCTTCTATCTTGGCCAAGACCAGCTAGACAGGCAGGGGCAGGCTTACAGAGGGCGGACACGTCTGTTCAAGGACAAGTTACTAGAAGGAAATGCTTCGTTGAGATTAACAGGTGTGCAGCCAGACGACCAGGGAGAGTACACATGCCATGTCAATAATGAGCAGGGGAGTACAGTGGGAAAGCTAAAGCTCATAATGGCTGGTGAGTATTCTGAGGTCTTCTGGTAAGTATCATCTTGTCGGTGTCAGGACTGTCCTGTTCTTTGACCTTTTATTCCCAGCCAGCTACCAAAACTCTGATGCTTTCATGTTCCTGGGGTCTCAATTTATGCAATTTTGTGCATACATTTGTATATAAAATTTTTATATACATTATAAGACCATTTTGGTCGTTTACATATAAATCTTTGTATAGTTAAAATAACTTGTGACCATTAGAGACCCCTAGTGTTAGAAAAGTGTAATTGCTGGTAAACTTATTAGAAGATGCACAAACTCCCTAAAAATAAACTAAAAAAAAAACAACCCTAATGTTATTACACTGAAACAACGAAAACAAAAAAAATCTTTAGAGCAGGAGTATTAAATTAGAATTCAGTATGGTCCAGTAAGGGGAAATTTCCTCAAGCCAATGTCTGTACAAGTTAATTCCTAACTGTTGTTATGATTCAGTGCCATATCCTGTATACTGAAGTAGCCTTTTACTGTCTTATCGGCATTTCATACCATCAGCAACTGAAAGACAAGACAAATTACAAATACCGTTCAGTAAATTTCAACAATATTTACTGCTTTAAATGCTGAACTGAATGCATGTTGAGAAAAAATGCATCATAAAGTGCTTATTTAAAGAAAAAGTAAATAAAACTTTTTAGAGCACGCTATCTGAACGAGCCTTTTCCTCTCACTCGTTTTATTCTCTGACTGCGGCTTCTCGCTTCGTATCTCTCCTGTCAGCGCGCTTCTCTTGCGAATCTGCAAAGATCTGATTGGCTGAGGATGATCTTTTCGTTTTAGTGATCTTACAATGCACAAGATTGGTCTGTGAGGTTACTGCGCCGCAAAGCCCGTATACCGTACAGACAAGAAAAGTTCTGCCCAGCAGAAATTTTCCAACATGTAATAAGAGATCTTTCCAGAAAACTAAACATGATGATCATTTACTGTTTACTGCACCATGACAGTACAGAGCAAACACTGGGTATACTCTCCTTGTTTAACACAGGAAAACACTGAAATTAGATTATCCATGTAATAGATAAGGTAGGTTTTAAAGACTATTCCGATGTCTGGTTACTATCTCCACCACTGAGGAAATTATGACTCTTGAATAGAGCATTTCACAACAAAGCCAGTTAAATGACGTATTTAAATGAATTCTCCTTTAATCTCTTCTTTTCCATTTCTTTTCAGCACTCTTTGATGAGCCGCTCCTGTCTTTGCAGCCTACATGTGACAGCTTCAATGTCACTGTCACCTTGTTCAACGGTTTTCCCCAGCCTGAACTAAGATGGCATGTTGCCTCTGGTAGAGACATACATCAGACATCTTCAGTTCAGTTGGACACCAGCGGGCGCTATAAGGTGTCTAGCACTATCAACCTCCGGTCAAGTGTCATAGAAACAGTCACCATGGAAATGAGACTGAAGGTTCTGAATCAGAGCTTCACCCGTTCGCTGGTCTTACATCCTCTGCCAGACACTTGCCAAGGTCAGTTGGTGACCAGTTGTGGTGGGAATAGGCTCTGACCAATACATTGGTTTGTTAAGCTTGGTCAATATTAAGGTTTCACGTATCAGTATGTGTGAAAATTTTGATAAAGATAAAGCACTATTTTTGCTTGATATTACAGTAAACACAGCTACTTATCATTGTTATAGCAAATCATTATAAACTGGTAAACTTGAATTCCATGGTTACCCCACATACATTGCCAGGATTCACTAAAGGTCCAAACAGTTATGCTTATTGCTTTAACTTTCTGTCTTTCTTTAACACTTTCCTTTAGTCCCCCTTTTGGCAGCCTTCCGTCCTCTACTTTTCCATTGAAATTCCATACTTTACAGATCACATTTACAAAAAAGGGACAAAAAAGGCATAAATGCATCTTCCTCCTTTAGTATGGGATAACAAAATAGTAATATACCAAAAGCAAAATAAATAAAGAATTAACAAGGAACGAGCAATAGTAAATATTAAATTAAGTACCAGAGGTATTGGACAGAGGTATTTAAGTTGATCAGTAATAACCAATTATATAAATATTTAAATTAACCAGCGATAACTGATGACAGAAATTAGATTTTAAGTACACCAGTGATAACCGATGTCAGAAATGTTTAAATTCCCCAGTGTTAACCCATGATATAAATATTAAAATTTCACTGTGATCATGGATGACAGAAGTGTTTAAATTCCCCAGTGATAACTGATGACAGAAGTATTTAAATTCCCCAGTGATAACCAATGACAGAAATGTCAAACTTTTCCAGTGATAACCAATAACAGAAGTGTTTAAATTCCTTAGCGATAACCAAGGACAGAAATATTTAAATTCCCCAGTGATAACCAATAACAGAAGTGTTTAAACTCCCCAGTGATAACCAATGACAGAAGTGTTTAAATTCCCCAGTGATAATCAATGACAGAAGTGTTTAAATTCCCCAGTGATAATCAATGACAGAAGTGTTTAAACTCCCCAGTGATAACCAATGACAGAAGTGTTTAAATTCCCCAGTGATAACCAATGACAGAAGTGTTTAAATTCCCCAGTGATAACCAATGACAGAAGTGTTTAAACTCCCCAGTGATAACCAATGACAGAAGTGTTTAAATTCCCCAGTGATAATCAATGACAGATGTGTTTAAACTCCCTAGTGATAACCAATCACTGATGTGTTTAAATTTCCCAAAGATAACCAATGACAGAAGTGGTTAAATTCCCCTGTGATAACTAATGACAGAAGTGTTTAAATTCCCCAGTGATAACTGATGACAGAAGTGTTTAAATTCCCCTGTAATAACTAACTACAGAAATGTTTAAATTCCCCTGTGATAACTAATGACAGAAGTGTTTAAATTCCCCAGTGATAACTAATGACAGAAGTGTTTAAATTCCCCTGTGATAACTAATGACAGAAGTGTTTAAATTCCCCAGTGATAACTGATGACAGAAGTGTTTAAATTCCCCAGTGATAATCAATGACAGAAGTGTTTAAATTCCCCAGTGATAATCAATGACAGAAGTGTTTAAACTCCCCAGTGATAACCAATGACAGAAGTGTTTAAATTCCCCAGTGATAATCAATGACAGATGTGTTTAAACTCCCTAGTGATAACTGATGACAGAAGTGTTTAAATTCCCCTGTGATAACTAATGACAGAAGTGTTTAAATTCCCCAGTGATAACTGATGACAGAAGTGTTTAAATTCCCCTGTGATAACTAATAACAGAAGTGTTTAAATTCGCCTGTGATAACCAATGACAGAAGTGTTTAAATTCGCCTGTGATAACCAATGACAGAAGTGTTTAAATTCGCCTGTGATAACTAATGACAGAAGTGTTTAAATTCGCCTGTGATAACTAATGACAGAAGTGTTTAAATTCCCCAGTGATAACCAATGACAGAAGTGTTTAAATTCCCCAGTGATAACTGATGACAGAAGTGTTTAAATTCCCCAGTGATAACTAATGACAGAAGTGTTTAAATTCCCCTGTGATAACCAATGACAGAAGTGTTTAAATTCCCCAGTGATAACTAATGACAGAAGTGGTTAAATTTCCCTGTGATAACTGATTACAGAAGTGTTTAAATTCCCCAGTGATAACTAATGACAGAAGTGTTTAAATTCCCCAGTGATAACTAATGACAGAAGTGTTTAAATTCCCCAGTGATAACTGATGACAGAAGTGTTTAAATTCCCCAGTGATAACTAATGACCGAAGTGTTTAAATTCGCCTGTGATAACTAATGACCGAAGTGTTTAAATTCGCCTGTGATAACTAATGACCGAAGTGTTTAAATTCGCCTGTGATAACTAATGACAGAAGTGTTTAAATTCGCCTGTGATAACTAATGACAGAAATGTTTAAATTCCCCTGTGATAACTAATAACAGAAGTGTTTAAATTCGCCTGTGATAACTAATGACAGAAGTGTTTAAATTCCCCAGTGATAACCAATGACAGAAGTGTTTAAATTCCCCAGTGATAACTGATGACAGAAGTGTTTAAATTCCCCAGTGATAACTAATGACAGAAGTGTTTAAATTCCCCTGTGATAACCAATGACAGAAGTGTTTAAATTCCCCAGTGATAACTAATGACAGAAGTGGTTAAATTTCCCTGTGATAACTGATTACAGAAGTGTTTAAATTCCCCAGTGATAACTAATGACAGAAGTGTTTAAATTCCCCAGTGATAACTAATGACAGAAGTGTTTAAATTCCCCAGTGATAACTGATGACAGAAGTGTTTAAATTCCCCAGTGATAACTAATGACCGAAGTGTTTAAATTCGCCTGTGATAACTAATGACCGAAGTGTTTAAATTCGCCTGTGATAACTAATGACCGAAGTGTTTAAATTCGCCTGTGATAACTAATGACAGAAGTGTTTAAATTCGCCTGTGATAACTAATGACAGAAATGTTTAAATTCCCCTGTGATAACTAATAACAGAAGTGTTTAAATTCCCCTGTGATAACCAATGACAGAAGTGTTTAAATTCGCCTGTGATAACTAATGACAGAAGTATTTAAATTCGCCTGTGATAACTGATGACAGAAGTGTTTAAATTCCCCAGTGATAACCAATGACAGAAGTGTTTAAATTCCCCAGTGATAACTGATGACAGAAGTGTTTAAATTCCCCAGTGATAACTAATGACAGAAGTGTTTAAATTCCCCTGTGATAACCAATGACAGAAGTGTTTAAATTCCCCAGTGATAACTAATGACAGAAGTGGTTAAATTTCCCTGTGATAACTGATTACAGAAGTGTTTAAATTCCCCAGTGATAACTAATGACAGAAGTGTTTAAATTCCCCAGTGATAACTAATGACAGAAGTGTTTAAATTCCCCAGTGATAACTGATGACAGAAGTGTTTAAATTCCCCAGTGATAACTAATGACAGAAGTGTTTAAATTCCCCTGTGATAACTAATGACAGAAGTGTTTAAATTCCCCTGTGATAACTGGTGACAGAAGTGTTTAAATTCCCCTGTGATAACTGGTGACAGAAGTGTTTAAATTCCCCAGTGATAACTAATGACAGAAGTGGTTAAATTCCCCTGTGATAACCAATGACAGAAGTGGTTAAATTCCCCTGTGATAACGAATGACAGAAGTGTTTAAATTCCCCTGTGATAACCAATGACAGAAGTGTTTAAATTCCCCTGTGATAACCAATGACAGAAGTGTTTAAATTCCCCAGTGATAACTAATGACAGAAGTGGTTAAATTTCCCTGTGATAACTGATTACAGAAGTGTTTAAATTCCCCAGTGATAATTAATGACAGAAGTGTTTAAATTCACCTGTGATAACTAATGACAGAAGTGTTTAAATTCCCCAGTGATAACTGTAACAGAAGTGTTTAAATTCCCCTGTGATAACTAATAACAGAAGTGTTTAAATTCCCCTGTGATAACCAATGACAGAAGTGTTTAAATTCACCTGTGATAACCAATGACAGAAGTGTTTAAATTCGCCTGTGATAACTAATGACAGAAGTGTTTAAATTCCCCAGTGATAACTGATGACAGAAGTGTTTAAATTCCCCTGTGATAACCAATGACAGAAGTGTTTAAATTCGCCTGTGATAACTAATGACAGAAGTGGTTAAATTCCCCTGTGATAACTGATGACAGAAGTGTTTAAATTCCCCAGTGATAACTAATGACAGAAGTGGTTAAATTCCCCTGTGATAACCAATGACAGAAGTGGTTAAATTCCCCTGTGATAACTAATGACAGAAGTGTTTAAATTCCTCAGTGATAACTAATGACAGAAGTGTTTAAATTCCCCAGTGATAACCAATGACAGAAGTGGTTAAATTCCCCTGTGATAACTAATGACAGAAGTGTTTAAATTCCCCAGTGATAACTAATGACAGAAGTGGTTAAATTCCCCAGTGATAACCAATGACAGAAGTGTTTAAATTCCCCAGTGATAACTAATGACAGAAGTGTTTAAATTCCCCAGTGATAACTAATGACAGAAGTGTTTAAATTCCCCTGTGATAACTAATGACAGAAGTGTTTAAATTCCCCCAGTGATAACTAATGACAGAAGTGTTTAAATTCCCCTGTGATAACTAATGACAGAAGTGTTTAAATTCCCCAGTGATAACTAATGACAGAAGTGTTTAAATTCCCCAGTGATAACTAATGACAGAAGTGTTTAAATTCCCCAGTGATAACTGGTGACAGAAGTGTTTAAATTCCCCAGTGATAACTGGTGACAGAAGTGTTTAAATTCCCCAGTGATAACTAATGACAGAAGTGGTTAAATTTCCCTGTGATAACCGGTGACAGAACCACCACTGTGAGCAATTTTGACTTGTTACTTTTTCTCTTGCATTAAGGGTTAAACTACTCTGAATGACTTT
>CM038707.1:52144378-52224999 GCA_021613375.1 Megaleporinus macrocephalus | reverse complement strand
TAGATCAGTGTAAAGTAGTCAGTGTATAGCTGTAGATCAGTGTAGTCAGCATACAGATTGTAGATCAGTGTAAAGTAGTCAGTGTATAGCTGTAGATCAGTGTAAAGTAGTCAGTGTACAGATTGTAGATCAGTGTAAAGTAGTCAGCATACAGATTGTAGAACAGTGTAAAGTAGTCAGTGTACAGATTGTAGATCAGTGTAAAGTAGTCAGTGTATAGCTGTAGAGCATACAGATTGTAGATCAGTGTAAAGTAGTCAGTGTACAGATTGTAGAACAGTGTAGTCAGTGTACAGATTGTAGATCAGTGTAAAGTAGTCAGCATACAGATTGTAGAACAGTGTAAAGTAGTCAGTGTACAGATTGTAGAACAGTGTAAAGTAGTCAGTGTATAGCTGTAGATCAGTGTAAAGTAGTCAGCATACAGATTGTAGATCAGTGTAAAGTAGTCAGTGTATAGCTGTAGATCAGTGTAGTCAGCATACAGATTGTAGATCAGTGTAAAGTAGTCAGTGTATAGCTGTAGATCAGTGTAAAGTAGTCAGCATACAGATTGTAGAACAGTGTAAAGTAGTCAGTGTACAGATTGTAGAGCAGTGTAAAGTAATCATTGTATAGCTGTAGATCATTGTAAAGTAGTCAGTGTACAGATGGTAGAACAGTGTAAAGTAGTCAGTGTACAGATTGTAGATCAGTGTAAAGTAGTCAGTATATAGCTGTAGATAAGTGTAAAGTAGTCAGTGTACAGATTGTAGAACAGTGTAAAGTAGTCAGTATACTGATTGTAGAACAGTGTAAAGTAGTCAGTGTACAGGTTTTATAACAGTGTAAAGTAGTCAGTCTACAGATTGTAGATCAGTGTAAAGTAGTCAGCATACAGATTGTAGAACAGCGTAAAGTAGTCAGTGTATAGCTGTAGATCAGTGTAAAGTAGTCAGCATACAGATTGTAGATCAGTCTAAAGTAGTCAGTGTATAGCTGTAGATCAGTGTAGTCAGCATACAGATTGTAGATCAGTGTAAAGTAGTCAGTGTATAGCTGTAGATCAGTGTAAAGTAGTCAGTGTACAGATTGTAGATCAGTGTAAAGTAGTCAGCATACAGATTGTAGAACAGTGTAAAGTAGTCAGTGTAGAGATTGTAGATCAGTGTAAAGTATTCAGTGTATAGCTGTAGATCATTGTAAAGTAGTCAGTGTACAGATGGTAGAACAGTGTAAAGTAGTCAGTGTACAGATTGTAGATCAGTGTAAAGTAGTCAGCATATAGCTGTAGATAAGTGTAAAGTAGTCAGTGTACAGATTGTAGATAAGTGTAAAGTAGTCAGTATACTGATTGTAGAACAGTGTAAAGTAGTCAGTGTACAGATTGTAGAACAGTGTAAAGTAGTCAGTGTTCAAATTGTAGAACAGTGTAAAGTAGTCAGTGTATAGATTGTAGAACAGTGTAAAGTAGTCAATGTAGTCAGTGTACTGGTTGTACAACAGTGTAAAGTAGTCAGTGTACAGATTGTAGAACAGTGTAAAGTAATCAGTGTACAGATTTTAGAACAGTGTAAAGTAGTCAGTGTACAGATTGTAGAGCAGTGTAAAGTAGTCAGTGTACAGATTGTAGAACAGTGTAAAGTAGTCAGTGTACAGATTGTAGAACAGTGTAAAGTAGTCAGTGTACAGGTTGCATAACAGTGTAAAGTAGTCAGTGTACAGATTGTAGAACAGTGTAAAGTAGACAGTGTACAGATTGTATAACAGTGTAAAGTAGTCAGTGTACAGATTGTAGAATGTGTAAAGTAGTCAGTGTACAGGTTGTCTAACATTGTAAAGTAGTGTACAGATCGTAGAACAGTGTAAAGTTTTCAGTGTACAGATTGTAGAACAGTGTAAAGTAGACAGTTTTCAAATTGTAGAACAGTGCAAAGTAGTCAGTTTATAGATTGTAGAACAGTGTAAAGTAGTCAATGTAGTCAATGTACTGGTTGTACAACAGTGTAAAGTAGTCAGTGTACAGATTGTAGAACAGTGTAAAGTAATCAGTGTACAGATTGTAGAACAGTGTAAAGTAGTCAGTGTACAGATTGTAGAGCAGTGTAAAGTAGTCAGTGTACAGATTGTAGAACAGTGTAAAGTAGTCAGTGTACAGATTGTAGAACAGTGTAAAGTAGTCAGTGTACAGATTGTAGAGCAGTGTAAAGTAGTCAGTGTACAGATTGTAGAACAGTGTAAAGTAGTCAGTGTACAGATTGTAGAACAGTGTAAAGTAGTCAGTGTACAGGTTGCATAACAGTGTAAAGTAGTCAGTGTACAGATTGTAGAACAGTGTAAAGTAGTCAGTGTACAGACTGTATAACAGTGTAAAGTAGTCAGTGTACAGATTGTAGAATGTGTAAAGTAGTCAGTATACTGGTTGTACAACAGTGTAAAGTAGTCAGTGTACAGGTTGTATAACAGTGTAAAGTAGTGTACAGATTGTAGAACAGTGTAAAGTAATCAGTGTACAGATTGTAGAACAGTGTAAAGTAGTCAGTGTACAGATTGTAGAGCAGTGTAAAGTAGTCAGTGTACAGATTGTAGAACAGTGTAAAGTAGACAGTTTTCAAATTGTAGAACAGTGTAAAGTAGTCAGTGTATAGATTGTAGAACAGTGTAAAGTAGTCAATGTACTGGTTGT
The DNA here is from genome assembly GCA_021613375.1 of Megaleporinus macrocephalus. NCBI lineage: Eukaryota > Metazoa > Chordata > Actinopteri > Characiformes > Anostomidae > Megaleporinus > Megaleporinus macrocephalus. Next base: position 52,222,334 of record CM038707.1, on the reverse strand, counting down.
ACAACAGTGTAAAGTAGTCAGTGTACAGATTGTAGAACAGTGTAAAGTAGTCAGTGTACAGATTGTAGAACAGTGTAAAGTAGTCAGTGTACAGATTGTAGAGCAGTGTAAAGTAGTCAGTATACTGGTTGTAGAGCAGTGTAAAGTAGTCAGTATCCTGGTTGTAGAACAGTGTAAAGTAGTCAGTATACTGGTTGTAGAACAGTGTAAAGTAGTCAGTATACTGGTTGTAGAACAGTGTAAAGTAGTCAGTGTACAGATTGTAGAGCAGTGTAAAGTAGTCAGTATACTGGTTGTAGAACAGTGTAAAGTAGTCAGTGTACAGATTGTAGAACAGTGTAAAGTAGTCAGTATACTGGTTGTAGAACAGTGTAAAGTAGTCAGTATACTGGTTGTAGAACAGTGTAAAGTAGTCAGTGTACAGATTGTAGAACAGTGTAAAGTAGTCAGTGTACAGATTGTAGAACAGTGTAAAGTAGTCAGTATACTGGTTGTAGAACAGTGTAAAGTAGTCAGTATACTGGTTGTAGAACAGTGTAAAGTAGTCAGTATACTGGTTGTAGAAAAGTGTAAAGTAGTCAGTATACTGGTTGTAGAACAGTGTAAAGTAGTCAGTATACTGGTTGTAGAACAGTGTAAAGTAGTCAGTATACTGGTTGTAGAACAGTGTAAAGTAGTCAGTATACTGGTTGTAGAAAAGTGTAAAGTAGTCAGTATACTGGTTGTAGAACAGTGTAAAGTAGTCAGTGTACAGATTGTAGAACAGTGTAAAGTAGTCAGTGTACAGATTGTAGAACAGTGTAAAGTAGTCAGTATACTGGTTGTAGAACAGTGTAAAGTAGTCAGTATACTGGTTGTAGAACAGTGTAAAGTAGTCAGTATACTGGTTGTAGAACAGTGTAAAGTAGTCAGTATACTGGTTGTAGAACAGTGTAAAGTAGTCAGTATACTGGTTGTAGAACAGTGTAAAGTAGTCAGTATACTGGTTGTAGAACAGTGTAAAGTAGTCAGTATACTGGTTGTAGAAAAGTGTAAAGTAGTCAGTATACTGGTTGTAGAACAGTTTAGAGAAGTACAAATTGTACTCTGTGATCTGCAGGTGAATTATTTGGTGCTGGACCGGAACCACCATGCAAAATGGACAAGCTGTGGTTCTGGTGGAGAACTGACCTCAACCGCTCATAGTTCTTAATTATGAGAATGAAGAATTAGAAAATTTTATCAGATATTTGTTGTTTATCAGTAATAATAAATAATAAATGAGCTCAGCTTTTTTCTACAACCATGTTGGTTATGTCCAGCAGTTGATTATCCATAATATTTCCGATTTTTGGAATTCCACAGTGATCAACACGATCGTAGAACCTGGTGGAACCTTGAAGCTGCCCGCTGCAGTCACGCCTCCTGGTGGGAAGAGCAGATCCGGCACCAAGGAATTCTCCAGCTCCGCAGCTGCTAACGCTAATCCTGGCACAAGTGCTAAGAGAGGCGTCCGCGGGGCAGAGAGAGAGAGACATGTGGTGTGAGCGGTCCTCATCAATGCGCCTCACCCCACCGTTCCCCGGAGACCACCGTCCACAGTGTTCCTGCAAAACCATCACTATTCTGTTCACGCTGTAGCTCTCGCTGGCAAAAAAACACTAATGCTTTTAGAACTGCTGCGTCTCTGCTGCGTCTCTGCTGCTGCGTCTCTGCTGCGTCGCTGCTGCTACACAGGCTCGTGTAAAATTAGGCAAAGAAAGTAAACCTGCTGTATTAAAGTCAAAACGCTTCAAAGAGACGATGCCAGTCCAGCCATCCGGCTCTGACTCCACGCCGCCCTCTGGAGGACCCGAGCGGCGAGCGCTGAGAGAAGCAGGACTGGATGTGCTCGGTGAATCTGGATCCAGTCCGCTATTCATCTCCACCTGCTGTGATCGTCAGTGATCGTGATCGTTGCTTCAGATGTGTGAACGGTGGTGAACGATGTGAAGTTAGAATTTATGTGAGCTTCTGAGAACATATCAGTGTCATCTCTGTAACAGCGCTGTGAATGAGTAGCAGCTGTGTTAGGACGCTGCAGAGCCGAGCGCTCTGTAAACTCTCCACTACAAACCTGTAAAACCGAGAGACGTCAGTACCGTGCGCAGGTGAGTCGGGTTGTGCTCGGTTACCTGTCGGCTGTGACGTTACAGAATGACTGCTGTATGACCGCATGCGTGAGCGTCAGTGATCAGAGATTTCACATCAGTCACCAAAATGACGTCATTTCCTGCAAATACGTTTAAAAAGCTGGAGCTCGCGCGGTTTCTTTCAGCTGCTGATGTTTATTTTAAATCACTGCATGAACGACACTGACCGCACTCGGACCCGGAGTGGACACCTGATTCACAGACTCACTGTAGCAGCTCGCTGTGTCATTCTGTAACAGAGAGGACTATACGAGGGTCTCTGTTACAGAATGACCGCTGTACGAGGGTCTCTGTTACAGAATGACCGCTGTACCTCAGTGTGTACGGAGTTGAAGCAGCAGGCGGACTGAGCTTACTGAATGTGGATACGCGGTTGCTAAGCGCCGCTGACCGGGGAAGCAGGACGTGTCGGTGCTGCTGAGTGAAGGTCAGTCAGTGATTGACAGGTCTGCCTGCAGGGCGGCTCCACAGCCCGCGTTTATCAGTTCAGCGCCAGCCTCAGCGCCAATGAACCCGCTTGCACTGAAGGTTCAGGTTCTAAATGTTCTGGTTCTGACTGTTCCAGTTCTGAATGTTCAGGTTCTGAATGTTCAGGTTCTGAATGTTTGTTTAGGTTCTGAATGTTCAGGTTCTGACTGTTTCAGTTCCGAATGTTCAGGTTCTGAATGTTCAGGTTCTGACTGTTTCAGTTCCAAATGTTCAGGTTCTGAATGTTTGTTTAGGTTCTGAATGTTCAGGTTCTGAATGTTCTGGTTCTGACTGTTCCAGTTTGGAATGTTCAGGTTCTGAATGTTTGTTCAGGTTCTGAATGTTCCAGTTCTCAATGTTCAGGTTCTGAATGTTTGTTTAGGTTCTGCATGTTCTGGTTCTGACTATTCAGGTTCTGAATGTTCCAGTTCTGAATGTTCAGGTTCTGAATGTTTGTTTAGGTTCTGAATGTTCCGGTTCTAAATGTTCCAGTTCAGAATGTTCAGGTTCTGAATGTTCCAGTTCTGAATGTTCAGGTTCTGAATGTTTGTTTAGGTTCTGAATGTTCCGGTTCTAAATGTTCCAGTTCTGAATGTTCAGGTTCTGAATGTTCCGGTTCTGAATGTTCCAGTTCTGAATGTTCAGGTTCTAAATGTTTGTTTAGGTTCTGAATGTTCCAGTTCTAAATGTTCCAGTTCTGAATGTTCAGGTTCAGAATGTTCAGGTTCTGAATGTTTGTTTAGGTTCTGAATGTTCCAGTTCTAAATGTTCCAGTTCTGAATGTTCAGGTTCTGAATGTTCAGGTTCTGAATGTTTGTTTAGGTTCTGAATGTTCCGGTTCTAAATGTTCCAGTTCTGAATGTTCAGGTTCTGAATGTTCAGGTTCTGAATGTTTGTTTAGGTTCTGAATGTTCCGGTTCTAAATGTTCCAGTTCTGAATGTTGAGGTTCTGAATGTTCAGGCTCTGAATGTTCCAGTTCTGAATGTTGAGGTTCTGAATGTTCAGGTTCTGAATGTTCAGGTTCATAGATCATGTGGTGCTGGAAGGAAGATGGTAACTCATGAAGTCGTTCAGCTCGGATTTAAACGTCACTGAGTAGCAGATTATTATAGAATATGTGGCTGTTTGTTTGTTTGTTTGTTTGTTTGTTTGTTTGTGTGGGCAGAGTGTTGTGGTGTGTGTAACTGTGTGTATTTAAATGCAGAGAGTTATTTTGTGAGATTTGCATGTGTCCCATAATTCAGCCGGTCGAGGCTCAAGCTTCTACACCGAACGTGCTTTTATCTGTTATTAATGATCAATTTATTAATTATTCCAAAAATTAAACACTGAAACCACTGAATTGAGTTATTTATTTATTTATTTGCTTGTTTGTTTTTGTTTGTTTATGTTCTTTTCAGTTCTCTGTTGGTTGTAAATTGAACACTTGTGTTTGTTTGTATTTATCAGCTGCTGTATGTCATGTAGATTTGTTTACTTCCTGTATGATGAATCTCCACTTCCTGTGGGCGGAGTCTCTGCTGTGCAGGAGCTGTTTGAGTGATTTTGTGATATTTTGCATTTTTAATGTTATTTTGCATTTTTCCAGAATAATCACTGAAACTGTTCATCATTTAATCACCAGTTAAACCGCCGGTGATTCTCATCACATTTCTAATAAATCAGTTCAGTCGGCGCTGAATAGGAACCACAGACCTCCGTTCTTTACACAGCATCACCAATACACCAATCAATACACCAGTACACCAATACACCAATCAATACACCAGTACACCAATATACCAATCAATACACCAGTATACCAATATACCAATACACCAATCAATACACCAGTACACCAATATACCAATCAATACACCAGTATACCAATATACCAATACACCAATCAATACACCAGTACACCAATATACCAATCAATACACCAGTATACCAATATACCAATACACCAATCAATACACCAGTACACCAATACACCAATCAATACACCAGTACACCAATATACCAATCAATACACCAGAACACCAATATACCAATCAATACACCAGTATACCAATATACCAATACACCAATCAATACACCAGTACACCAATATACCAATCAATACACCAGTATACCAATACACCAATCAATACACCAGAACACCAATATACCAATCAATACACCAGTATACCAATATACCAATACACCAATCAATACACCAGTACACCAATATACCAATCAATACACCAGTATACCAATATACCAATCAATACACCAGTACACCAATATACCAATACACCAGTACACCAATATACCAATCAATACACCAGTATACCAATACACCAATCAATACACCAGAACACCAATATACCAATCAATACACCAGTATACCAATATACCAATACACCAATCAATACACCAGTACACCAATATACCAATCAATACACCAGTATACCAATACACCAATCAATACACCAGAACACCAATATACCAATCAATACACCAGTATACCAATATACCAATACACCAATCAATACACCAGTACACCAATATACCAATCAATACACCAGTATACCAATATACCAATCAATACACCAGTACACCAATATACCAATACACCAGTACACCAATATACCAATCAATACACCAGTATACCAATACACCAATCAATACACCAGAACACCAATATACCAATCAATACACCAGTATACCAATATACCAATACACCAATCAATACACCAGTACACCAATATACCAATCAATACACCAGTATACCAATATACCAATCAATACACCAGTACACCAATATACCAATACACCAGTACACCAATATACCAATCAATACACCAGTATACCAATACACCAATCAATACACCAGTACACCAATATACCAATCAATACACCAGTACACCAATATACCAATCAATACACCAGTATACCAATATACCAATCAATACACCAGTATACCAATATACCAATACACCAATCAATACACCAGTACACCAATATACCAATCAATACACCAGTATACCAATTCATTCATATATATATATATATTATCAACCTTTGGAGAAAGAGTAAAAGAAGAACTGACCACTCAAGTTCATCTCTGTCAGTCAGTGTGCTTCTTTAATATTTCACTGATACATTAATAAATGATTAATAAATAAATGATTAATAAATAAATGATTAATAAATAAATGATTAATAAATAAATGATTAATAAATAAATGATTAATTAATAAGTGATTTATAGTAATAAGGTTGATGTGCTGAAGAATCCTGAGAAGCATCAGCGACTCTGCAGGCTGTGTTTACGGGGTCCGCTGTTTCATCTTCTCCTCCTCAAAGCCCACCTTCATCATCTGAGTCAAATATAAGAAGAGGGTCTAAAGGTCAGAGACAGAAAACAGTTCAGTCAGTTACAGTCGTCCACAGACCACCAGTTACCATCACATACGATCAGTTACAGTCGTCCACAGACCACCAGTTACCATCACATACGATCAGTTACAGTCATCCACAGACCGCCAGTTACCATCACATACGATCAGTTACAGTCGTCCACAGACCATCAGTTACCATCACATACGATCAGTTACAGTCATCCACAGACCACCAGTTACCATCACATACGATCAGTTACAGTCATCCACAGACCACCAGTTACCATCACATACGATCGGTGGAGCTGGGCTGAGCTGTGGAGGTGGTGGGCCTCAGTAAAGGAGACCTCAGTAAAAGTGACCTCAGTAAAAGTGACCTCAGTAAAAGTGACCTCAGTAAAAGTAATCACAGTAAAAGTGATCTCAGTAAAAGTGATCTCAGTAAAAGTGATCTCGGTAAAAGTGATCTCGGTAAAAGTGATCTCGGTAAAAGTGATCTCGGTAAAAGTGATCTCAGTAAAGGTGACTTCAGTGAAAGTGACCTCAGTAAAAGTGATTTTAGTAAAAGTGATCTCAGTTAAAGTGACATCAGTTAAAGTGACCTCAGTAAAAGTGATGTCAGTAAAAGTGACCTCAGTAAAAGTGATGTCAGTAAAATTGACCCCAGTAAAAGTGATGTCAGTAAAAGTGACCTCAGTAAAAGTGACCTCAGTAAAAGTGATGTCAGTAAAAGTGACCTCAGTAAAAGTGATGTCAGTAAAAGTGACCTCAGTAAAAGTGACCTTAGTAAAAGTGATGTCAGTAAAAGTGATCTCAGTAAAAGTGACCTCAGTAAAAGTGACCTCAGTAAAAGTGACCTCAGTAAAAATGATGTCAGTGAAGGAGACCTCAGCAAAAGTGACCTCAGTAAAAGTGATGTCAGTAAAAGTGATCTCAGTAAAAGTGACCTCAGTAAAAGTGACCTCAGTAAAAGTGATGTCAGTAAAAGTGATCTCAGTAAAAGTGACCTCAGTAAAAGTGATATCACTAAAGGAGACCTCAGTAAAAGTGACCTCAGTAAAAGTGATGTCAGTAAAAGTGACCTCAGTAAAAGTGATATCACTAAAGGAGACCTCAGTAACAGTGACCTCAGTAAAAGTGATGTCAGTAAAAGTGACCTCAGTAAAAGTGATATCACTAAAGGAGACCTCAGTAACAGTGACCTCAGTAAAAGTGATGTCAGTAAAAGTGACCTCAGTAAAAGTGATATCACTAAAGGAGACCTCAGTAACAGTGACCTCAGTAAAAGTGATGTCAGTAAAAGTGACCTCAGTAAAAGTGATATCACTAAAGGAGACCTCAGTAACAGTGACCTCAGTAAAAGTGATGACAGTAACAGTGACCTCAGTAAAAGTGATATCACTAAAGGAGACCTCAGTAACAGTGACCTCAGTAAAAGTGATGTCAGTAAAAGTGACCTCAGTAAAAGTGATATCACTAAAGGAGACCTCAGTAACAGTGACCTCAGTAAAAGTGATGTCAGTAAAAGTGATCTCAGTAAAAGTGACCTCAGTAAAAGTGATATCACTAAAGGAGACCTCAGTAAAAGTGACCTCAGTAAAAGTGATGTCAGTAAAAGTGACCTCAGTAAAAGTGATATCACTAAAGGAGACCTCAGTAACAGTGACCTCAGTAAAAGTGATGACAGTAACAGTGACCTCAGTAAAAGTGACTGATATCTCAAAACACTGGAAGTGTGTTTACCGTCCAGGCGTTGTCCAGCTCTGAGGACCAGCTTTCCTTCAGGACTGGTTTAATCAGATGGATAAACTCTTTCCCGAGATACTGGAAAAGATTTAATCAACATCAACAACAACAACAACAACACAGTTTATTACCATATTATAAACAACTATTATAAACACCTGTATCCTCTTTAACCCCTCCCTGTTCACCCCTCTCCACTTTAACCCCTCCCTGTTCACCCCTCTCCACTTTAACCCCTCCCTGTTCACCCCTCTCCTCTTTAACCCCTCCCTGTTCACCCCTCTCCACTTTAACCCCTCCCTGTTCACTCCTCTCCTCTTTAACACCTCCCTGTTCACCCCTCTCCTCTTTAACCCCTCCCTGTTCAGTAACCATGCAGCTGATACTGACCATGTAGTACTCAGGGTTGGAGTTGTAGTGGTAATGTTTCCGTCCCAGTTCCAGAACCAGCTGCTCTAAACGCTCCGCACTGTCGAGTCGGGCGACGGTCTTCTCCAGGAACGACATCACACTGGAACCCAGAGCCTCACTTCAAAAAACCTCACTTCAAACAGCTTCACTTCAAACAATCTCACTTCAAACAGCCTCACTTCAAACAGCCTCACTTCAAGCAGCCTCACTTCAAACAACCTCACTTCAAACAACCTCACTTCAAACAACCTCACTTCAAACAGCCTCACTTCAAACCTAATTTCAAAACTCACTTCAAACAGCCTCACTTCAAACAACCTCAGTTTAAACAACCTCAGTTCAAACAACCTCAGTTCAAACAACCTCAGTTCAAACAACCTCACTTCAAACAGCCTCACTTCAAACCTAATTTCAAACCTCACTTCAAACAACCTCAGTTTAAACAACCTCACTTCAAACAACCTCACTTCAAACAACCTCACTTCAAACAACCTCACTTCAAACAGCCTCACTTCAAACAATCTCACTTCAAACAGCCTCAATTCAAACAGCCTCACTTCAAGCAGCCTCACTTCAAACAACCTCACTTCAAACAACCTCACTTCAAACAACCTCACTTCAAACAGCCTCACTTCAAACCTAATTTCAAACCTCACTTCAAACAGCCTCACTTCAAACAACCTCAGTTTAAACAACCTCACTTCAAACAACCTCACTTCAAACAACCTCACTTCAAACAGCCTCACTTCAAACAATCTCACTTCAAACAGCCTCACTTCAAACAACCTCAGTTTAAACAACCTCAGTTCAAACAACCTCAGTTCAAACAACCTCAGTTCAAACAACCTCACTTCAAACAGCCTCACTTCAAACCTAATTTCAAACCTCACTTCAAACAGCCTCACTTCAAACAACCTCAGTTTAAACAACCTCACTTCAAACAACCTCACTTCAAACAACCTCACTTCAAACAGCCTCACTTCAAACCTAATTTCAAACCTCACTTCAAACAGCCTCACTTCAAACAACCTCAGTTTAAACAACCTCACTTCAAACAACCTCACTTCAAACAACCTCACTTCAAACAACCTCACTTCAAACAACCTCAGTTCAAACAACCTCAGTTCAAACAACCTTACTCCAAACAGCCTCACTTCAAACAGCCTCACTTCAAACAATCTCACTTCAAACAACCTCACTTCAAACAACCTTACTCCAAACAGCCTCACTATAAAAAGCCTCACTTCAAACAATCTCACTTCAAACAACCTCAGTTCAAACCACCTCAGTTCAAACAACCTCACTTCAAACAACCTCACTTCAAACCAGCTCACTTCAAACAACCGCACTTCAAACCGCCTCACTTCAAACAGCCTCACTTCAAACAATCTCACTTCAAACAACCTCACTTCAAACAACCTCACTTCAAACAACCTCACTTCAAACAACCTCACTTCAAACAGCCTCACTTCAAACAACCTCAGTTCAAACAACCTCACTTCAAACAATCTCACTTCAAACAGCCTCACTTCAAACAACCTCAGTTTAAACAACCTCACTTCAAACAACCTCACTTCAAACAACCTCACTTCAAACAACCTCACTTCAAACAATCTCACTTCAAACAACCTCACTTCAAACAGCCTCACTATAAACAGCCTCACTTCAAACAATCTCACTTCAAACAACCTCAGTTCAAACAACCTCACTTCAAACAACCTCACTTCAAACAACCTCACTTCAAACAGCCTCACTTCAAACAACCTCACTTCAAACAACCTCACTTCAAACAGCCTCACTTCAAACAGCCTCACTTCAAACAACCTCAGTTCAAACAACCTCACTTCAAACAACCTCACTTCAAACAACCTCACTTCAAACAATCTCACTTCAAACAACCTCACTTCAAACAACCTCACTTCAAACAATCTCACTTCAAACAACCTCACTTCAAACAGCCTCACTTCAAACAACCTCACTTCAAACAGCCTCACTTCAAACAACCTCACTTCAAACAACCTCAGTTCAAACAACCTCAATTCAAACAACCTCAGTTCAAACAACCTCAGTTCAAACAACCTTACTCCAAACAGCCTCACTTCAAACAGCCTCACTTCAAACAACCTCACTTCAAACAACCTCACTCCAAACAGCCTCACTATAAAAAGCCTCACTTCAAACAATCTCACTTCAAACAACCTCAGTTCAAACCACCTCAGTTCAAACAACCTCACTTCAAACAACCTCACTTCAAACCAGCTCACTTCAAACAACCGCACTTCAAACCGCCTCACTTCAAACAACCTCACTTCAAACAATCTCACTTCAAACAACCTCACTTCAAACAACCTCACTTCAAACAACCTCACTTCAAACAACCTCACTTCAAACAGCCTCACTTCAAACAACCTCAGTTCAAACAACCTCACTTCAAACCACCTCACTTCAAACAACCTCACTTCAAACCACATCACTTCAAACAGCCTCACTTCAAACAACCTCACTTCAAACAGCCTCACTTCAAACAACCTCAGTTTAAACAACCTCAGTTCAAACAACCTGTTCAAAGAACCTCAGTTCAAACAACCTCAATTCAAACAACCTCAGTTCAAACAACCTCACTTCAAACAACCTCACTTCAAACAGCCTCACTTCAAACAGCCTCACTTCAAACAGCCTCACTTCAAACAATCTCACTTCAAACAACCTCACTTCAAACAACCTTACTCCAAAGAGCCTCACTATAAACAGCCTCACTTCAAACAATCTCAATTCAAACAACCTCAGTTCAAACAACCTCACTTCAAACAACCTCACTTCAAACAACCTCACTTCAAACAGCCTCACTTCAAACAGCCTCACTTCAAACAGCCTCACTTCAAACAATCTCACTTCAAACAACCTCACTTCAAACAACCTTACTCCAAAGAGCCTCACTATAAACAGCCTCACTTCAAACAGCCTCACTTCAAACAGCCTCACTTCAAACAATCTCACTTCAAACAACCTCACTTCAAACAACCTTACTCCAAAGAGCCTCACTATAAACAGCCTCACTTCAAACAATCTCAATTCAAACAGCCTCACTTCAAACAGCCTCACTTCAAACCTAATTTCAAACCTCACTTCAAACAGCCTCACTTCAAACAACCTCAGTTCAAACAACCTCAGTTCAAACAACCTCACTTCAAACAACCTCACTTCAAACAACCTCACTTCAAACAACCTCACTTCAAACAACCTTACTCCAAACAGCCTCACTTCAAACAGCCTCACTTCAAACAATCTCACTTCAAACAACCTCACTTCAAACAACCTTACTCCAAACAGCCTCACTATAAACAGCCTCACTTCAAACAATCTCAATTCAAACAACCTCAGTTCAAACAACCTCAGTTCAAACAACCTCATTTCAAACAACCTCACTTCAAACAACCTCACTTCATACAACCTCACTTCAAACAACCTCACTTCAAACAACCTCAGTTCAAACAACCTCAATTCAAACAACCTCAGTTCAAACAACCTCAGTTCAAACAGCCTCACTTCAAACAGCCTCACTTCAAACAATCTCACTTCAAACAACCTCACTTCAAACAACCTTACTCCAAACAGCCTCACTATAAACAGCCTCACTTCAAACAATCTCAATTCAAACAACCTCAGTTCAAACAACCTCAGTTCAAACAACCTCACTTCAAACAACCTCACTTCAAACAACCTCACTTCATACAACCTCACTTCAAACAACCTCACTTCAAACAACCTCAGTTCAAACAACCTCAATTCAAACAACCTCAGTTCAAACAACCTCAGTTCAAACAGCCTCACTTCAAATAACCTCACTTCAAACAGCCTCACTTCAAACAACCTCACTTCAAACAGCCTCACTTCAAACAACCTCACTTCAAACAGCCTCACTTCAAACAACCTCACTTCAAACAACCTCAGTTCAAACAACCTCAGTTCAAACAACCTCAATTCAAACAACCTCAGTTCAAACAACCTCACTTCAAACAACCTTACTCCAAACAGCCTCACTTCAAACAGCCTCACTTCAAACAATCTCACTTCAAACAACCTCACTTCAAACAACCTTACTCCAAACAGCCTCACTATAAAAAGCCTCAATTCAAACAATCTCAATTCAAACAACCTCAGTTCAAACCACCTCAGTTCAAACAACCTCACTTCAAACAACCTCACTTCAAACAACCTCAGTTCAAACAACCTCACTTCAAACAGCCTCACTTCAAACAACCTCAGTTCAAACAACCTCACTTCAAACCACCTCACTTCAAACAACCTCACTTCAAACCACATCACTTCAAACAACCTCACTTCAAACAACCTCAGTTCAAACAACCTCAATTCAAACAACATCAGTTCAAACAACTTCACTTCAAACAACCTTACTCCAAACAGCCTCACTTCAAACAGTCTCACTTCAAACAATCTCACTTCAAACAACCTCACTTCAAACAACCTTACTCCAAACAGCCTCACTATAAACAGCCTCACTTCAAACAATCTCAATTCAAACAACCTCAGTTCAAACCACCTCAGTTCAAACAACCTCACTTCAAACAACCTCACTTCAAACAACCTCACTTCAAACAACCTCACTTCAAACAGCCTCACTTCAAACAACCTCAGTTCAAACAACCTCACTTCAAACCACCTCACTTCAAACAACCTCACTTCAAACAACCTCACTTCAAACAGCCTCACTTCAAACAACCTCAGTTTAAACAACCTCAGTTCAAACAACCTGTTCAAAGAACCTCAGTTCAAACAACCTCAATTCAAACAACCTCAGTTCAAACAACCTCACTTCAAACAACCTCACTTCAAACAACCTCACTTCAAACAACCTCACTTCAAACAACCTTACTCCAAAGAGCCTCACTATAAACAGCCTCACTTCAAACAATCTCAATTCAAACAACCTCAGTTCAAACAACCTCACTTCAAACCTAATTTCAAACCTCACTTCAAACAGCCTCACTTCAAACAACCTCAGTTTAAACAACCTCACTTCAAACAACCTCACTTCAAACAGCCTCACTTCAAACAATCTCACTTCAAACAGCCTCACTTCAAACAGCCTCACTTCAAACAATCTCACTTCAAACAACCTCACTTCAAACCTAATTTCAAACCTCACTTCAAACAGCCTCACTTCAAACAACCTCAGTTCAAACAACCTCACTTCAAACAACCTCACTTCAAACAGCCTCACTTCAAACCTAATTTCAAACCTCACTTCAAACAGCCTCACTTCAAACAACCTCACTTCAAACAGCCTCACTTCAAACCTAATTTCAAATCTCACTTCAAACAACCGCACTTCAAACCGCCTCACTTCAAACAGCCTCACTTCAAACAGCCTCACTTCAAACAACCTCACTTCAAACAGCCTCACTTCAAACAACCTCACTTCAAACAACCTCACTTCATACAACCTCACTTCAAACAGCCTCACTTCAAACCTAATTTCAAATCTCACTTCAAACAGCCTCACTTCAAACAGCCTCACTTCAAACAACCTCACTTTAAACAACCTCACTTCATACAACCTCACTTCAAACAGCCTCACTTCAAACCTAATTCCAAACCTCACTTCAAACAGCCTCACTTCAAACAACCTCAGTTTAAACAACCTCAGTTCAAACAAACTCAGTTCAAACAACCTCAGTTTAAACAACCTCAGTTCAAACAACCTCACTTCAAACAACCTTACTCCAAACAGCCTCACTTCAAACAATCTCACTTCAAACAACCTCACTTCAAACAACCTTACTCCAAACAGCCTCACTATAAACAGCCTCACTTCAAACAATCTCACTTCAAACAACCTCAGTTCAAACAACCTCACTTCAAACAACCTCACTTCAAACAACCTCAGTTCAAACAACTTCACTTCAAACAGCCTCACTTCAAACAACCTCAGTTCAAACAGCCTCACTTCAAACAACCTCACTTCAAACCACCTCACTTCAAACAACCTCACTTCAAACCAGCTCACTTCAAACAACCGCACTTCAAACCGCCTCACTTCAAACAGCCTCACTTCAAACAGCCTCACTTCAAACAACCTCACTTCAAACAGCCTTACTTCAAACAACCTCACTTCAAACAACCTCACTTCAAACAACCTCACTTCAAACAACCTCACTTCAAACAACCTCACTTCAAACAACCTCACTTCAAGCAGCCTCACTTCAAACAGCCTCACTTCAAACAGCCTCACTTCAAACAACCTCACTTCAAACAGCCTTACTTCAAACCACCTCACTTCAAACAACCTCACTTCAAACCACATCACTTCAAACAGCCTCACTTCAAACAACCTCACTTCAAACAGCCTCACTTCAAACAACCTCAGTTTAAACAACCTCAGTTCAAACAACCTGTTCAAAGAACCTCAGTTCAAACAACCTCAATTCAAACAACCTCAGTTCAAACAACCTCACTTCAAACAACCTCACTTCAAACAGCCTCACTTCAAACAGCCTCACTTCAAACAGCCTCACTTCAAACAATCTCACTTCAAACAACCTCACTTCAAACAACCTTACTCCAAAGAGCCTCACTATAAACAGCCTCACTTCAAACAATCTCAATTCAAACAACCTCAGTTCAAACAACCTCACTTCAAACAACCTTACTCCAAAGAGCCTCACTATAAACAGCCTCACTTCAAACAATCTCAATTCAAACAGCCTCACTTCAAACAGCCTCACTTCAAACCTAATTTCAAACCTCACTTCAAACAGCCTCACTTCAAACAACCTCAGTTCAAACAACCTCAGTTCAAACAACCTCACTTCAAACAACCTCACTTCAAACAACCTTACTCCAAACAGCCTCACTTCAAACAGCCTCACTTCAAACAATCTCACTTCAAACAACCTCAATTCAAACAACCTCAGTTCAAACAACCTCAGTTCAAACAACCTCACTTCAAACAACCTCACTTCAAACAACCTCACTTCATACAACCTCACTTCAAACAACCTCACTTCAAACAACCTCAGTTCAAACAACCTCAATTCAAACAACCTTACTCCAAACAGCCTCACTATAAACAGCCTCACTTCAAACAATCTCAATTCAAACAACCTCAGTTCAAACCACCTCAGTTCAAACAACCTCACTTCAAACAACCTCACTTCAAACAACCTCAGTTCAAACAACCTCACTTCAAACAGCCTCACTTCAAACAACCTCAGTTCAAACAACCTCACTTCAAACCACCTCACTTCAAACAACCTCACTTCAAACCACATCACTTCAAACAACCTCACTTCAAACAACCTCAGTTCAAACAACCTCAATTCAAACAACCTCAGTTCAAACAACCTCACTTCAAACAACCTTACTCCAAACAGCCTCACTTCAAACAGCCTCACTTCAAACAATCTCACTTCAAACAACCTCACTTCAAACAACCTTACTCCAAACAGCCTCACTATAAACAGCCTCACTTCAAACAATCTCAATTCAAACAGCCTCACTTCAAACAACCTCACTTCAAACAGCCTCACTTCAAACAACCTCACTTCAAACAACCTCAGTTCAAACAACCTCAGTTCAAACAACCTCAATTCAAACAACCTCAGTTCAAACAACCTCACTTCAAACAACCTTACTCCAAACAGCCTCACTTCAAACAGCCTCACTTCAAACAATCTCACTTCAAACAACCTCACTTCAAACAACCTTACTCCAAACAGCCTCACTATAAACAGCCTCACTTCAAACAATCTCAATTCAAACAACCTCAGTTCAAACCACCTCAGTTCAAACAACCTCACTTCAAACAACCTCACTTCAAACAACCTCAGTTCAAACAACCTCACTTCAAACAGCCTCACTTCAAACAACCTCAGTTCAAACAACCTCACTTCAAACAACCTCACTTCAAACAACCTCACTTCAAACCACATCACTTCAAACAACCTCACTTCAAACAACCTCAGTTCAAACAACCTCAATTCAAACAACCTCAGTTCAAACAACCTCACTTCAAACAACCTTACTCCAAACAGCCTCACTTCAAACAGCCTCACTTCAAACAATCTCACTTCAAACAACCTCACTTCAAACAACCTTACTCCAAACAGCCTCACTATAAACATCCTCACTTCAAACAATCTCAATTCAAACAACCTCAGTTCAAACCACCTCAGTTCAAACAACCTCACTTCAAACAACCTCACTTCAAACAACCTCAGTTCAAACAACCTCACTTCAAACAGCCTCACTTCAAACAACCTCAGTTCAAACAACCTCACTTCAAACCACCTCACTTCAAACAACCTCACTTCAAACCACATCACTTCAAACAGCCTCACTTCAAACAACCTCACTTCAAACAGCCTCACTTCAAACAACCTCAGTTTAAACAACCTCAGTTCAAACAACCTGTTCAAAGAACCTCAGTTCAAACAACCTCAATTCAAACAACCTCAGTTCAAACAACCTCACTTCAAACAACCTCACTTCAAACAACCTCACTTCAAACAACCTTACTCCAAAGAGCCTCACTATAAACAGCCTCACTTCAAACAATCTCAATTCAAACAACCTCAGTTCAAACAACCTCACTTCAAACCTAATTTCAAACCTCACTTCAAACAGCCTCACTTCAAACAACCTCAGTTTAAACAACCTCACTTCAAACAACCTCACTTCAAACAGCCTCACTTCAAACAATCTCACTTCAAACAGCCTCACTTCAAACAGCCTCACTTCAAACAATCTCACTTCAAACAACCTCACTTCAAACCTAATTTCAAACCTCACTTCAAACAGCCTCACTTCAAACAACCTCAGTTCAAACAACCTCACTTCAAACAACCTCACTTCAAACAGCCTCACTTCAAACCTAATTTCAAACCTCACTTCAAACAGCCTCACTTCAAACAACCTCAGTTCAAACAACCTCACTTCAAACAACCTCACTTCAAACAGCCTCACTTCAAACAATCTCACTTCAAACAGCCTCACTTCAAACAGCCTCACTTCAAACAATCTCACTTCAAACAGCCTCACTTCAAACAGCCTCACTTCAAACAACCTCACTTCAAACAACCTCACTTCATACAACCTCACTTCAAACAGCCTCACGTCAAACCTAATTTCAAATCTCACTTCAAACAGCCTCACTTCAAACAGCCTCACTTCAAACAACCTCACTTTAAACAACCTCACTTCATACAACCTCACTTCAAACAGCCTCACTTCAAACCTAATTCCAAACCTCACTTCAAACAACCTCAGTTTAAACAACCTCAGTTCAAACAACCTCAGTTCAAACAAACTCAGTTCAAACAACCTCAGTTTAAACAACCTCAGTTCAAACAACCTCACTTCAAACAACCTTACTCCAAACAGCCTCACTTCAAACAGCCTCACTTCAAACAGCCTCACTTCAAACAATCTCACTTCAAACAACCTCACTTTAAACAACCTTACTCCAAACAGCCTCACTATAAACAGCCTCACTTCAAACAATCTCACTTCAAACAACCTCAGTTCAAACAACCTCACTTCAAACAACCTCACTTCAAACAACCTCAGTTCAAACAACTTCACTTCAAACAGCCTCACTTCAAACAACCTCAGTTCAAACAGCCTCACTTCAAACAACCTCACTTCAAACCACCTCACTTCAAACAACCTCACTTCAAACCAGCTCACTTCAAACAACCGCACTTCAAACCGCCTCACTTCAAACAGCCTCACTTCAAACAGCCTCACTTCAAACAACCTCACTTCAAACAGCCTTACTTCAAACAACCTCACTTCAAACAACCTCACTTCAACCAACCTCACTTCAAACAACCTCACTTCAAACAACCTCACTTCAAACAACCTCACTTCAAACAACCTCACTTCAAGCAGCCTCACTTCAAACAGCCTCACTTCAAACAGCCTCACTTTAAACAACCTCACTTCAAACAGCCTTACTTCAAACAACCTCACTTCAAACAACCTCACTTCAAACAACCTCACTTCAAACAGCCTCACTTCAAACAGCCTCACTTCAAACAGCCTCAGTTCAAACAACCTCAGTTTAAACAACCTCAGTTCAAACAACCTCAGTTCAAACAACCTCACTTCAAACAGCCTCGCTTCAAACAACCTCACTTCAAACAACCTCACTTCAAACAACCTCACTTCAAACAACCTCACTTCAAACAATATCACTTCAAACAACCTCAGTTCAAACAACTTCACTTCAAACAGCCTCACTTCAAACAACCTCACTTCAAACAATCTCACTTCAAATAACCTCACTTCAAACAACCTCACTTTAAACAATATCACTTCAAACAACCTCACTTCAAACAACCTCACTTCAAACAACCTCACTTCAAACAGACTCATTTCAGAAAATCTCACGTCAAACAGCCTCATTTAAAAAAATCTCACTTCAAACAACCTCACTTCAAACAACCTCACTTCAAACAACCTCACTTCAAACAACCTCACGTCAAACAGCCTCAGTTCAAACAGCTTCAGTTCAAACAGCCTCAGTTCAAAAAGCTTCAGTTCAAGCAATCTCACTTCAAACAGCCTGAGTTTAAACAACCCACTTCAAAGAGTTTCAGTTCAAATCACACACACTAACAACATACACAACACAATCACACACTGACAACATACACAACACAATCACACACTAATAACACACACAACACAATCACACACTAACAACACACACAACACAATCAAACACTAACAACATACACAACACAATCACACACTAACAACACAATCACACACACTAACAACACAATCACACACTAACAACATACACAACACAATCACACACTAACAACACACACAACACAATCACACACACTAACAACACACACAACACAATCACACACTAACAACATACACAACACAATCACACACTAACAACTTACACAACACAATCACACACTACCAACACACACAACACAATCACACACTAACAACACACACAACACAACCACACACTAACAACATACACAATACAATCACACACTAACAACATACACAACACAATCACACACTAATAACACACACAACACAACCACACACTAACAACATACACAACACAATCACACACTAACAACACACACAACACAATCACACACTAACAACATACACAATACAATCACACACTAACAACACACACAACACAATCACACACTAACAACACACACAACACAATCACACACACTAACAACATACACAACACAATCACACACACTAACAACATACACAACACAATCACAAACACTAACAACATACACAATACAATCACACACTAACAACATACACAATACAATCACACACACTAACAACACACACAATACAATCACACACTAACAACATACACAACACAATCACACACACTAACAATGCACACAACACATCACACACTAACAACATACACAACACATCACACACTAACAACACACACAACACAATCACATACACTAACAACGCACACAACACAATCACACACACTAACAACATACACAATACAATCACACACACTAACAACATACACAACACAATCACACACACTAACAACACAATCACACACTAACAACATACACAACACAATCACACACTAACAACACACACAACACAATCACACACTAACAACATACACAACACAATCAAACACTAACAACATACACAACACAATCACACACTAACAACACACACAACACAATCACACACTAACAACATACACAAAACAATCACACACTAACAACTTACACAACACAATCACACACTACCAACACACACAACACAACCACACACTAACAACATACACAATACAATCACACACTAACAACATACACAACACAATCACACACTAATAACACACACAATACAACCACACACTAACAACATACACAACACAATCACACACTAACAACACACACAACACAATCACACACTAACAACATACACAATACAATCACACACTAACAACACACACAACACAATCACACACTAACAACACACACAACACAATCACACACACTAACAACATACACAACACAATCACAAACACTAACAACATACACAACACAATCACAAACACTAACAACACACACAATACAATCACACACTAACAACATACACAACACAATCACACACACTAACAATGCACACAACACAATCACACACTAACAACACAATCACACACACTAACAACACAATCACACACACTAACAACATACACAACACATCACACACTAACAACACACACAACACAATCACACACACTAACAACACACACAACACAATCACACACACTAACAACATACACAATACAATCACACACACTAACAACATACACAACACAATCACACACACTAACAACACAATCACACACTAAGAACATACACAACACAATGACACACGTTAACAACATAAACAACACAATCACACACACTAACAACATACACAACACAATCACACACTAACAACACACACAACACAATCACACACTAACAACACACACAACACAATCACACACATTAACAGCAAACACAACACAATCACACACACTAACAACATACACTACACAATCACACACTCACAACATACACAATACAATCACACACTAACAACACACACAACACAATCACACACTAACAACACACACAACACAATCACACACACTAACAACATACACAACACAATCACACACACTAACAACATACACAACACAATCACAAACACTAACAACATACACAATACAATCACACACTAACAACATACACAATACAATCACACACACTAACAACCCACACACAATTAAAGCACACACTAACAACATACACAACACAATCACACACACTAACAACGCACACAACACAATCACACACACTAACAACATACACAACACAATCACACACACTAACAACATACACAACACAATCACACACACTAACAACATACACAATACAATCACACACTAACAACATACACAATACAATCACACACACTAACAACACACACAACACAATCACACACACTAACAACATACACAACACAATCACACACACTAACAACATACACAATACAATCACATACACTAACAACACACACAACACAATCACACACTAACAACATACACAACACAATCACACACTAACAACATACACAACACAATCACACACTTTAACAACATACACAACACAATCACACACACTAACAACATACACAACACAATCACACACACTAACAACACAATCACACACTAACAACATACACAACACAATCACACACGTTAACAACATACACAACACAATCACACACACTAACAACATACACAACACAATCACACACTAACAACACACACAACACAATCACACACTAACAACACACAACACAATCACACACACACTAACAACATACACAACACAATCACACACACTAACAACATACACAACACAATCACACACTAACAACATACACAACACAATCACACACTAACAACATACACAACACAATCACACACACTAACAACATACACAACACAATCACAAACACTAACAACACACACAACACAATCACACACTAACAACATACACAACACAATCACACACTAACAACACACACAACACAATCACACACTAATAACATACACAACACAATCACACACTAACAACATACACAACACAATCACACACACTAACAACATACACAACACAATCACACACTATCAACATACACAACACAATCACACACTAATAACATACACAACACAATCACACACTAACAACACACACAACACAATCACACACACTAACAGCACACACAACACAATCACACACTATCAACATACACAACACAATCACACACTAATAACATACACAACACAATCACACACACTAACAACACAATCACACACACTATCAACATACACAACACAATCACACACTAACAACATACACAACACAATCACACACTAACAACATACACAACACAATCACACACACTAACAACATACACAACACAATCACACACTAACAACACAATCACACACACTAACAACACAATCACACACTAACAACATACACAACACAATCACACACTAACAACACACACAACACAATCACACACACTAACAACACACACAACACAATCACACACACTAACAACATACACAATACAATCACACACACTAACAACACACACAACACAATCACACACACTAACAACACAATCACACACTAACAACATACACAACACAATCACACACGTTAACAACATACACAACACAATCACACACACTAACAACATACACAACACAATCACACACTAACAACACACACAACACAATCACACACTAACAACACACACAACACAATCACACACACTAACAACATACACAACACAATCACACACACTAACAACATACACAACACAATCACACACTAACAACATACACAACACAATCACACACACTAACAACATACACAACACAATCACACACTAACAACATACACAACACAATCACACACACTAACAACATACACAACACAATCACAAACACTAACAACACACACAACACAATCACAAACACTAACAACACACACAACACAATCACACACTAACAACACACAACACAATCACACACACTAACAACATACACAACACAATCACACACACTAACAACATACACAACACAATCACAAACACTAACAACACACACAACACAATCACACACTAACAACACACATAACACAATCACACACACTAACAGCATACACAACACAATCACACACACTAACAACATACACAACACAATCACACACTAACAACATACACAACACAATCACACACTAACAACATACACAACACAATCACACACATTAACAACACACACAACACAATCACACACTAATAACATACACAACACAATCACACACACTAACAACATACACAACACAATCACACACTAACAACACACACAACACAGCCACACACTAACAACATACACAACACAATCACACACTAACAACATACACAACACAATCACACACTAACAACATACACAACACAATCACACACACTAACAACATACACAACACAATCACACACTAACAACATACACAACACAATCACACACATTAACAACACACACAACACAATCACACACACTAACAACACACACAACACAATCACACACTAACAACACACACAACACAATCACACACACTAACAACACACACAACACAATCACACACACTAACAACATACACAACACAATCACACACTAACAACATACACAACACAATCACACACACTAACAACATACACAACACAATCACACACTAACAATATACACAACACAATCACACACATTAACAACACACACAACACAATCACACACACTAACAACATACACAACACAATCACACACTAACAACATACACAACACAATCACACACATTAACAACACAATCACACACACTAACAACACACACAACACAATCACACACTAACAACACACACAACACAATCACACACTAACAACATACACAACACAATCACACACTAACAACATACACAACACAATCACACACACTAACAACATACACAACACAATCACACACTAACAACATACACAACACAATCACACACATTAACAACACACACAACACAATCACACACTAATAACATACACAACACAATCACACACTAATAACATACACAACACAATCACACACTAACAACACACACAACACAACCACACACTAACAACATACACAACACAATCACACACTAACAACATACACAACACAATCACACACTAACAACATACACAACACAATCACACACACTAACAACATACACAACACAATCACACACACTAACAACATACACAACACAATCACACACTAACAACATACACAACACAATCACACACATTAACAACACACACAACACAATCACACACTAATAACATACACAACACAATCACACACTAATAACATACACAACACAATCACACACTAACAACACACACAACACAACCACACACTAACAACATACACAACACAATCACACACATTAACAACACACACAACACAATCACACACTAATAACATACACAACACAATCACACACTAACAACATACACAACACAATCACACACTAACAACACACACAACACAACCACACACTAACAACATACACAACACAATCACACACTAACAACATACACAACACAATCACACACTAACAACATACACAACACAATCACACACACTAACAACACACACAACACAATCACACACTAACAACACACACAACACAATCACACACACTAACAACATACACAACACAATCACACACTAACAACATACACAACACAATCACACACACTAACAACATACACAACACAATCACACACTAACAACATACACAACACAATCACACACATTAACAACACAATCACACACACTAACAACACACACAACACAATCACACACTAACAACACACACAACACAATCACACACTAACAACATACACAACACAATCACACACTAACAACATACACAACACAATCACACACACTAACAACATACACAACACAATCACACACACTAACAACATACACAACACAATCACACACTAACAACACACACAACACAATCACACACACTAACAACATACACAACACAATCACACACTAACAACATACACAACACAATCACACACACTAACAACACACACAACACAATCACACACATTAACAACACACACAACACAATCACACACTAACAACATACACAACACAATCACACACTAACAACACACACAACACAATCACACACTAACAACACACATAACACAATCACACACACTAACAACATACACAACACAATCACACACATCTAAAAGAAACAGTTTAATTACAGGTGGTATAAAATCTCCTGAGATGCTCCGACCTGGGAATTCTGGGAATTCTGGGAATTGTGCTATACTAAAGCTCCAGGATCTCGGGGGCAGAGCGTCTGAGGCTGGGCCGGTGTAGTGGTGCTCAGGGCTGTGATCTCTTACCGGAGACTGTGAGCGCGGAGCTGTTTGCTGGACAGGATCTCCGGATGTGCGACACCGCGGAGGTCCAGGAACAGATCCTTACACTCGGGACGGATCTCGAACAGCCTGATCCCAGAGAACATTCCCAATCAGGCCACTCCCACTGCCACTCCTACTCCTACTCCCACTGCCACCCCGACTCCTACTCCCACTCCAACCCCCACTCCTACTCCCACTCCCTTTGCTACTCCCACTGCCACCCCCACTCCTACTCCCAGTCCAACCCCTACTTCTACTCCCACTGCTACTCCCACACCCACTGCCCCTCCCACTGCCCCTCCCATTGCCACTGCCCCTCCCACTGCCACTCTGACTGCAACTGCCACCAGCAGCGCTCCTGATTCCAGACTACATCCGTCACAACAAAGCCAGCAGTACAAACACCTCCTACACCAACACCTTACACCAACACCTCCTACACCAACACCTCCTACACAAAAGCCTCCTACACCAACACTTCTTACACCAACACCTCCTATACAAACACCTCCTACACCAACACATATACCAACACCTCCTACACAAACACCTCTTACACCAACACTTCCTACACAAAAACCTCCTAAACCAACACCTCCTACACCAACACTTCTTACACAAACACTTCCTACACAAACACCTATGCCAACACCTCCTACACCAACACTTCTTACACCTTCTACACAAAACCTCCTACACCAACACCTCCTACACAAAAACCCCCTACACCAACACTTCTTACACCAATATCTCCTACACAAACACCTCCTACACTAACACAAACACCTCCTACACCACCACCTCCTACACAAACAACTCCTACACAAAAACCCCCTACACCAACACTTCTTATACCAACACCTCCTACACAAACACCTCCTAGACCAACACCTCCTACACCAACACCAACACCTCCTACACAAACACCTTCTACACCAGTACTTCTTACACCAACACCTCCTACACAAACACTTCTTACACTAACACCTACTAAACTAACACCTCCTATACAACACTTCTTACACCAACACCTCCTACACCAGCACTTCTTACACCAACACCTTCTACACCAACACTTCTTTCACCAACACCTCCTACACCAACACTTCTTATACCAACACCTCCTACACAAGTGCCTCCTACACAAGCGCCTCCTAGACCAACACTTCCTACACCAACACCTCCTACACAAACACCTTCTACACCAGTACTTCTTATACCAACACCAACACTTCTTACACTAACACCTACTAAACAAACACCTTCTACACCAACACCTCCTACACCAACACCTCCTACACAAACGCCTCCAACACAAACACCTACTACAACATTTTTTACACCAACACCTCCTACACCAACACAAACACCTCCTACACCAACACAAACACCTCCTACACCAACAGTTGTTAAACTAACACCTACTACACAAACACCTCCTACAACAACACAAACACCTCCTACACCAACAGTTGTTAAACTAACACCTACTACACCAACACCTCCTACACCAACACTTCTTTCACCAACACCTTCTACACCAACACCTCCTACACCAACACTTCTTACACCAACACCTCCTACACAAACACCTACTACACCAACACTTCTTACATCAACACTTCCTACACAAGAACCTCATACACCAACTCCTCCTAAACCAACACCTCCTACACCAGCACTTCTTGCACCAACACCTCCTACACCAAAACTTCTTTCACCAACACCTTCTACACCAACACCTCCTACACCAACACTTCTTACACCAACACCTACTACACAAACACCTCCTATACCAACACTTCTTACATCAACACTTCCTACACAAGAACCTCCTACACCAACTCCTCCTAAACCAACACATCCTACACCAACACTTCTTATACCAACACCTCCTACACAAACACCTCCAAGACTTCTTACACAAACACTTCCTACACAAACACCTATGCCAACACCTCCTACACAAACACCCCCTACACAAACACTTCTTATACCAACACCTCCTACACAAGCGCCTCCTACACCAACACCTCCTAGACCAACACTTCCTACACAAAAACCTCCTACACCAACACTTCTTACACTAACACCTACTACACAAACACTTCCTATACCAACACTTTTTACACCAACACAACCTACATCAACACTTTCTACACAAACACCTCCTACACCAACACTCTTTACACCAACACCTCCTATACAAACACCTCCTACACAAACACGTCCTCCACCAACGCTTCTTACACCAACACATCCTACACCAGCACTTCTTACACCAACACCTCCTACACCAACACTTCTTTCACCAACACATTCTACACCAACACCTCTTACACCAACACTTCTTACACCAACACCTTCTACACAAACGCCTCCAACACAAACACCTCCTACACCAACACAAACACCTCCTACACAAACACCGCCTAGACCAACACATTCTACACAAACACTTTTTACACCAACACCTCCTACATAAGTACAAATACCTCCTACAACACCCCCTACACCAACATCTCCCACACAAACATTTCCTACACCAACACAAACCCATCCTACACCAAGCCCTCCTACACAAACACAACCTCCCACACAAAAACCTCCTACACAAACACCAACACCTCCTACACCAACACCTCCTACACTGACACCTCCTACACCGACACCTCCTACACAAACACATATACAACCACCTTTTATACAAAGCTCTTCTACACAAACATCTACACAAACAACTCCTCACATGGGGAACCAGCTCTTGTGTGCTCTCCAGGTTGAAGATGGGTTCCAAACAGTAATGCCTGTACAGAAGGTTCTGCGGGTAGGGGAACCCGTCTGCACCCTGCAGGTCCCCCAGATCTTTATCTGCTTAAGCTGTGAACATGTCTCTCCTCAAAGTCCACATCACCTGCCGTTTACTGTCCAGAGGAGAATAAACAAACACCGAGTTCAGGACGTCCACCTCGCTTCTTCACCTGCAGCTCCAGAAAAAACACCTCCAGCACCTGAACCTCCTACACCAACACCTTCTACACAAACACCTCCTACACCAACACACCTGAACCTGGAGAACGGCAACAGAACCTCGTATCTGATGATATGATCCACTGTACTGAACCTGCTCACCTCACAAACATGATGACTCCAGTTTTGTTGGCATCAGACTGAACGGATCTCCATGACTGTCTGATCAGCTCCTTCTGCTCGTCACTCACGCTGACCACCATCAGACCTTCCTCACCTTCACTCTGAGGCTCCGACCAGGAGGAGAGCCTGCAGCCCATAGTCCCCGCAGTGATGGATAAATCCTGGTTCTAGATACACCGGAGAACCTTCAGTGACTGCAGCCAGTAAGCTTCTATACTAGATGAGTAGTTCATTAATATCCAACTCAGAACTTACAGGTGTTGGAGGTGTTGGAGGTGAGAGTGCTCAGAATGTGCGTTGTGTCTGTTTATCGGTCACCTGTTTCACACCTGAGGGTTTATTACAGAGGGCGGAGCTTCTTCCCGAGAGCCGCACTGTTACAAACAATACATTTGCATAAAATTTACATATTTCTCCAAAACACCACACCGGTGACGTTCCTCACCGACACCGCCGGAGGAACCTTACAAGAACAAACAACAATCTAGAACACAGCACTGAGAACCGCTCCCATTAAACCAGCACTTTCAGGTTCTCTAAAGAACCACAGAATGTAAAGGTTCTATGTCAGTTTAAGGGTTCTCTAGGCTGGAGCTGTAGCGAGACCTCCTCAGGCCGCCGTCATTATTATTGTTATTATTATTATTATTATTATTATTATTATTATTTGGTATTATTGACGTTCTAACGATGATGAATATTAATATTAATAATGGTGATGAGTGCTGAGAGTGGAGAAACAAGCAGAGCGCTCAGATATTTAAATATAGATTTATAGAAACTCGGAAAATCACAGAATCATAAATATCAGACGAGCAGACGTTAGATTAAATAAACACATACAGAGAAAATCAGACAGAACAGTTTACATTAAAACAGTGAGAGCTCAGAGTGAGTGCTGGAGTGGTCAGTAAGAGTGGTCAGAGACTTTGAGTGGTCAGGGGCGTATAAGTGGTCCACTAGTGGTCTGTCCGTTCGTTACAGTGAATGTGATTCGTAGAGAAGGTGAGGAGGTCTGACGTTCCAGATTCAGTCAGACATTAAGACACCTCGGTTCCAGAGCCGGTTATTCTCTACAGACCGGTTACTGAACCTGAGCCGAGCTTCAGAACCAGCTCTTCATCTCAAGTTCAGGAACTTCTCTCTCAGGTTCTTTACGACACCCGCCTGACCCGCGTCCGCCTTTTTCCCAGAATCCACAGCGTTCCCAGGAGCTTCGTCTAACCGCTCAGCGTCTTTGCTTCTGTCCGTCCTGGACGCGGGTTCTGACCGGGACTCCTCCCTCTGCCGGTATTCCTCCGATTCCTGATAAGCACGGCAGCGATCGATAACGGCCATTATTGAGATCTTCTCTCGGGTGGTGGGCGAACGGATCTGGACGTAGTGGTCTTCCAAGCCGTCGGTTTCTGTGACAGATGCAGGTTCTTTCAAAGGTTCCTCTCTTCTATCAGCTTCATCTGCTGCCTCAGGAACCTTCTCTACAACAACGACCTTCTTTTCGTCGTGCAGTGTGGCCTGAGCGGAGATGTAGTAGCCACTACTGACCTTCTCGGTTTGGAGGTCCTGTAGGTCTCTCAGATACAGCCCACTGAGTTTGTGGTCCAGAGAGCCAGCTCGGTTCAGCCGTACCTGAGGGTCCACGCAATCCCCTCTGGAGTGCGCTTTGCAGGCTGGAGCCACGCCCGCGCTGGAGAGAACCAGACTGGAGCTGCAGCTGGAGCGTCTCCTCGGGCCGCAGTCGGTCATCTTCTCGGGCACCGAGCAGCTCCGGCCAGCAGGGGGCAGCTGCAGAGACGTGCCGTGAGTGATGTGGGTGTATTTTGAACGCAGCTCGCTCACGTCCGGCCAATCAAAGCCCTCGGCTGACGACGGGCTCAGAGGACTCTTGGAGCGCGAACGTCTCGGAGATGAAGCTCGCGCGCTGCTGCTGGAGCTGGTTGAGTCGACTGGGGTCTTCTGGCCAGGAGGAATCTTCTCACATCCAGTTAGGGGCAGCGTCAGGGTGGGTCTTTCTGTAAATCAGAGGACACCAAATTAGTGGACATTAGGACAATTTAACTGGAAGATTAGTGTGTTTGTCAACATTCTGAGACAAACTGACCACCTGACACTCAAGATCACTGGAGTGACCACGCCGGAAACACTCCACTCTTCATCCAGAGCTAAAACTGTTCTGGACCTTCTGATACCAAACATGTGGGAATCATACTGGATCGTGTTGAAGGTCAAATTTAAGAAGGTAGACTGAGATGTTGCCTTCAGAACCCAGAGAGTTAAAACTGAGCCCAACACTTCACAGGAGAACAGTCTGACTCAGGTCCTCAAACCCTGACCTCCAATTAGGCTTCTGGTGCTGCAACTTGCAATGACTGGTACTGGTACACTCAGCGGTCAGTCTCAACAACGCTGTAGTGAACAGCCAGCCGGAGATCTGAGCCGGACAGATACGACTCCCGTAGACCGTTCAGCTGGCGCCCCCTGCAGTCCCGGCGAGGGTAAATTCAGTTTCAGACCCTCTAATCACAAAGAAATGATTTTCTCCTGAAAAGGACAGAGACTGACCCCCGTATGTCAGACTGGCCTTTCCTTAAAGCACTGACCACATCTGAGACTGACCGACCGTCTAAAGGCTCCACCCTTTCTGTAGCACGATAATACAGTTCATGTATTGATCAGCTGCTCTGAAATGATTTAGAATGAATGATTATTGGTTATCAGTTTATGTGGAGGGTGTATTCTCTACATGTGTATGATGTCCCACTCCAGCGCGCACTGCTGGGTCACCCATCTGGTCCCACATGACCTTAAAACGTAGTCTTGTTCAGTCAGATTCTGTGGCGGGACCTGCTTGTCATGTGGAAATATAAACATCTACAATCAACAAAGACATCTGACTGGATTCAAAACTCAGACTTTAAGATCTCTGGTCTACCAGTGACGGTACCACAAAGTCCATCAGAAGGATCTACTAAATAACTAGTGTCTGGTTCCAATCAATGCTCCAGAGAGTGAACTCCAGACACAGCAGGCAAATTTTCATAAAGATCATGAAGATCAGGAAGATCAGGAAGATCATGAAGATCAGGAAGATCAGGAAGATCAGGAAGATCAGGAAGATCATGAAGATCAGGAAGATCAGGAAGATCAGGAAGATCATGAAGATCAGGAAGATCATGCGAGTAACTCCAGAGGACAGTGCGCGCTGGGCTTTATGTTCTTACATTTTTTAATTCAAAAGTCAAGATCTTTATTCAAACGTAATTGTTGTACCTTTCGAGACTTTCTCAGGCTTCTCCTCCAACACCGACGCCAAATTCCTTTTCACAAACATCGTCTCTGCGTCCCGGCCCCTCTGTTGGACCACCGGATAGGTGCACTTGATGCGCTGACTGTACTTCCGGGCGAGATGGATGACCTTACTCTGAGCACTCCCTGATGACTGTGGATCTATGCACTCCTCGTCTTCAGCCTCGGTTCTTAACTGAATAATCCTCGGGACTGGGGCCCTCAGAGACCGACACTCTGCCTCTCCTGGTCTGTACATGACCGCCTCGTTCAGACTGACCGTACGACCCAGACCTTTTCCTTTGACCGGTGATGGTGTGGAAGATTCCTCTGAAATAGTGCTGAGGCCATCAAGCACCATGCTGTCACCATCCTGAGCTTCTGAACCTTGACTTGTGTTTTGGGAGGTTCTGGAGAGGCTGGAGCACGCTCCTCTAAATCGAGGCATTTCTCTAGATCGCAAGGCTTTACGCTCTTGCTGAGACCTGGTGACCTCTCTCTCCATATCTTGCCAGACTTTGATCATCTCAGCTGATGGGCGGAAAATCTCTTCTTGGAGGTTTTCTGGCTTTGTTTGAGCAGTTTGTGGATTGACAGTGCCATCTACCTCAGAATGAAACAGGTCTGCATCCTTAACTTTGTTGGACTCAATCGAATCAGAAGATACACTGGTAACGAAGTGGTTCCTGAAGGTATCAGCTGCACCTTTACTGGGCTCTGAAACAGATGAGGTAACTAAAGAAGCTTCCATGCTTGGACCTCCTGTTGGCCCAGACGCAGGTGTGATCTTGTTTGTGGCGAGATTGTTATTGTCCCTGGGAAAGCTGTTAAAGCGACTGACTGAGCTCCTCACGAGTCCACTGGGGATATACGTGAGGCTCTCTCGGCGCTTCAGGCTGAAGGTTGCGTCCTGGTGTTCTGCATCCTCGTAGTAGCTCTTGATCTTGTCGATGAGCAGCTGGTCTTGCTTGGACAGAGTTGAATCTCTTCTCCGATGGATGCCTGAATCAAACAGGTTGTCTTCCCTCGGGGACAGGAAGGAAAAATCTGTCTCTTGCGTCTGTGGAAGTCCTTGGTGGTCCGAAGAGGCGCTGCCCCGGCGGTACGGACGCTCGCGCCCTTCTGTCAGACTGAGACTGCTGCCTGTCCGGCTGGGTAGCCGTGGAGATGGGCAGCCCAGGGAGCGGACCTCATCTGATGCCGGGCTGCTGCGCTGATTGCTGCTGAGAAAATGTTCAGCGATGACGCCGGCCTTGTCCAGCACTGAGGACGGCAGGATGCTGCCGGACTGTGTTTCATGCCCAATGTCCTCTTCTTCTTCTGAGGATTCTCCTGGAGTCAAATCTTGCTGCACTGGAGCTTCATCTCTGGAGGGTTCATCTCCCTCTTCTTTCAGGTCCTCTCCATGCTCCTTCCACTCGGGTGGTTCCAGAGTATCAAGGTTGCTGCTGTCCTGCGGTTCCACTTCTGTTGATTCTGCATCAGATATGAACTTGAACTGCAGTTCCTCTGTGGAACCCCTGTGAGATGCATCACTGGGTATTTCTGATATGATCTCTGGAGCCTACAAATCAAGAAACAAGGAGATTAGCTCTACATCCATCAGTACACTGAAAGGAAGTATTGTGTAAAGAGTGAGTTTTCTGGAGTACTAGAGTAAAGCTGAGTGAGGCAGCAGTGTTGAGATGGATTGTGATGTGTTGTAATGTTTTGTGATGTGTTGTGATATATTTGTAATGTGTTGTGATGAATTGCGATGTGTTGTGAAGAACTGTGATGGATTGTGATGCATTTGTGATGTATTGTGACAGACTGTAATGGATTGTGATGTGTTGTGATGTGTTGCGATGAATTGTGATGTGTTGGTGCGTGGTGATGAACTGGCGTGGATTGTGATGTGTTGTGATGGGTTGTGATGTGTTGTGACTGATATTAGGGGGTTGTGATGTGTTGTGATGAATTGTGATGGATTGCGATGTGTTGTGATGAATTGTGATGTGTCGTGATGAATTGTGATGTGTTGTGATGAATTGTGATGTGTTTGTGATGTGTTGCAATGGATTGTGATGTGTTGATGTGTTGTGATGAACTGTCGTGAATTGTGATGTGTTGTGATGAATTGTGATGTGTTTGTGATGTGTTGCAATGGATTGTGATGTGTTGATGTGTTGTGATGAACTGTCGTGGATTGCGATGTATTTGTGATGTGACGGATTGTAATGTGTCGATGTGTTGTGATGGACTGTGATGCATTGTGATGAGTTGTGATGTGTTGTGATGGATGTGATGTCTTGTGATGAGTTGTGATGTGTTTTGATGTATTTGTGATGTGTTGGATTGTAATGGATTGTGATGTGTTGATGTGTGGTGATGAGTTGTGGTGGATTGTGATGTGTTGTGGTGAATTGTGAGGGATTGTGATGTGTTGATGTGTTGTGATGAACTGTCGTGGATTGCGATGTGTTGTGATGAACTGTCATGGATTGTGATGTGTTGTGATGAACTGTCGTGGATTGTGATGTGTTGTGATGGATTGTGATGTGTTGATGTGTTGTGATGAACTGTCGTGGATTGTGATGTGTTGTGATGGATTGTGATGTGTTGATGTGTTGTGATGAACTGTCGTGGATTGCGATGTATTTGTGATGTGACGGATTGTAATGTGTCGATGTGTTGTGATGGACTGTGATGCGTTGTGATGAGTTGTGATGTGTTGTGATGGATGTGATGTGTTGTGATGAGTTGTGATGTGTTTTGATGTATTTGTGATGTGTTGGATTGTAATGGATTGTGATGTGTTGATGTGTGGTGATGAGTTGTGATGGATTGTGATGTGTTGATGTGTTGTGATGAACTGTCGTGGATTGTGATGTATTTGTGATGTGACGGATTGTAATGTGTCGATGTGTTGTGATGGACTGTGATGCGTTGTGATGCGTTGTGATGAGTTGTGATTGATAGATTGTAATGTGTTGTGATGGGTTGTGATGTGCTGTGGTGGGTTGTGACTGATTGCAATGGATTGTGATGTGTTGATGTGTTTGTGATGGATTGTGATGTGTTGTGATGGGTTGTAATGTGTTGTGATGAGTTGTGATTGATGGGTTGTGATGTGTTGTGATGGATTGTGATGGGTTGTGATGGGTTGTTGTGTTGTAATGAGTTGTGATGAGGTGTGATTTGTTGTGCCTGATTGTAATGGATTGTGGTGAGTTGTGATGGATTGTGATGTGTCTTGGTGAAATGTAATGTATTGTGACGAGTTGTTATGGATTGTGATGTGTTGTGATAAGTTGTGATGACTTGTGATGTGTTGTGATGTGATTGGATTGTAATGGATTGTGATGTGTTGATGTGTGGTGATGAGTTGTGATGGATTGTGATGTGCTGTGATGACTTGTGGTGTGTTGTGATGGATTGTGATGTGTTGTGATAAGTTGTGATGACTTGTGATGTGTTGTGATGTGATTGGATTGTAATGGATTGTGATGTGTTGATGTGTGGTGATGTGCTGTGATGACTTGTGATGTGTTGTGGTGGATTGTGATGTGTTGTGATGAGTTGTGGTGAGTTATGAGCTGTGATGTGTTGTGACTGATTGTAATGGATTGTGATGAGTTGTGATGGATTGTGATGTGTTGTGGTGATTTATGATGAATTGTGATGTGTTGTGATGAGTTGTTATGGGTTGTGGTGTGTTGTGATGGATTGTGATGAGTTGTGATGTGATGGATTGTGATGTGTTGTGATGAACTGTCATGGATTGTGATGTGTTGTGATGAATTGTGATGTGTTTGTGATGAGTTGTGATGTGTTTTGATGTATTTGTGATGTGTTGGATTGTAATGGATTGTGGTGAGTTGTGATGGATTGTGATGTGTTGTGATGGATCGTGATGTGTTGTGATGGATTGTGATTAGTTGTGATATGTTGTGACTGATTGTAATGGATTGTGATGTGTTGTGATGAGTTATGATGGATTGTGATGTGTTGTGATGAGTTGTGGTGAGTTGTTATGAGCTGTGATGTGTTGTGACTGACTGTAATGGATTGTGATGAGTTGTGATGGATTGTGATGTGTTGTGGTGAGTTATGATGAATTGTGATGTGTTGTGATGAGTTGTTATGGGTTGTGATGTGTTGTGATGGATTGTGATGAGTTATGATGGATTGTGATGTGTTGTGATGAGTTGTGATGTGTTGTGATGTGTTGTGATGGGTTGTGATGTGCTGTGATGGATTGTGATGGGTTGTGATGGATTGTGATGTGTTGTGCTGAGTTGTGATGGGTTGTGATGGGTTGTGATGGATTGTAATGCGCTGTGGTGGGTTGTGACTGATTGCAATGGATTGTGATGGATTGTGATGTGTTGTGATGGGTTGTAATGTGTTGTGATGGGTTGTAATGTGTTGTGATGAGTTGTGATTGATGGATTGTGACGAGTTGTTATGGATTGTGATGTGTTGTGATGGATTGTGATGACTTGTGATGTGTTGTGATGAGCCGTGATTGATGTATTTGTGATGTGTTGGATTGTAATGGATTGTGATGTGTTGATGTGTGGTGATGAGTTGTGATGGATTGTGATGTGCTGTGATGATTGTGATGACTTGTGATGTGTTGTGATGTGTTGATGTGTTGTGATGAGTTGTGATGGGTTGTGATTGATGGATTGTAATGTGCTGTGGTGGGTTGTGACTGATTGCAATGGATTGTGATGGATTGTGATGTGCTGTGGTGGGTTGTGACTGATTGCAATGGATTGTGATGTGTTGTAATGGGTTGTAATGTGTTGTGATGAGTTGTGATTGATGGATTGTGATGTGTTGTGATGGATCGTGATGTGTTGTGATGGGTTGATGTGTTGTGATAAGTTGTGATGAGTTGTGATGTGTTGTGCCCGATTGTAATGGATTGTGGTGAGTTGTGATGGATTGTGATGTGTTGTGATGGATTGTGATGAGTTGTGATGTGTTGTGACTGATTGTAATGGTTTGTGATGTGTTGTGATGAGTTATGATGGATTGTGATGTGTTGTGATGAGTTGTGGTGAGTTGTTATGAGCTGTGATGTGTTGTGACTGACTGTAATGGATTGTGATGAGTTGTGATGGATTGTGATGTGTTGTGGTGAGTTATGATGAATTGTGATGTGTTGTGATGAGTTGTGATGAGTTGTTATGGGTTGTGATGTGTTGTGATGGATTGTGATGAGTTGTGATGGATTGTGATGTGTTGTGATGAGTTGTTATGGGTTGTGATGTGTTGTGATGAGTTGTGATGCGCTGCGATGGATTGTGATGGGTTGTGATGGATTGTGATGTGTTGTGCTGAGTTGTGATGGATTGTGATGGGCTGTGATGGATTGTGATGTGTTGTGATTTATTTGTTGGAATTTAATTTTAGAAAAACTGTGGTAGTACAGAACCACTATATCTCTAGCTGTGCTAATGCTATCGTTAGCGGTTTGGAAGAGACTAATGATGACCAATGATCTTAGATCAATAGAAAACATACTACACATTTCATCATACATACACACAGACACCTGTAGAGACCCCTGAGAGGGAAAACTGCCCACCTGCTCTGTGCTGTACTGGGTCTCAGTCACTCCGCTCTCGTCCGGTCTTGCTGGAGGAACGTTTCCGTTTCTGCAGACCTTCTGAGCGAGATCTTCATCCTGACAGAGCACAGGAGGAGATCAGGACCGGTCAGAGCTCAGGACTCTGTCTGGTCAGTGAAGTCCAGTTCAGCCTCACTGACCGATTAATCATGTACGTTAGAACCAACACTGTGAGACGTTTACACTGAAACAATGTCCTCCATAATCAGACGCTGAAGATCAGTACGGTCACCTGTCTGAGTACAGATCAGATCTACTGAACCTCCAGTTTCCTGGGAAAGTGGGCGGGCTTCTCTGGACGTTGGTGTCCGACTTGAGTGACAGTTCTGAGAAATGTGTTTGACCAATCAGTGGCCTGCACTATTTCTGGCTCCACCCCTTTCCTGGTTCTATACACTCGGTACCGTGGGAGGAAGGTACAGTCACTGAGTCTGATCCTGGATCAGTCAGCGAGCTGAGCTGCAGCGTCTGGTGCAGAAACACCTGAAACTCTGCTGTACCTGAATGTTTAGGTCCTTCTCAGTTAATCAGACGGAGAAGTTTTAGGTGAAGTATCTCAAAGCAGCTGGACTGGAGAGGAGATCGGACTCTATTGCAACATATAAACTAACCCGGACGCCGGTGAAGCTGAGCACGCCGGTCGTAGACGAGCTGAAAGGCGGATGGTATTTTGTGTTTACATAAGTTTTAATGTTTTCAGTATTTTACCGTATGAAGAGTCGGTCTGTGTATATAATCAGAGTCCGATCTAAACATCTCAACTTCAGAAAATTAAACACAGTCAGACTCCTACTCAATTACCTTCTCCTCCACACGTCGTCCTACTCAACTACCTTCTCCTCCACACGTCCTCCTACTCAACAGCCTTCTCCTCCACACGTCCTCCTACTCAACTACCTTCTCATCCACACGTCCTCCTACTCAACAACCTTCTCCTCCACACGTCGTCCTACTCAACTACCTTCTCCTCCACACGTCCTCCTACTCAACAGCCTTCTCCTCCACACGTCCTCCTACTCAACAGCCTTCTCCTCCACACGTCGTCCTACTCAACTACCTTCTCCTCCACACGTCGTCCTACTCAACTACCTTCTCCTCCACACGTCCTCCTACTCAACAGCCTTCTCCTCCACACGTCCTCCTACTCAACTACCTTCTCATCCACACGTCCTCCTACTCAACAACCTTCTCCTCCACACGTCCTCCTACTAAACTACCTTCTCATCCACACGTCCTCCTACTCAACTACCTTCTCCTCCACACGTCCTCCTACTCAACTACCTTCTCCTCCACACGTCCTCCTACTCAACTACCTTCTCATCCACACGTCCTCCTACTCAACTACCTTCTCCTCCACATGTCCTCCTACTCAACAGCCTTCTCCTCCACACGTCCTCCTACTCAACTACCTTCTCATCCACACGTCCTCCTACTCAACTACCTTCTCCTCCACACGTCCTCCTACTCAACTACCTTCTCCTCCACACGTCCTCCTACTCAACTACCTTCTCCTCCACATGTCCTCCTACTCAACTAGCTTCTCCTCCAGACGTCCTTCTACTCAACTACCTTCTCCTCCAGACGTCCTCCTACTTAACTACCTTCTCCTTCACACGTCCTCCTACTCAACTACCTTCTCCTCCACACGTCCTCCTACTCAACTACCTTCTCCTCCACACGTCCTCCTACTCAACTACCTTCTCCTCCAGACGTACTCCTACTCAACTACCTTCTCTTACAGACGTCCTTTTACTCAATTACCTTCTCCTCTAGACGTCCTTCTACTCAACTACCTTCTCCTCCAGACGTCCTCCTACTCAACTACCCTCTCCTCCACACGTCCTCCGACTCAACTACCTTCTCCTCCACACGTCCTCCTACTTAACTACCTTCTCCTCAACACGTCCTCCTATTCAACTACCTTCTCCTCCACACGTCCTCCTACTAAACTACCTTCTCATCCACACGTACTCCTACTCAACTACCTTCTCTTACAGACGTCCTTTTACACAA
This sequence comes from Megaleporinus macrocephalus, assembly GCA_021613375.1. Taxonomy (NCBI): domain Eukaryota; kingdom Metazoa; phylum Chordata; class Actinopteri; order Characiformes; family Anostomidae; genus Megaleporinus; species Megaleporinus macrocephalus. The sequence goes on along the minus strand of CM038707.1, from coordinate 52,182,982 downwards.
CTACCTTCTCCTCCACACGTCCTCCTACTTAACTACCTTCTCCTTCACACGTCCTCCTACTTAACTACCTTCTCCTTCACACGTCCTTCTACTCAACTACCTTCTCCTCCAGACGTCCTTCTACTCAACTATCTTCTCCTCCACACGTCCTCCTACTCAACTACCTTCTCCTCCACATATCCTCCTACTCAGCTACCTTCTCCTTTAGACGTCCTTCTACTCAACTACCTTCTCCTCCAGACATCCTCCTACTCAACTACCTTCTCCTCCACACGTCCTTCTACTCAACTACCTTCTCCTCCACACGTCGTCCTACTCAACTACCTTCTCCTCCACACGTCCTCCTACTCAGCTACCTTCTCCTCCAGACGTCCTCCTACTCAACTACCTTCTCCTCCAGACATCATTCTACTCAAGAACTACCTTCTCCTCCAGACGCCCTTCTCCTCAAGAACTACCTTCTCCTCCAGACATCCTTCTTCTCAAGAACTACCTTCTCCTCCAGACGCCCTTCTCCTCAAGAACTACCTTCTCCTCCAGACATCCTTCTTCTCAAGAACTACCTTCTCCTCCAGACATCCTTCCATTTAACATGGCTAATGAAAGCATATAGAAGTAATGAGGCACTTGTTAGAGGTTGAGGCGCTGTGAATGGTGGAAACCACAGAGCTGGTGATAGTGATAGAACATCACTGCATCTGCAGTTCACTAGACAGCAGCACAGTGACATGATAATATTAATTATTAGATCATAACCGTAACAGCCCTGGATAATAATTTCACTCAGACCGTGTGGTCAGCTCCAGAATTTCTGGACTGTGAGACTTGTGAACTGGAAGGTGGGAGCTAAGAAGCAGAAGGTGAGAAGCTTCATGCAGTGTTTCCAGGCGAGTTAGCCCTGTGAAGTTCTCCAGGCAGCATGTTAGTCCTGAGGAGCGCAGCAGAGTGGAGATGTTAATCTGTTAGATATGGGATTAAGACCCTAGCGACGGCGGCGAGAGCCTCACCGATGTGAACCCAGCAGAAAGCAGAGCTCGGGCTCTATAGTGCCAGCAGGAGATAGCTGCTAGCATGGAGCTAGCGAAGTCTGCTACCTGGTCGTCCTCCATCAGAATATCATCAGACCCACTTTCCTCTCCGTCCTCCTCCTGCTGGAACAGGGTGAGCTTCGCTGGAGGAGAATCTTCTTCCCTGTCGCTGGGGTTCAACGTCTGAGCTTCAACTTCTCCTACGATGGAGCCCAGACTGCTGATGCTAGCGGCGGTCTGTAACGGCTGCCGGTCAGCAGCAGATTCCTCTTCACTGTCCGCCTCCTGGAGCATCGGGTCAGGATTTAAACACTGATTACAGTAAAGGAACCTGAGGAGGACTGAACTCCACAGTGAGGAGTTAACCTGAACATGGTGGGTCTCATACGTTCACGTTAGTCCTCAAAACCATCCACGTCCACTAAAGAGCAGAGCTGAACTGGTGGGCTTACTATAAACACCATATAGACCAGAACTCATGATCTCCTCATTTCACCTCCAGCTTCCATTCATGTCACTCAACTGACCAAAACAGAGAAGTCCAAACTAATCTAACGAGGTTCTGCAGATTTATGAGTTTAAATTAATCATATAGAAAATTCCCGATACGAGTAATAAATAAACAATAATTAAATTATTAGTGTTTATTAGTTCGTCTTACCTTCAGAACCGCTGCGAGATTCACAGACACGTCAGGACACGCAGAGAACCGAGCAAGAACATCATTAATCAGACAAACATGTAACATTAAAGGATCTGATCAAATCAATAAACATTCAATAAACGATCAATAAACGTTCAGCGTGTAAGTATTTACCTTTGGAGTTTTTCAGAATCTGTCTGGTCAGTTCTGCAAATCACAAACAGGAGATTCAGCGATTAATAATAACTCTAATCTCTCAGATACAGGTAAGAGGTGAGGTCACTTACCTGACTTGCGTCGTCCCTGGCGACCGTTGGTGTCCTCTGATTGGTGGGTGGCCCCCTTTTTCAGTCTCTCTGGGCTGTACCGGTACCTCGGGTCTACGGCACAGATTCATTTTTCAAAACAATAACAATCACAGGTGATCAATAACAATCACAGGTGATCAATAACATTCATCTCAGCGAGAATCCTGTAATAAACACTTACAGATAGAATCCATTTCCAGAATCGCCTCTTTAGCCTAAACACAAACCACAGAGTCACACAGAGTCCATTAGGACCCCCGAGTCAGCAAGGCCCCCCCCCCCCCTCCGAGTCAGCAAGGCCCCCCCGAGTCAGCAGTGTGTATTTTAACTGATCAGTGATTTCCTGAAGGTCCGCCGGTGAGAAGCTATGAAGACGCTGTGTGAAGGTGGAGATTGTAAACATGGTCCTGTTTGTTTGTTTGTTTGTTTGTTTGTAATCAGATAATCAGGTACCTTCTGAGGAATCACAGCCTGGTGATTCTCTAAAATCAGACGTTTGATGTGATGCGCCCACAGTTTCCTCTCTTCTACCGTCCGAGCCTGAGGCGAAGGGTCAAAGGTCATTCACAGGGTCACAGTTACTGAAGCTGTTTAACGTTAGTGGTCAGTTTTCAATGTGTGTTGAGTGTAGAGTGTGGAATGGTCAGTGTTGAGTGTAGAGTGTGGAATGGTCAGTGTAGAGTGTGGAATGGTCAGTGTTGGGTGGTCAGTGTTGGGTGGTCAGTGTAGAGTGTAGAGTGTGGAATGGTCAGTGTTGGGTGGTCAGTGTAGAGTGTAGAGTGTGGAATGGTCAGTGTAGAGTGTGGAATGGTCAGTGTTGAGTGTAGAGTGTGGAATAGTCAGTGTTGGGTGGTCAGTGTAGAGTGTGGAATGGTCAGTGTTGGGTGGTCAGTGTAGAGTGTGGAATGGTCAGTGTTGAGTGTAGAGTGTGGAATGGTCAGTGTAGAGTGTGGAATGGTCAGTGTTGGGTGGTCAGTGTAGAGTGTGGAATGATCAGTGTTAGGTGGTCAGTGTAGAGTGTAGAGTGTGGAATGGTCAGTGTTGGGTGGTCAGTGTAGAGTGTAGAGTGTGGAATGGTCAGTGTAGAGTGTGGAATGGTCAGTGTTGAGTGTAGAGTGTGGAATAGTCAGTGTTGGGTGGTCAGTGTAGAGTGTGGAATGGTCAGTGTTGGGTGGTCAGTGTAGAGTGTGGAATGGTCAGTGTAGAGTGTGGAATGTTCAGTATTGGGTGGTCAGTGTAGAGTGTGGAATGGTCAGTGTTGAGTGTAGAGTGTGGAATGGTCAGTGTTGGGTGGTCAGTGTAGAGTGTGGAATGGTCAGTGTTGAGAGTAGAGTGTGGAATGGTCAGTGTTGAGTGTAGAGTGTGGAATGGTCAGTGTTGAGTGTAGAGTGTGGAATGGTCAGTGTTGGGTGATCAGTGTAGAGTGTGGAATGGTCAGTGTTGAGTGTAGGGTGTGGAATGGTCAGTGTTGGGTGATCAGTGTAGAGTGTGGAATGGTCAGTGTTGAGTGTTGGGCGGTCAGTGTTGGGTGGTCAGTATTGGGTGGTCAGTGTTGGGTGGTCAGTGTAGAGTGTGGAATGATCAGTGTTGGGTGGTCAGTGTAGAGTGTGGAATGGTCAGTGTTGAGTGTAGAGTGTGGAATGGTCAGTGTTGGCTGGTCAGTGTAGAGTGTGGAATGGTCAGTGTAGAGTGTGGAATGTTCAGTGTTGGGTGGTCAGTGTAGAGTGTGGAATGGTCAGTGTTGAGTGTAGAGTGTGGAATGGTCAGTGTTGGCTGGTCAGTGTAGAGTGTGGAATGTTCAGTGTTGGGTGGTCAGTGTAGAGTGTGGAATGGTCAGTGTTGAGTGTAGAGTGTGGAATGTTCAGTGTTGGGTGGTCAGTGTAGAGTGTGGAATGGTCAGTGTTGAGTGTAGAGTGTGGAATGTTCAGTGTTGGGTGGTCAGTGTAGAGTGTGGAATGGTCAGTGTTGAGTGTAGGGTGTTGGCTGGTCAGTGGTGGGTGGACGTACCTGAACAGTGTGGGGCTGTTTGGGATGTTTGTAGTGTTTGTAGTGAGTGTGGTCAGTGTTAGGCGGTCAGTGTTGGGTGGTCAGTGTTGGGCGGTCAGTGTTTGGTGGTCAGTGTTGGGTGGTCAGTGTTTGGTGGTCAGTGTTTGGTGGTCAGTGTTGGGTGTTGGCCGGTCAGTGTTGGGTGGTCAGTATTGGGTGTTGGTGGTCAGTGTTGGGTGTTCAGTATTGGGTGTTGGGTGGTCAGTGTTGGGTGGTCAGTATTGGGTGTTGAGTGGTGGGTGTTGGGTGGTCAATGGTGGGTGTTGGGTGGTCAGTGGTGGGTGGACATATCTGAACAGTGTGGGGCTGTTTGGGATGTTTGTAGTGAGTGTGGTCAGTGTTGGGTGGTCAGTGTTGGGTGGTCAGTGTTGGGCAGTAGTGTTGGGTGGACGTACCTGAACAGTGTGCGGCTGTTTGGGTTGTTTGTAGTGTTTGTAGTGAGTGTGGTCAGTGTTGGGCGGTCAGTGTTGGGTGGTCAGTGTTGGGTGGTCAGTGTTGGGCGGTAGTGTTAGGCGGTCAGTGTTGGGCGGTAGTGTTAGGCGGTCAGTGTTGGGTGGTCAGTGTTGGGCGGTCAGTGTTGGGTGGTCAGTGTTGGGCGGTCAGTGTTTGGTGGTCAGTGTTGGGTGTTGGGCGGTCAGTGTTGGGTGTTCAGTATTGGGTGTTGGGTGGTCAGTGTTGGGTGGTCAGTATTGGGTGTTGAGTGGTGGGTGTTGGGTGGTCAGTGGTGGGTGTTGGGTGGTCAGTGGTGGGTGGTCATATCTAAACAGTGTGGGGCTGTTTGGGATGTTTGTAGTGAGTGTGGTCAGTGTTGGGTGGTCAGTGTTGGGTGGTCAGTGTTGGGCAGTAGTGTTGGATGGACGTACCTGAACAGTGTGCGGCTGTTTGGGTTGTTTGTAGTGTTTGTAGTGAGTGTGGTCAGTGTTGGGCGGTCAGTGTTGGGTGGTCAGTGTTGGGCAGTAGTGTTGGGTGGACGTACCTGAACAGTGTGGAGCTGTTTGGGATGTTTGTAGTGAGTGTGGTCAGTGTTGGGTGGTCAGTGTTGGGTGGTCAGTGTTGGGCGGTCAGTGTTGGGTGGTCAGTGTTGGGTGGTCAGTGTTGGGCGGTCAGTGTTGGGTGGTCAGTGTTGGGCGGTCAGTGTTGGGTGGTCAGTGTTCGGTGGTCAGTGTTGGGTGGTCAGTGTTGGGCGGTCAGTGTTGGGTGGTCAGTGTTGGGCGGTCAGTGTTGGGTGGTCAGTGTTGGGCGGTAGTGTTGGGTGGACGTACCTGAACAGTGTGCGGTTGTTTGGGATGTTTGTAGTGAGTGTGGTCAGTGTTGGGTGGTCAGTGTTGGGTGGTCAGTGTTGGGCGGTCAGTGTTCGGTGGTCAGTGTTGGGTGGTCAGTGTTGGGCGGTCAGTGTTGGGTGGTCAGTGTTGGGCGGTCAGTGTTGGGTGGTCAGTGTTGGGCGGTAGTGTTGGGTGGACGTACCTGAACAGTGTGCGGTTGTTTGGGATGTTTGTAGTGAGTGACGCTGAAACACAGAGAGTCTTTAGCGCTTTCAATCAGCATCAGAGTGGAACACTGTACAAACAAACAAACAAACAAACAAACATTAAAAACACATCAACACAGTTCAGTTCTTAACGCACAATAACACAACACACAATACACAACACACAAACACACAAACAACACACGACAATACATGACAACGCACAAACAACACACAACACACAACAATACACAACAAAACACAAACACATGACAATACACAAACAACACACAACAACACAAACACACATACAACACACAACAACACACAAACAACACACGACAACACAACAATACACAAACAACACACAAACAACACACGACAACACAAAAACACACAAACAACACAAACAACACACAACCAACACACGACAACACACAAACAACACGACAACACACAAACAACACACAACAACACACAACACACAAACAACACACAACAACACACAAACACACAACACACAAACAACACACGACAACACAACACACAAACACACAACCAACACACAAACAACACCCAAACACACAAACAACACACGACAATACACGACAACACACAAACAACACACAAACAACACACAACACACAACAACACACAAACAACACACAACAACACACAACACTGCAGTCAAAACTCAGAGTAACAGTTTAAACAGTAGCATGTTGTTGTTTTTGTTGTCTGATAAACAGATAAACAGATAATAAACAGTAATTCAGTAAATTCTCCAAAATCAGAACATCAAATATAAACAGACCTCCAACCCAGAACCAGAGGAACTCCACTGTGTGTGTGTAGTCATGGGAATTGTTTATTAATAGTAACTGATCAATGAGTGGTGTATTAATAGTAACTAATCAATAAATGGTGTATTAATAGTAACTGATCAATAAATGGTGTGTTAATAGTAACTGGTCAATAAATGGTGTATTAATAGTAACTGATCAATAAATGGTTTATTAATAGTAACTGATCAATAAATGGTGCATTAATAGTAACTGATCAATAAATGGTGTATTAATAGTAACTGATCAATAAATGGTGTTTTAATAGTAACTGGTCAATAAATGGTTTATTAATAGTAACTGGTCAATAAATGGTTTATTAATAGTAACTGATCAATAAATGGTGTATTAATAGTAACTGATCAATAAATGGTGTATTAATAGTAACTGGTCAATAAATGGTTTATTAATAGTAACTGATCAATAAATGGTGTATTAATAGTAACTGGTCAATAAATGGTGTATTAATAGTAACTAATCAATAAATGGTGTATTAATAGTAACTGGTCAATAAAAAGGTTTATTAATAGTAACTGGTCAATAAATGGTGTATTAATAGTAACTGGTCAATAAATGGTGTATTAATAGTAACTGATCAATAAATGGTGTATTAATAGTAACTGGTCAATAAAAAGGTTTATTAATAGTAACTGGTCAATAAATGGTGTATTAATAGTAACTGGTCAATAAATGGTGTATTAATAGTAACTGATCAATAAAAAGGTTTATTAATAGTAACTGGTCAATAAATGGTGTATTAATAGTAACTGGTCAATAAAAAGGTTTATTAATAGTAACTGGTCAATAAATGGTGTATTAATAGTAACTGGTCAATAAAAAGGTTTATTAATAGTAACTGGTCAATAAATGGTTTATTAATAGTAACTGGTCAATAAAAAGGTTTATTAATAGTAACTGGTCAATAAATGGTGTATTAATAGTAACTGGTCAATAAAAGGTGTATTAATAGTAACTGGTCAATAAAAGGTGTATTAATAGTATCTGATCAATAAATGGTGTATTAATAGTAACTGATCAATAAATGGTGTGTTAATAGTAACTGGTCAATAAATGGTGTATTAATAGTAACTGGTCAATAAAATGGTGTATTAATAGTAACTGATCAATAAATGGTGTATTAATAGTAACTGATCATTAAATGGTGTATTAATAGTAACTGGTCAATATATGGTGTATTAATAGTAACTGGTCAATAAATGGTGTGTTAATAGTAACTGGTCAATAAATGGTTTATTAATAGTAACTGGTCAATAAATGGTGTGTTAATAGTAACTGGTCAATAAATGGTTTATTAATAGTAACTGGTCAATAAATGGTGTATTAATAGTAACTGGTCAATAAATGGTTTATTAATAGTAACTGATCAATAAATGGTGTGTTAATAGTAACTGGTCAATAAATGGTGTATTAATAGTAACTGGTCAATAAAATGGTGTATTAATAGTAACTGATCAATAAATGGTGTATTAATAGTAACTGATCATTAAATGGTGTATTAATAGTAACTGGTCAATATATGGTGTATTAATAGTAACTGGTCAATAAATGGTGTGTTAATAGTAACTGGTCAATAAATGGTTTATTAATAGTAACTGGTCAATAAATGGTGTGTTAATAGTAACTGGTCAATAAATGGTTTATTAATAGTAACTGGTCAATAAATGGTGTATTAATAGTAACTGGTCAATAAATGGTTTATTAATAGTAACTGATCAATAAATGGTGTATTAATAGTAGCTGATCAATAAATGGTGTATTAATAGTAACTGATCAATAAATTGTTTATTAATAGTAACTGATCAATAAATGGTGTATTAATTGTAACTGATCAATAAATGGGGTATTAATAGTAACTAATCAATAAATGGTGTATTAATAGTAACTGATCAATAAATGGTGTGTTAATAGTAACTGGTCAATAAATGGTGTGTTAATAGTAGCTGATCAATAAATGGTGTATTAATAGTAACTGATCAATAAATTGTTTATTAATAGTAACTGGTCAATAAATGGTGTATTAATAGTAACTGATCAATAAATGGTTTATTAATAGTAACTGATCAATAAATGGTGTATTAATTGTAACTGATCAATAAATGGGGTATTAACAGTAACTGATCAATAAATGGTTTATTAATAGTAACTGGTCAATAAATGGTGTATTAATAGTAACTGGTCAATAAATGGTTTATTAATAGTAACTGATCAATAAATTGTTTATTAATAGTAACTGATCAATAAATGGTGTATTAATAGTAACTGATCAATAAATGGTTTATTAATAGTAACTGATCAATAAATTGTTTATTAATAGTAACTGATCAATAAATGGTGTATTAATAGTAACTGATCAATAAATGGTTGGATGTATGTTTAAAATGAATCTGAAGCTAGTCTGAAGAGTCTGATAGTCTGATTAGAGTGAAGTGAATGTTATGGTAATCTGATGTAGGTCTGAAGCGAGTCTGACTCGAGTCTAAAGCAGGTCTGATATTGGTCTTCAGCGAGTCTGATGTGAGTCTGACTCGAGACTGATGTGGTTCTGATGTGGATCTGACTTGAGTCTGATGTGGGTCTGATATGGGTCTGACTCGAGACTGATGTGGGTCTGATGTTGATCTGACTTGAGTCTCATGTGGGTCTGATATGGGTCTGACTCGAGACTGATGTGGGTCTGATGTTGGTCTAATGTGAGTCTGAAGCAGGTCTGATGGTGCTCTTCAGTGAGTCTGATGCGGGTCTGACTTGAGACTGATGTGAGTCTGATATGGGTCTGACTCGAGTCTCATGTGTGTCTGACTCAAGTCTGATGTGGGTCTGACTCGAGTCTGATGCGGGTCTGACTCAAGTCTAATGTGTGTCTGACTCGAGACTGATGTGGGTCTGATGTTGGTCTAATGTGAGTCTGAAGCAGGTCTGATGGTGCTCTTCAGTGAGTCTGATGCGGGTCTGACTTGAGACTGATGTGGGTCTGATATGGGTCTGACTCGAGTCTCATGTGTGTCTGACTCGAGTCTGATGTGGGTCTGACTTGAGTCTGATGCGGGTCTGACTTGAGACTGATGTGGGTCTGATATGGGTCTGACTCGAGTCTCATGTGTGTCTGACTCGAGTCTCATGTTTGTCTGACTCGAGTCTGATGTGGGTCTGACTCGAGTCTGATGCGGGTCTGACTCGAGTCTGATGTTTGTCTGATATGGGTCTGACTCGAGACTGATGTGGGTCTGATATGGGTCTGACTCGAGACTGATGTGGGTCTGATATGGGTCTGACTCGAGACTGATGTGTGTCTGACTCGAGTCTGATGTGGGTCTGACTCGAGTCTGATGTGGGTCTGACTTTGAGACTGATGTGGGTCTGATGTGGGTCTGAAGCAGGTCCGATGGTGCTCTTCAGTGAGTCTGATGTGTGTCTGACTCGAGTCTGATGTGTGTCTGACTCCAGTCTGATGTGGGTCTGACTTTGAGACTGATGTGGGTCTGATGTGGGTCTGAAGCAGGTCTGATGGTGCTCTTCAGTGAGTCTGATGCGGGTCTGACTTGAGACTGATGTGGGTCTGATATGGGTCTGACTCGAGTCTCATGTGTGTCTGACTCGAGACTGATGTTTGTCTGACTCGAGTCTGATGTGGGTCTGACTTTGAGACTGATGTGGGTCTGATGTGGGTCTGAAGCAGGTCCAATGGTGCTCTTCAGTGAGTCTGATGTGTGTCTGACTCGAGTCTGATGTGTGTCTGACTCCAGTCTGATGTGGGTCTGACTTTGAGACTGATGTGGGTCTGAAGCAGGTCTGATGGTGCTCTTCAGTGAGTCTGATGCGGGTCTGACTTGAGACTGATGTGGGTCTGATATGGGTCTGACTCAAGTCTCATGTGTGTCTGACTTGAGTCTGATGCGGGTCTGACTTGAGACTGATGTGGGTCTGACTCGAGTCTCATGTGTGTCTGACTCGAGTCTCATGTTTGTCTGACTCGAGTCTGATGTGGGTCTGACTCGAGTCTGATGTTTGTCTGATATGGGTCTGACTCGAGACTGATGTGGGTCTGATATGGGTCTGACTCAAGACTGATGTGGGTCTGATATGGGTCTGACTCGAGACTGATGTGTGTCTGACTCGAGTCTGATGTGTGTCTGACTCCAGTCTGATGTGGGTCTGAAGCAGGTCCGATGGTGCTCTTCAGTGAGTCTGATGTGTGTCTGACTCGAGTCTGATGTGTGTCTGACTCCAGTCTGATGTGGGTCTGACTTTGAGACTGATGTGGGTCTGATGTGGGTCTGAAGCAGGTCTGATGGTGCTCTTCAGTGAGTCTGATGCGGGTCTGACTTGAGACTGATGTGGGTCTGATATGGGTCTGACTCGAGTCTCATGTGTGTCTGACTCGAGACTGATGTGTGTCTGACTCGAGTCTGATGTGGGTCTGACTTTGAGACTGATGTGGGTCTGATGTGGGTCTGAAGCAGGTCCGATGGTGCTCTTCAGTGAGTCTGATGTGTGTCTGACTCGAGTCTGATGTGTGTCTGACTCCAGTCTGATGTGGGTCTGACTTTGAGACTGATGTGGGTCTGAAGCAGGTCTGATGGTGCTCTTCAGTGAGTCTGATGCGGGTCTGACTTGAGACTGATGTGGGTCTGATATGGGTCTGACTCAAGTCTCATGTGTGTCTGACTCGAGTCTGATGTGGGTCTGACTCAAGTCTGATGCGGGTCTGACTTGAGTCTGATGCGGGTCTGACTTGAGACTGATGTGGGTCTGACTCGAGTCTCATGTGTGTCTGACTCGAGTCTCATGTTTGACTCGAGTCTGATGTGGGTCTGACTCGAGTCTGATGTTTGTCTGATATGGGTCTGACTCGAGACTGATGTGGGTCTGATATGGGTCTGACTCGAGACTGATGTGGGTCTGATATGGGTCTGACTCGAGACTGATGTGTGTCTGACTCGAGTCTGATGTGTGTCTGACTCGAGTCTGATGTGGGTCTGACTTTGAGACTGATGTGGGTCTGATGTGGGTCTGAAGCAGGTCTGATGGTGCTCTTCAGTGAGTCTGATGCGGGTCTGACTTGAGACTGATGTGGGTCTGATATGGGTCTGACTCGAGTCTCATGTGTGTCTGACTCGAGACTGATGTGTGTCTGACTCGAGTCTGATGTGGGTCTGACTTTGAGACTGATGTGGGTCTGATGTGGGTCTGAAGCAGGTCCGATGGTGCTCTTCAGTGAGTCTGATGTGTGTCTGACTCGAGTCTGATGTGTGTCTGACTCCAGTCTGATGTGGGTCTGACTTTGAGACTGATGTGGGTCTGAAGCAGGTCTGATGGTGCTCTTCAGTGAGTCTGATGCGGGTCTGACTTGAGACTGATGTGGGTCTGATATGGGTCTGACTTAAGTCTCATGTGTGTCTGACTCGAGTCTGATGTGGGTCTGACTCAAGTCTGATGCGGGTCTGACTTGAGTCTGATGCGGGTCTGACTTGAGACTGATGTGGGTCTGACTCGAGTCTCATGTGTGTCTGACTCGAGTCTCATGTTTGACTTGAGTCTGATGTGGGTCTGACTCGAGTCTGATGTTTGTCTGATATGGGTCTGACTCGAGACTGATGTGGGTCTGATATGGGTCTGACTCGAGACTGATGTGGGTCTGATATGGGTCTGACTCGAGACTGATGTGTGTCTGACTCGAGTCTGATGTGTGTCTGACTCGAGTCTGATGTGGGTCTGACTTTGAGACTGATGTGGGTCTGATGTGGGTCTGAAGCAGGTCTGATGGTGCTCTTCAGTGAGTCTGATGCGGGTCTTACTGAGATGTGTGTTTTGTAGACGTAGTGCTCTCCGCGGCGCTTGGTGATGAGGAGCGCGCGGTCGAAGAGGAAGAGCGTCCGCTCGTTTTTGGCGCGGTGGACGCGGAAGGTGCCCTCCAGGACCAGCTCTCCGTACGTGGTCAGATCCGGCCCTTTCCAGTTAATGAGCAGAGATTGGACCTCCTGAGGAACATCAGCGAGAAAAAGATCTGATTACAGCTTCAGTCTCTCCTCCAACCCCCAGAATTCAGTTCCTCACTGACTCAAACTCTGACTTTAACAGTTTCAGATCTTTACAGAGTCAGAATGAGAATCTGATAACAGTCTGTTTCTCTCAGTGAGTCTAATACACCTGCACAGGTGAGCGTCCAGCATCTGACAGACCTTCACACACCTGGAGCTGCTCTTCTACAGAGGTTCAGACGAGGGTTCAGAAATACCTGCAGACGAACGGCGTGCTCGTGTTTTCTCTTCATGTCGTTGATGTACCAGGCGACTCCCGTCATAGTGTAGATCGCCTCCTCCACCACCTCGTACCCCTCCTCATCCGGATCAAAGTGCTTAGCTATTTCCTAAAAACAAACACCATCACACCACAGTTCAGAGAAGATCTCAGTCTTAAACTCCATTCATGGTGGAGGGATACATGCAGGACGCTGTGAGGTTCAAATAGTCCCCAAAGAAAACCTAGTATTTTCAGATCTTCCACATTTTACCATCAACATCCAGATAAACTCAGAAGACACGTGTAGCTTCACTGGTGGGTTTTATAGTAAATACAATGTGTAGATTAGTGTTGTAGACATGGAGACCCCTGGTTACCATCACCACCACTGTAAACACCATCACCACCACTGTAAACACCATCACCCCCACTGTAAACATCATCACCAGTACTGTAAACACCATCACCACCACTGTAAACACCACCACCACCACCACTGTAAACACCATCACCACCACTGTAAACACCATCACCACCGCCACTGTAAACACCATCACCACCACTGTAAACACCATCACCAGCACTGTAAACACCATCACCACCACTGTAAACACCATCACCACCACTGTAAACACCACCACCACCACCACTGTAAACACCATCACCACCACTGTAAACACCATCACCACCACCACTGTAAACACCATCACCACCACTGTAAACATCACCACCACTGTAAACACTACCACTGTATTCACCATCACCACCATTGTAAACACTACCTCTGTAAACACCATCACCGCCATTGTAAACACCATCACCACCACTGTAAACATCACCATCACCACTGTAAACACCATCACCACCACTGTAAACACCATCACCACCACCACTGTAAACATCAGCACCACTGTAAACACCATCAGCACCACTGTAAACACCATCATCACCACTGTAAACACCATCACCACCACTGTAAACATCACCACCACTGTAAACACCACCACCACCATCACCGTAAACACCATCACCACCACTGTAAACACCATCACCACTACCACTGAAAACACCATCACCACCACTGTAAACATCACCACAACTGTAAACACCACCACCACCACCACTGTAAACACCATCACCACCACTGTAAACATCACCACCACTGTAACCATCACCACCACTGTAAACATTATCACCACCACTGTAAACATCACCACCACTTTAAACATCATCACCACCACTGTAAACACCATCACCACCACTGTAAACACCATCACCGCCACTGTAAACATTATCACCACCACTGTAAACACCATCATCACCACTGTAAACACCATCACCACCACTGTAAACACCATCACCGCCACTGTAAACATTATCACCACCACTGTAAACACCATCACCACCACTGTAAACACCATCACCACCACTGTAAACACCATCACCACCACTATAAACACCATCACCACCACTGTAAACACCATCACCGCCATTGTAAACACCATCACCACCACTGTAAACACCATCATCACCACTGTAAACATTATCACCACCACTGTAAACACCATCACCACCACTGTAAACATCAGCACCACTGTAAACACCATCACCACCACTGTAAACACCATCACCACTACCACTGAAAACACCATCACCACCACTGTAAACATCAGCACCACTGTAAACACCATCACCACCACTGTAAACACCATCACCACCACCACTGTAAACACCACCACCACCACCACTGTAAACACCATCACCACCACTGTAAACACCATCACCACCACTGTAAACACCATCACCGCCATTGTAAACACCATCATCACCACTGTAAACATTATCACCACCACTGTAAACACCATCACCACCACTGTAAACATCAGCACCACTGTAAACACCATCATCACCACTGTAAACATTATCACCACCACTGTAAACACCATCACCACCACTGTAAACATCAGCACCACTGTAAACACCATCACCACCACTGTAAACACCATCACCACCACCACTGTAAACATCAGCACCACTGTAAACACCATCACCACCACTGTAAACACCATCATCACCACTGTAAACACCATCACCACCACTGTAAACATCACCACCACTGTAAACACCACCACCACCATCACCGTAAACACCATCACCACCACTGTAAACACCATCACCACTACCACTGAAAACACCATCACCACCACTGTAAACATCACCACAACTGTAAACACCACCACCACCACCACTGTAAACACCATCACCACCACTGTAAACATCACCATCACCACTGTAAACACCATCACCACCACTGTAAACACCACCACCACCACTGTAAACACCACCATCACACTGTAAACACCATCGCCACCACTGTAAACACCATCACCACCACCACTGTAAACATCAGCACCACTGTAAACACCACCACCATCACCGTAAACACCATCACCACCACTGTAAACACCATCACCACTACCACTGAAAACACCATCACCACCACTGTAAACATCACCACAACTGTAAACACCACCACCACCACCACTGTAAACACCATCACCACCACTGTAAACATCACCATCACCACTGTAAACACCATCACCACCACTGTAAACACCACCACCACCACTGTAAACACCACCATCACCACTGTAAACACCATCGCCACCACTGTAAACACCATCACCACCACCACTGTAAACATCAGCACCACTGTAAACACCATCACCACCACTGTAAACACCATCACCACCACTGTAAACACCATCACCGCTATTGTAAACACCATCACCACCACTGTAAACACCATCACCACCACTGTAAACACCATCACCACCACTGTAAACATTATCACCACCACTGTAAACATCACCACCACTTTAAACATCATCACCACCACTGTAAACACCATCACCACCACTGTAAACACCATCACCGCCACTGTAAACATTATCACCACCACTGTAAACACCATCATCACCACTGTAAACACCATCACCACCACTGTAAACACCATCACCGCCACTGTAAACATTATCACCACCACTGTAAACACCATCACCACCACTGTAAACACCATCACCACCACTGTAAACACCATCACCACCACTATAAACACCATCACCACCACTGTAAACACCATCACCACCACTGTAAACATCACCACCACTGTAAACACTACCACTGTATTCACCATCACCACCACTGTAAACACTACCACTGTAAACACCATCACCGCCATTGTAAACACCATCACCACCACTGTAAACATCACCATCACCACTGTAAACACCATCACCACCACTGTAAACACCATCACCACCACCACTGTAAACATCAGCACCACTGTAAACACCATCGCCACCACTGTAAACACCATCATCACCACTGTAAACATCACCACCACTGTAAACACCACCACCACCATCACCGTAAACACCATCACCACCACTGTAAACACCATCACCACCACTGTAAACATCACCACCACTGTAAACACCACCACCACCACCACTGTAAACACCATCACCACCACTGTAAACACCATCACCACCACTGTAAACACCATCACCGCCATTGTAAACACCATCACCACCACTGTAAACACCATCATCACCACTGTAAACATTATCACCACCACTGTAAACACCATCACCACCACTGTAAACATCAGCACCACTGTAAACACCATCATCACCACTGTAAACATTATCACCACCACTGTAAACACCATCACCACCACTGTAAACATCAGCACCACTGTAAACACCATCACCACCACTGTAAACACCATCACCACCACCACTGTAAACATCAGCACCACTGTAAACACCATCGCCACCACTGTAAACACCATCATCACCACTGTAAACACCATCACCACCACTGTAAACATCACCACCACTGTAAACACCACCACCACCATCACCGTAAACACCATCACCACCACTGTAAACACCATCACCACCACTGTAAACATCACCACCACTGTAAACACCACCACCACCACCACTGTAAACACCATCACCACCACTGTAAACACCATCACCGCCATTGTAAACACCATCACCACCACTGTAAACACCATCATCACCACTGTAAACATTATCACCACCACTGTAAACACCATCACCACCACTGTAAACATCAGCACCACTGTAAACACCATCACCACCACTGTAAACATCACCACAACTGTAAACACCACCACCACCACCACTGTAAACACCATCACCACCACTGTAAACACCACCATCACCACTGTAAACACCATCACCACCACTGTAAACACCACCACCACCACTGTAAACACAATCACCACCACTGTAAACACCACCATCACCACTGTAAACACCATCGCCACCACTGTAAACACCATCACCACCACCACTGTAAACATCAGCACCACTGTAAACACCATCACCACCACTGTAAACACCATCACCACCACTGTAAACACCATCACCGCTATTGTAAACACCATCACCACCACTGTAAACACCATCACCACCACTGTAAACACCATCACCACCACTGTAAACATCACCACCACTTTAAACATCATCACCACCACTGTAAACACCATCACCACCACTGTAAACACCATCACCGCCACTGTAAACATTATCACCACCACTGTAAACACCATCATCACCACTGTAAACACCATCACCACCACTGTAAACACCATCACCGCCACTGTAAACATTATCACCACCACTGTAAACACCATCATCACCACTGTAAACACCATCACCACCACTGTAAACACCATCACCACCACTGTAAACACCATCATCACCACTGTAAACACATCACCGCCACTGTAAACATTATCACCGCCACTGTAAACATTATCACCACCACTGTAAACATTATCACCACCACTGTAAACATCATCACCACCACTGTAAACACCATCACCGCCACTGTAAACATTATCACCGCCACTGTAAACATTATCACCACCACTGTAAACACCATCACCACCACTGTAAACATTATCACCACCACTGTAAACACCATCACCACCACTGTAAACATTATCACCACCACTATAAACATTATCACCACCACTGTAAACAGTATGTAGCTGTCTAGGAGGAGGTGGTTGGCCGTCACTGTTTGTGGAGAGTGTTTGAAGGTGCTGACCTGAAGGAGGAGGTGATATTTCAGGATGCGCTGGACCGGTTTGAGCAGGTAGGAGCCGAGCGGGAGTGAACGTTTCAGAGCCGCCTGGCGCTCCCGGAAAAACTTCGCCAGAGTTTTATTCCTCATACAGTCGGTCAGAGCCGCGACGGAGCTGAACAGAGGAACAGGCAGTACTGATTAATCGCTGACCGACAACCTGATTCATTAACTCATACAGTTCTTAAACAACCCAAACAACACAAACTGAATAATCAGCACCTCTACTAAATACTCTAAATACTGTAAACTATCTAAATTACTCTAAATACTGTAAACTATCTAATTAACTCTAAATACTGTAAACTATCTAAATTACTCTAAATAGTCTAAAATACTTAAATATGCTCAAAAAATCCAATATCAAATGCTCTAAATACAGTAAAAGTCAGAATACTCTACAATGCTCTTAATATTCTAAACAAGTTAACATTCTGAATATTATAAACTTAATACTCTAAAATACTCTAAATACTGTAAACTATCTAAATTACTCTAAATACTGTAAACTATCTAAATTACTCTAAATACTATAAACTATCTAAATTACTCTAAATACTGTAAACTATCTAAAATACTCTAAATACTGTAAACTATCTAAATTACTCTAAATACTATAAACTATTTAAATTACTCTAAATACTGTAAACTATCTAAAATACTCAATACTGTAAACTATCTAAATTACTCTAAATACTATAAACTATCTAAAATACTCTAAATACTGTAAACTATCTTATATATTATATTTACTACTGATATTCTATTTATTATTGATATTGATATTCTATTTATTATTGATATTATATTTATTATTGATATTATATTTATTATTGATATAAACAGAGCCCTGACGTCTGTATGAGTATAAATGATATCCCAACATGCCGTGCTGAACCCTAAACCCAGCGTTACTGCATCAGCAGGAAGTTCCAGACCAGCGGGAGCGTCTGTCAATCATCTACACAAACAAACCGACCACAGAACCCACAACTTCCACAGCGGACCACCAGCTGGACACACGCAACACTAACTGCACGTTCTCACAGCTAGAGGGCAGCACCGCTTCAGCAGCCCATACTAAACTACACAGCAGAACAAGACGGAGAGCATTCACAAATAAACAAACAAACAAACAAACAAACAGCTTCAATAAATACAGACTCGTTAACAACGGTCAGAATAATGTAAACAATAATTACATAAACATCAAGAGTTAATTAATAATCAGTTAAAGATACTTACTTTGGGTAGTTAGTGCAGTACTGAGTGTAGATCTCAAAATACTCACTCTAACAAACAAACAAACAAACAAACAAACAGTTATTTATACACCTGTTTACTGCCTCGTCACTCGTTTCTGTTTATAATAACTATAATAGAAATCAGAGCACAGGTGAGTACGCCACACCTGAGTGACCCGCCACACGTACCTGATCCGGTCCTACTGCCCCCCACGCTACTACACCTACCCCACACTACCCCCCCCATCCTATCCCCTCGTTAACCCCCCAACGGTAACCCACCCACGCTACCCCCCCCCAACACACACACACAACCTGGACGAACTGACCTTCATTACGAAGCACCTGGCGATGGCCACCGGGTCATTCTCACACAGATCCAGCGTTTGCAGGAGCTCACTGACCACAAACAAACAACAACAAACAGGTAAACACAAACAGGTAAACACATACGCTGTGATTGGTTACAGGCTGTGATGTCAGCCTGGAGTCAGATCTATACACAGCGTCAGACCCCCGAACGTCAGCGCCACGACCACATCACACCATCACTAGAGCCTCACATCTGCATCACCGGCGTCACCATCGGCAACGACACAGCGGTCAGCTCCGTTACAGTTCCAGAAGATAAAAGAGCTTCTCCAGCAGAAAACATAAACAACACGTCCAGCAGCTTCTCACATGCAGGACAAACAAACAAACACAGCAAACGAGCCGCACGCCCACTAATCTGCATATTCAATCAGAGACCATAAACAGATACTGATCTATTAACACCTCAGCTAATTAACATAGCAGCTAATTAACATAGCAGCTAATTAACATAGCAGCTAATTAACAACTATCAGCTTTAAGTGTACTCCACTTAGCAGGACCCTGA
This sequence comes from Megaleporinus macrocephalus, assembly GCA_021613375.1. NCBI lineage: Eukaryota > Metazoa > Chordata > Actinopteri > Characiformes > Anostomidae > Megaleporinus > Megaleporinus macrocephalus. Next base: position 52,163,075 of record CM038707.1, on the reverse strand, counting down.
CCTGTCCAGGGGGTCTGAACTCTGTGGGGGTCTGAACTCTGTGGGGGTCTGAACTCTGTGGGGGGTCCGAGTGTTTAAGTTATTCACCTGTTGAATTCGTAGATGTCCTCTATGTTCCCGAAGAGAGCGCACACCTGTTCTGGACCGATGGGCAGGTCAGCGGTGTCTATGATGTGGGCGAGATAATCCTGTAAACAACAACAACAACAACAACACAGTCAACAGAGCAGCTCACTGTACTGAACACAGGGGGCAGTAAAGAGCAGCTCACTGTACTGAACACAGGGGGCAGTAAAGAGCAGCTCACTGTACTGAACACAGGGGGCAGTAAAGAGTGCATGAACAGAATACTATGCAGAGCGTCTCCTATAGTATAACTGATCAAAGTGGATCAATGATTCCAAAAGATACAGTTATTGATCAGATCAATCAACAGACCAGCAGATAGACCCTGTACGACTTCAGCACTGTATTAGTATCAGTACTTTAGTATCAGTACTTTCTCAGTATCAGTATTTTAGTATCAGTACTTTCTCAGTATCAGTACTTTCTCAGTATCAGTACTTTAGTATCAGTACTTTCTCAGTATCAGTATTTTAGTATCAGTACGTTCTCAGTATCAGTACTTTCTCAGTATCAGTACTTTAGTATCAGTACTTTCTCAGTATCAGTATTTCAGTATCAGTACTTTCTCAGTATCAGTACTTTGTACCGGCTCAGTATTTGTGCTGGTGCTGATAAACCTGTGGAACCGTATTCCAGGCAGATGTTCAGGTTCCAGCGTGTGCGTGTGAGTGGAGCAGTTGTCTTGGTGGGACGGGACGCCGTGTTCCTGTGTGTCCCGGCGTGTCCCGGCGTGTCCCGGTGACGGTAAACACGGTTACATAACTCGGTAATCCAGTTAACAGGATCAGCAGCTCCTTAAAGGATAACTGGCAACCACACCGGTAATGACTCATCCATGAGCAAACACCTCAGCTCCACACCTCCTCCAGGCAGGAGAACCTCTCCTGTCCATCAGGAACTCCAGTCTGATCACTCAGATCATCAGACAGTGACCTGCAGGATGAAGTAGTATCAGATCTGATTACAGATCTGCTGTCTGATCAGTTTCACACGGCCGATATTCTCACTGTTGATCGGCTGATCAGTCTGATTGATCGTATCCGCGCTGACTCACGTGTATCCTGACGGATTCAGGACTGAACGTCACACTAAACGAGATACTGATTAGTTTCAGCACGTACTGACTGTTTCAGTCGTATCAGAATCTGGACAGAGGAAAACTTCTTATCCGTGTAGTTCCGGCTCGGCGGTGTAGTTCCGGCTCGGCGGTGTAGTTCCGGCTCGGCGGTGTAGTTCCGGTTCGGCGGTGTAGTTCCAGCCCGGTGGTGTAGTTCCGGCTCGGTGGTGTAGTTCCGGCCCGGTGGTGTAGTTCCGGCTCGGCGGTGTAGTTCCGGCTCGGCGGTGTAGTTCCGGCTCGGCGGTGTAGTTCCGGCCCGGTGGTGTAGTTCCGGCTCGGCGGTGTAGTTCCGGCTCGGCGGTGTAGTTCCGGCCCGGCGGTGTTGTTCCGGCTCGGCGGTGTAGTTCCGGCCCGGCGGTGTTGTTCCGGCTCGGCGGTGTAGTTCCGGCCCGGCGGTGTTGTTCCGGCTCGGCGGTGTACATTCAGTACTTCTGAACCTCTTCAGCGTCTCTCTGTCCAGTAAACCCCCCGGCCCTGAGCGGACCACCCTAACTGCTGGACCGAGTGTGAGTTTGACCCCTGAACCTCGCTGACCGCAGTCAGAGGAGAAGCAGCGCTCCTTCAGAACTCTTACAGGCTAAACTTAGCCGCGCTGAACAGCTAATTAAATTAAGAGATTAGCTCAGTAACAGCTCAGCGGGGGGCCGAGGGGGGCCGGGGGGCTATAACTGAACTAGGACGGCGTACGTGAACCTGATCAGATTATCCCAGATTGTCCTCCACACCTGCATAACAGGTAAAGCCGGGACAGGACCGCTGTGAGCGATGTGTGTATGACTGAGCGGCTAATCGGATCGTGTTTCAGCACGCGGACCACCAGGACCGACTCGGGGGGGAGAATAATACACAGCAGACACACAGCAGGTCTTTACCTCCACGATGCTGCGGAGATCCCTCACGTACATCCTCTCCGTCTCAATGATCTCCATGACGACGCGGTCCAGGTATGTGAGCTGGGGGTTGGGGGCCATGGCTTTCGAGGCGAAGGGGATCGGACCGTTCACCGCCTCGTCACCGTCACCGTGACTGCTCTGGACACAGACGCTGCGGTGTTCCGGAGGTGGCGGTTTAACGTCCCGAGTCTCGCTCGTCTCCGCCGGTGGACACAGCTCCAGGTCATCTTCAGCGGTCAGCGTCACGCCGGCCGGGCCGACATCGTCCCGCGACGAGCCGGATCCGGACGACACAGTGGACACCACGCTCACGGGCCTCGCACCATCCAGGAACTCCGAACAGTCGGACAGAGTGGCTGTGGACGCCCGGTCGCTGCTGCTGACCGACGCGGTGGACAATCGAGGAGATTCTGCAGAAAAAACAGAGTTTCAATCAATCAATCAATCAATCAATCAGATAATCAGTAACACACTAATAACACTCATCATTAACAGAGTAAACAAAATCAACTGCAGTTTAATCTCAGAGCTCAGCGATCTGATCTGATTCAGAAAATAATCAGACAGTCTGGTCAGATTTCTATTGATAAAAATCAGCCACCGTTCAAACCACACAGAAACATAACATCAACAAAACTGATCTGTTCCAATCTCACTTTACAGATTATCAATATTAGAATTCATTTCATGTCTAATTATCAATGTTTACAGAGAAACACAGTCAACTAATCAGAGACAAGCAGACAAGACGATCAGACGAGACAATCAGACGAGACGAGCAGACGAGACAATCAGACAATCAGACGAGACGAGCAGACGATCAGACGAGACGAGCAGACGAGACAAGCTGACGATCAGACGAGACAAGCAGACGAGACGAGTAGACAATCAGACAAGACAATCAGATGAGACGAGCAGACGATCAGACGAGACAAGAAGACGATCAGACGAGACAAGAAGACGATCAGATGAGACAAGCAGACGAGACGAGCAGACAATCAGACAAGACAATCAGACAAGACAATCAGACGAGACGAGCAGACGAGACGAGCAGACAATCAGACAAGACAATCAGACAAGACAATCAGACGAGACGAGCAGACGAGACGAGCAGACGAGACAATCAAACAATCAGACGAGTCAATTAGACGATTAGACGAGACGAGCAGACGAGACAATCAAACAATCAGACGAGACAATTAGACGATCAGACGAGACAATCAGACGAGACAAGCAGACAATCAGACGAGACAATCAGATGAGGCGATCAGACAATCAGACGAGACAATCAGACAATCAGACGAGACGATCAGACGAGACAATCAGACAATCAGACGAGACAATCAGATGAGACGATCAGACGAGACAATCAGACGAGACGATCAGACGAGACAATCACAGATTAGAAACACAGTCGACTGATCAGTTTCAGAGATCAAAGCCCGGAGTTTAGTTTTAATTACTTTATTTATTTATTTCAACTGTTTTGTGTTTGAAGTGAAGAAATAAAGGCGCTGACTCTCGGACCGCCGGAGCGTTTACAGAGAACAGAGACGAGGAGCTGACTCTCGGACCGCCGGAGCGTTTACAGAGAACAGAGACGAGGAGCTGACTCTCGGACCGCCGGAGCGTTTACAGAGAACAGAGACGAGGCGCTGACTCTCGGACCGCCGGAGCGTTTACAGAGAACAGAGACGAGGCGCTGACTCTCGGACCGCCGGAGCGTTTACAGAGAACAGAGACGAGGCGCTGACTCTCGGACCGCCGGAGCGTTTACAGAGAACAGAGACGAGGAGCTGACTCTCGGACCGCCGGAGCGTTTACAGAGAACAGAGACGAGGCGCTGACTCTCGGACCGCCGGAGCGTTTACAGAGAACAGAGACGAGGAGCTGACTCTCGGACCGCCGGAGCGTTTACAGAGAACAGAGACGAGGCGCTGACTCTCGGACCGCCGGAGCGTTTACAGAGAACAGAGACGAGGAGCTGACTCTCGGACCGCCGGAGCGTTTACAGAGAACAGAGACGAGGCGCTGACTCTCGGACCGCCGGAGCGTTTACAGAGAACAGAGACGAGGCGCTGACTCTCGGACCGCCGGAGCGTTTACAGAGAACAGAGACGAGGCGCTGACTCTCGGACCGCCGGAGCGTTTACAGAGAACAGAGACGAGGAGCTGACCCTCGGACCGCCGGAGCGTTTACAGAGAACAGAGACGAGGAGCTGACCCTCGGACCGCCGGAGCGTTTACAGAGAACAGAGACGAGGAGCTGACCCTCGGACCGCCGGAGCGTTTACAGAGAACAGAGACGAGGAGCTGACCCTCGGACCGCCGGAGCGTTTACAGAGAACAGAGACGAGGCGCTGACTCTCGGACCGCCGGAGCGTTTACAGAGAACAGAGACGAGGCGCTGACTCTCGGACCGCCGGAGCGTTTACAGAGAACAGAGACGAGGCGCTGACCCTCGGACCGCCAGAGCGTTTACAGAGAACAGAGACGAGGCGCTGACCCTCGGACCGCCGGAGCGTTTACACAATCTACTGCAACATTCCAGAAATCAGACCCTCAGGACCGCCGGTGTGTAGATACAACACCGTTTAAATATCTTTACATCCTAAAACCCTTTGATCTGTTCATCCGGACGGAACGCGTGTCCAGTCTGCAGTGTGGACGCCGATATGAGTGGGCTTGGACCCCCGAGCAGGTCATGTGTGACAGACAGACCCAACAAGAAAACACAAATCAATAAGTGAATCAGTGAATCAATACATAAATCAGTGAATCAATACATGAATCAGTGAATCAATAACTGAATCAGTGAATCAATACGTGAATCAGTGAATCAATAAGTGAATCAGTGAATCAATAAGTGAATCAGATCAGATGTAACGTGTAAACAATGCTGACATACCGTCCGACCAGCTGACAGACGGTTTCACAGTAAACCTTATCAGAACTGAACCTGGTACAGATCAATAAAACCAATACACCGATCAATAAAACCAATACACCGATCAATAAAACCAATACACATATCAATAAAACCGATACACAGATCAATAAAACCGATACACAGAAAAAAAAAAACGATACACAGATCAATAAAACCGATACACAGATCAATAAAACCGATCCACCGATCAATAAAACCGATAAACAGATCAATAAAACCAATACACATATCAATAAAACCGATACACCGACCAATAAAACCAATACACATATCAATAAAACCGATAAACAGATCAATAAAACCAATACACATATCAATAAAACCGATACACAGATCAATAAAACCAATACACATATCAATAAAACCGATAAACAGATCAATAAAACCGATACACATATCAATAAAACCAATACACATATCAATAAAACCGATACACCGACCAATAAAATCAATACACATATCAATAAAACCGATAAACAGATCAATAAAACCGATACACCGATCAATAAAACCGATACACATATCAATAAAACCTAGATCAATAAAAAAAAACACAGATCAATAAAACCTACTCTATACTTACTTTCACTGTCTGAAACATTACTGCTGACACTGTTTACACTCTTTACTTCTACCTCTAACTAGTACTACCTTAGTAACTGCTGTGTGTATGTATGTTTACTCTAGTACTACCTTAGTAACTGCTGTGTGTATGTATGTTTACTCTAGTACTACCTTAGTAACTGCTGTGTGTATGTATGTTTACTCTAGTACTACCTTAGTAACTGCTGTGTGTATGTATGTTTACTCTAGTACTACCTTAGTAACTGCTGTGTGTATGTATGTTTACTCTAGTACTACCTTAGTAACTGCTGGGTGTGTATGTTTACTCTAGTACTACCTTAGTAACTGCTGGGTGTGTATGTTTACTCTAGTACTACCTCAGTAACTGCTGTGTGTGTGTATGTTTACTCTAGTACTACCTCAGTAACTGCTGGGTGTGTATGTTTACTCTAGTACTACCTTAGTAACTGCTGGGTGTATGTATGTTTACTCTAGTACCACCTCAGTAACTGCTGGGTGTGTGTATGTTTACTCTAGTACTACCTCAGTAACTGCTGGGTGTGTGTATGTTTACTCTAGTACTACCTCAGTAACTGCTGTGTGTGTGTATGTTTACTCTAGTACTACCTCAGTAACTGCTGTGTGTGTGTATGTTTACTCTAGTACCACCTCAGTAACTGCTGTGTGTGTGTATGTTTACTCTAGTACCACCTCAGTAACTGCTGGGTGTGTGTATGTTTACTCTAGTACTACCTCAGTAACTGCTGTGTGTGTGTATGTTTACTCTAGTACTACCTCAGTAACTGCTGGGTGTGTGTATGTTTACTCTAGTACTACCTCAGTAACTGCTGTGTGTGTGTATGTTTACTCTAGTACTACCTCATTAACTACTGTGTGTGTATGTTTACTCTAGTACTACCTCATTAACTGCTAGGTGTATGTATGTTTACTCTAGTACTACCTCAGTAACTGCTGTGTGTATGTATGTTTACTCTAGTACTACCTCAGTAACTGCTGTGTGTGTGTATGTTTACTCTAGTACTACCTCAGTAACTGCTGTGTGTGTATGTTTACTCTAGTACTACCTCATTAACTGCTAGGTGTGTGTATGTTTACTCTAGTACTACCTCATTAACTGCTGTGTGTGTGTGTGTTTACTCTAGTACTACCTCAGTAACTGCTGTGTGTGTATGTTTACTCTAGTACTACCTCAGTAACTGCTGGGTGTGTATGTTTACTCTAGTACTACCTCATTAACTGCTGTGTGTGTATGTTTACTCTAGTACTACCTCATTAACTGCTAGGTGTGTGTATGTTTACTCTAGTACTACCTCATTAACTGCTGTGTGTATGTATGTTTACTCTAGTACTACCTCAGTAACTGCTAGGTGTATATATGTTTACTCTAGTACTACCTCATTAACTGCTAGGTGTATATATGTTTACTCTAGTACTACCTCAGTAACTAGTGGGTGTATGTATGTTTACTCTAGTACTACCTCATTAACTGCTGTGTGTGTATGTTTACTCTAGTACTACCTCAGTAACTGCTGTGTGTATGTATGTTTACTTTAGTACTACCTCAGTAACTGCAGGGTGTGTGTATGTTTACTCTAGTACTACCTCAGTAACTGCTGTGTGTATGTATGTTTACTCTAGTACTACCTCAGTAACTGCAGGGTGTGTGTATGTTTACTCTAGTACTACCTCAGTAACTGCTGTGTGTATGTATGTTTACTTTAGTACTACCTCAGTAACTGCAGGGTGTGTGTATGTTTACTCTAGTACTACCTCAGTAACTGCTGTGTGTATGTATGTTTACTCTAGTACTACCTCAGTAACTGCAGGGTGTGTGTATGTTTACTCTAGTACTACCTCAGTAACTGCTGTGTGTATGTGTATTTACTCTAGTACTACCTCAGTAACTGCTGTGTGTATGTATGTTTACTCTAGTACTACCTCAGTAACTGCTGTGTGTATGTATGTTTACTCTAGTACTACCTCAGTAACTGCAGGGTGTGTGTATGTTTACTCTAGTACTACCTCAGTAACTGCTGGGTGTGTGTATGTTTACTCTAGTACTACCTCAGTAACTGCTGTGTATGTATGTTTACTCTAGTACTACCTCAGTAACTGCTGGGTGTGTATGTTTACTCTAGTACTACCTCAGTAACTGCTGTGTGTGTATGTTTACTCTAGTACTACCTCAGTAACTGCTGGGTGTGTATGTTTACTCTAGTACTACCTCAGTAACTGCTGGGTGTATGTATGTTTTCACTAGTACTACCTCAGTAACTGCTGTGTGTGTATGTTTTCTCTAGTACTACCTCAGTAACTGCTGGGTGTGTATGTTTACTCTAGTACTACCTCAGTAACTGCTGTGTGTCTATGTTTACTCTAGTACTACCTCAGTAATTGCTGTGTGTATGTATGTTTACTGTAGTACTACCTCAGTAACTGGTAGGTGTATGTATGTTTACTCTAGTACTACCTCAGTAACTGCTGTGTGTGTGTATGTTTACTGTAGTACTACCTCAGTAACTGCTGTGTGTGTGTATGTTTACTCTAGTACTACCTCAGTAACTGCTGTGTGTGTATGTTTACTCTAGTACTACCTCAGTAACTGCTGGGTGTGTATGTTTACTCTAGTACTACCTCAGTAACTGCTGTGTGTGTATGTTTACTCTAGTACTACCTCAGTAACTGCTGGGTGTGTATGTTTACTCTAGTACTACCTCAGTAACTGCTGGGTGTATGTATGTTTTCACTAGTACTACCTCAGTAACTGCTGTGTGTGTATGTTTTCTCTAGTACTACCTCAGTAACTGCTGGGTGTGTATGTTTACTCTAGTACTACCTCAGTAACTGCTGTGTGTCTATGTTTACTCTAGTACTACCTCAGTAATTGCTGTGTGTATGTATGTTTACTGTAGTACTACCTCAGTAACTGGTAGGTGTATGTATGTTTACTCTAGTACTACCTCAGTAACTGCTGTGTGTGTGTATGTTTACTGTAGTACTACCTCAGTAACTGCTGTGTGTGTGTATGTTTACTCTAGTACTACCTCAGTAACTGCTGTGTGTATGTATGTTTACTCTAGTACTACCTCATTAACTGCTGTGTGTGTGTGTGTTTACTCTAGTACTACCTCAGTAACTGCTGTGTGTGTATGTTTACTCTAGTACTACCTCAGTAACTGCTGGGTGTGTATGTTTACTCTAGTACTACCTCATTAACTGCTGTGTGTGTATGTTTACTCTAGTACTACCTCATTAACTGCTAGGTGTGTGTATGTTTACTCTAGTACTACCTCATTAACTGCTGTGTGTATGTATGTTTACTCTAGTACTACCTCAGTAACTGCTAGGTGTATATATGTTTACTCTAGTACTACCTCATTAACTGCTAGGTGTATATATGTTTACTCTAGTACTACCTCAGTAACTAGTGGGTGTATGTATGTTTACTCTAGTACTACCTCATTAACTGCTGTGTGTGTATGTTTACTCTAGTACTACCTCAGTAACTGCTGTGTGTATGTATGTTTACTTTAGTACTACCTCAGTAACTGCAGGGTGTGTGTATGTTTACTCTAGTACTACCTCAGTAACTGCTGTGTGTATGTATGTTTACTCTAGTACTACCTCAGTAACTGCAGGGTGTGTGTATGTTTACTCTAGTACTACCTCAGTAACTGCTGTGTGTATGTATGTTTACTTTAGTACTACCTCAGTAACTGCAGGGTGTGTGTATGTTTACTCTAGTACTACCTCAGTAACTGCTGTGTGTATGTATGTTTACTCTAGTACTACCTCAGTAACTGCAGGGTGTGTGTATGTTTACTCTAGTACTACCTCAGTAACTGCTGTGTGTATGTGTATTTACTCTAGTACTACCTCAGTAACTGCTGTGTGTATGTATGTTTACTCTAGTACTACCTCAGTAACTGCTGTGTGTATGTATGTTTACTCTAGTACTACCTCAGTAACTGCAGGGTGTGTGTATGTTTACTCTAGTACTACCTCAGTAACTGCTGGGTGTGTGTATGTTTACTCTAGTACTACCTCAGTAACTGCTGTGTATGTATGTTTACTCTAGTACTACCTCAGTAACTGCTGGGTGTGTATGTTTACTCTAGTACTACCTCAGTAACTGCTGTGTGTGTATGTTTACTCTAGTACTACCTCAGTAACTGCTGGGTGTGTATGTTTACTCTAGTACTACCTCAGTAACTGCTGGGTGTATGTATGTTTTCACTAGTACTACCTCAGTAACTGCTGTGTGTGTATGTTTTCTCTAGTACTACCTCAGTAACTGCTGGGTGTGTATGTTTACTCTAGTACTACCTCAGTAACTGCTGTGTGTCTATGTTTACTCTAGTACTACCTCAGTAATTGCTGTGTGTATGTATGTTTACTGTAGTACTACCTCAGTAACTGGTAGGTGTATGTATGTTTACTCTAGTACTACCTCAGTAACTGCTGTGTGTGTGTATGTTTACTGTAGTACTACCTCAGTAACTGCTGTGTGTGTATGTTTACTCTAGTACTACCTCAGTAACTGCTGGGTGTGTATGTTTACTCTAGTACTACCTCAGTAACTGCTGTGTGTGTATGTTTACTCTAGTACTACCTCAGTAACTGCTGGGTGTGTATGTTTACTCTAGTACTACCTCAGTAACTGCTGGGTGTATGTATGTTTTCACTAGTACTACCTCAGTAACTGCTGTGTGTGTATGTTTTCTCTAGTACTACCTCAGTAACTGCTGGGTGTGTATGTTTACTCTAGTACTACCTCAGTAACTGCTGTGTGTCTATGTTTACTCTAGTACTACCTCAGTAATTGCTGTGTGTATGTATGTTTACTGTAGTACTACCTCAGTAACTGGTAGGTGTATGTATGTTTACTCTAGTACTACCTCAGTAACTGCTGTGTGTGTGTATGTTTACTGTAGTACTACCTCAGTAACTGCTGTGTGTGTGTATGTTTACTCTAGTACTACCTCAGTAACTGCTGTGTGTGTATGTTTACTCTAGTACTACCTCAGTAACTGCTGTGTGTGTATGTATGTTTACTCTAGTACTACCTCAGTAACTGCTGGGCGTGTGTATGTTTACTCTAGTACTACCTCAGTAAATGCTAGGTGTATGTATGTTTACTCTAGTACTACCTCAGTAACTGCTAGGTGTATATATGTTTACTCTAGTATTACCTCATTAACTGCTAGGTGTATATATGTTTACTCTAGTACTACCTCAGTAACTGCTGGGTGTATGTATGTTTACTCTAGTACTACCTCAGTAACTGCTGTGTGTGTATGTTTACTCTAGTACTACCTCAGTAACTGCTGTGTGTATGTATGTTTACTCTAGTACTACCTCAGTAACTGCTGTGTGTGTGTATGTTTACTCTAGCACTACCTCAGTAACTGCTGTGTGTATGTATATTTACTCTAGTACTACCTCAGTAACTGCTGTGTGTATGTATATTTACTCTAGTACTACCTCAGTAACTGCTGTGTGTATGTATATTTACTCTAGTACTACCTCAGTAACTGCTGTGTGTATGTATATTTACTCTAGTACTACCTCAGTAACTGCTGTGTGTATGTATATTTACTCTAGTACTACCTCAGTAACTGCTGGGTGTGTGTGTTTACTCTAGTACTACCTCAGTAACTGCTGTGTGTGTGTGTTTACTCTAGTACTACCTCAGTAACTGCTGTGTGTGTGTTTACTCTAGTACTACCTCAGTAACTGCTGTGTGTGTGTATATTTACTCTAGTACTACCTCAGTAACTGCTGTGTGTGTATATGTTTACTCTAGTACTACCTCAGTAACTGCTGGGTGTATGTATGTTTTCTCTAGTACTACCTCAGTAACTGCTGGGTGTGTATGTTTACTCTAGTACTACCTCAGTAACTGCTGTGTGTCTATGTTTACTCTAGTACTACCTCAGTAACTGCTGTGTGTATGTATGTTTACTCTAGTACTACCTCAGTAACTGGTAGGTGTATGTATGTTTACTCTAGTACTACCTCAGTAACTGCTGTGTGTGTGTATGTTTACTCTAGTACTACCTCAGTAACTGGTAGGTGTATGTATGTTTACTCTAGTACTACCTCAGTAACTGCTGTGTGTGTGTGTTTACTCTAGTACTACCTCAGTAACTGCTGTGTGTGTATGTTTACTCTAGTACTACCTCAGTAACTGCTGTGTGTATGTATATTTACTCTAGTACTACCTCAGTAACTGCTAGGTGTGTGTATGTTTACTCTAGTACTACCTCAGTAACTGCTGTGTGTGTATGTTTACTCTAGTACTACCTCAGTAACTGCTGTGTGTATGTATGTTTACTCTAGTACTACCTCAGTAACTGCTGTGTGTATGTATGTTTACTCTAGTACTACCTCAGTAACTGCTGTGTTTATGTTTATTCTAGTACTACCTCAGTAACTGCTGGGTGTGTATGTTTACTCTAGTACTACCTCAGTAACTGCTGGGTGTGTATGTTTACTCTAGTACTACCTCAGTAACTGCTGTGTGTGTGTATGTTTACTCTAGTACTACCTCAGTAACTGCTGTGTGTGTATGTTTACTCTAGTACTACCTCAGTAACTGCTGGGTATGTGTATGTTTACTCTAGTACTACCTCAGTAACTGCTGGGTGTGTATGTTTACTCTAGTACTACCTCAGTAACTGCTGGGTGTGTATGTTTACTCTAGTACTACCTCAGTAACTGCTGGGTGTATGTATGTTTACTTTAGTACAACCTCAATAACTGCTGGGGGTGTATGTTTTCTCTAGTACTACCTCAGTAACTGCTGTGTGTATGTATGTTTTCTGTAGTACTACCTCAGTAACTGCTGGGTGTGTGTATGTTTACTTTAGTACTACCTCAGTAACTGCTGGGTGTGTGTATGTTTACTCTAGTACTACCTCAGTAACTGCTGGGTGTGTATGTTTACTCTAGTACTACCTCAGTAACTGCTGTGTGTATGTATGTTTACTTTAGTACTACCTCAGTAACTGCTGGGTGTGTGTATGTTTACTCTAGTACTACCTCAGTAACTGCTGGGTGTGTATGTTTACTCTAGTACTACCTCAGTAACTGCTGGGTGTATGTATGTTTACTTTAGTACTACCTCAGTAACTGCTGGGTGTGTATGTTTACTCTAGTACTACCTCAGTAACTGCTGGGTGTATGTATGTTTACTTTAGTACTACCTCAGTAACTGCTGGGTGTGTATGTTTACTCTAGTACTACCTCAGTAACTGCTAGGTGTGTGTATGTTTACTCTAGTACTACCTCAGTAACTGCTGGGTGTGTATGTTTACTCTAGTACTACCTCAGTAACTGCTGGGTGTGTATGTTTACTCTAGTACTACCTCAGTAACTGCTGGGTGTATGTATGTTTACTTTAGTACTACCTCAGTAACTGCTGGGTGTGTATGTTTTCTCTAGTACTACCTCAGTAACTGCTGTGTGTATGTTTACTCTAGTACTACCTCAGTAACTGCTGTGTGTATGTATGTTTACTCTAGCACTACCTCAGTAACTGCTGGGTGTGTGTATGTTTACTTTAGTACTACCTCAGTAACTGCTGGGTGTGTGTATGTTTACTCTAGTACTACCTCAGTAACTGCTGGGTGTGTGTATGTTTACTCTAGTACTACCTCAGTAACTGCTGGGTGTGTGTATGTTTACTCTAGTACTACCTCAGTAACTGCTGGGTGTGTATGTTTACTCTAGTACTACCTCAGTAACTGCTGTGTGTATGCATGTTTACTTTAGTACTACCTCAGTAACTGCTGGGTGTGTGTATGTTTACTCTAGTACTACCTCAGTAACTGCTGGGTGTGTATGTTTACTCTAGTACTTCCTCAGTAACTGCTGGGTATGTGTATGTTTACTCTAGTACTACCTCAGTAACTGCTGGGTGTGTATGTTTACTCTAGTACTACCTCAGTAACTGCTGGGTGTGTATGTTTACTCTAGTACTACCTCAGTAACTGCTGTGTGTATGTATGTTTACTCTAGTACTACCTCAGTAACTGCTGTGTGTATGTATGTTTACTCTAGTACTACCTCAGTAACTGCTGGGTGTGTGTATGTTTACTCTAGTACTACCTCAGTAACTGCTGTGTGTATGTATGTTTACTCTAGTACTACCTCAGTAACTGCTGTGTGTGTATGTGTACTCTAGTACTACCTCAGTAACTGCTGGGTGTATGTATGTTTACTCTAGTACTACCTCAGTAACTGCTGGGTGTGTGTATGTTTACTTTAGTACTACCTCAGTAACTGCTGGGTGTGTGTATGTTTACTCTAGAACTACCTCAGTAACTGCTGGGTGTGTGTATGTTTACTTTAGTACTACCTCGGTAACTGTTGGGTGTATGTATGTTTACTCTAGCACTACCTCAGTAACTGCTGGGTGTGTGTATGTTTACTTTAGTACTACCTCAGTAACTGCTGTGTGTGTGTATGTTTACTCTAGTACTACCTCAGTAACTGCTGGGTGTGTATGTTTACTCTAGTACTACCTCAGTAACTGTTGGGTGTATGTATGTTTACTCTAGCACTACCTCAGTAACTGCTGGGTGTGTGTATGTTTACTTTAGTACTACCTCAGTAACTGCTGGGTGTGTGTATGTTTACTCTAGTACTACCTCAGTAACTGCTGGGTGTGTATGTTTACTCTAGTACTACCTCAGTAACTGCTGTGTGTATGTATGTTTACTCTAGCACTACCTCAGTAACTGCTGGGTGTGTGTATGTTTACTTTAGTACTACCTCAGTAACTGCTGGGTGTGTGTATGTTTACTTTAGTACTACCTCAGTAACTGCTGGGTGTGTATGTTTACTCTAGTACTACCTCAGTAACTGTTGGGTGTATGTATGTTTACTCTAGCACTACCTCAGTAACTGCTGGGTGTGTGTATGTTTACTTTAGTACTACCTCAGTAACTGTTGGGTGTATGTATGTTTACTCTAGCACTACCTCAGTAACTGCTGGGTGTGTGTATGTTTACTCTAGTACTACCTCAGTAACTGCTGGGTGTGTATGTTTACTCTAGCACTACCTCAGTAACTGCTGGGTGTGTGTATGTTTACTTTAGTACTACCTCAGTAACTGCTGGGTGTGTGTATGTTTACTCTAGTACTACCTCAGTAACTGCTGGGTGTGTGTATGTTTACTCTAGTACTACCTCAGTAACTGCTGGGTGTGTATGTTTACTCTAGTACTACCTCAGTAACTGCTGTGTGTATGTATGTTTACTTTAGTACTACCTCAGTAACTGCTGGGTGTGTGTATGTTTACTCTAGTACTACCTCAGTAACTGCTGGGTGTGTATGTTTACTCTAGTACTACCTCAGTAACTGCTGGGTGTATGTATGTTTACTTTAGTACTACCTCAGTAACTGCTGGGTGTGTATGTTTACTCTAGTACTTCCTCAGTAACTGCTGGGTGTATGTATGTTTACTTTAGTACTACCTCAGTAACTGCTGGGTGTGTATGTTTACTCTAGTACTACCTCAGTAACTGCTGTGTGTATGTGTTTACTCTAGTACTACCTCAGTAACTGCTGTGTGGATGTATGTTTATTCTAGTACTACCTCAGTAACTGCTGTGTGTATGTATGTTTACTGTAGTACTACCTCAGTAACTGCTGTGTGTATGTATGTTTTCTCTAGTACTACCTCAGTAACTGCTGGGTGTGTGTATGTTTACTTTAGTACTACCTCAGAAACTGCTGGGTGTGTGTATGTTTACTCTAGTACTACCTCAGTAACTGCTGGGTGTATGTATGTTTACTTTAGTACTACCTCAGTAACTGCTGTGTGTATGTATGTTTTCTCTAGTACTACCTCAGTAACTGCTGTGTGTATGTATGTTTTCTGTAGTACTACCTCAGTAACTGCTGTGTGTATGTATGTTTACTTTAGTACTACATCAGTAACTGCTGGGTGTGTGTATGTTTACTCTAGTACTACCTCAGTAACTGCTGGGTGTGTATGTTTACTCTAGTACTACCTCAGTAACTGCTGTGTGTGTATGTTTACTCTAGTACTACCTCAGTAACTGCTGTGTGTATGTATGTTTACTCTAGTACTACCTCAGTAACTGCTGGGTGTGTGTATGTTTACTCTAGTACTACCTCAGTAACTCCTGTGTGTGTGTATGTTTACTCTAGTACTACCTCAGTAACTGCTGTGTGTATGTATGTTTACTCTAGTACTACCTCAGTAACTACTGGGTGTGTGTATGTTTACTCTAGTACTACCTCAGTAACTGCTAGGTGTATGTATGTTTACTCTAGTACTACCTCAGTAACTGCTAGGTGTGTGTATGTTTACTCTAGTACTACCTCAGTAACTGCTGGGTGTATGTATGTTTACTTTAGTACTACCTCAGTAACTGCTGGGTGTGTATGTTTACTCTAGTACTACCTCAGTAACTGCTGTGTGTATGTGTTTACTCTAGTACAACCTCAGTAACTGCTGTGTGGATGTATGTTTATTCTAGTACTACCTCAGTAACTGCTGTGTGTATGTATGTTTACTGTAGTACTACCTCAGTAACTGCTGTGTGTATGTATGTTTTCTCTAGTACTACCTCAGTAACTGCTGGGTGTGTGTATGTTTACTTTAGTACTACCTCAGTAACTCCTGTGTGTGTGTATGTTTACTCTAGTACTACCTCAGTAACTGCTGTGTGTATGTATGTTTACTCTAGTACTACCTCAGTAACTGCTGGGTGTGTGTATGTTTACTCTAGTACTACCTCAGTAACTGCTGTGTGTATGTATGTTTACTCTAGTACTACCTCAGTAACTGCTGGGTGTGTGTATGTTTACTCTAGTACTACCTCAGTAACTGCTGTGTGTATGTATGTTTATTCTAGTACTACCTCAGTAACTGCTGTGTGTATGTGTTTACTCTAGTACTACCTCAGTAACTGCTGGGTGTGTGTATGTTTACTCTAGTACTACCTCAGTAACTGCTGTGTGTATGTATGTTTACTCTAGTACTACCTCAGTAACTGCTGTGTGGATGTATGTTTATTCTAGTACTACCTCAGTAACTGCTGGGTGTGTATGTTTACTCTAGTACTACCTCAGTAACTGCTGTGTATGTTTACTCTAGTACTACCTCAGTAACTGCTGTGTGTATGTATGTTTACTCTAGTACTACCTCAGTAACTGCTGGGTGTGTGTATGTTTACTCTAGTACTACCTCAGTAACTGCTAGGTGTGTGTATGTTTACTCTAGTACTACCTCAGTAACTGCTAGGTGTGTGTATGTTTACTCTAGTACTACCTCAGTAACTGCTGTGTGTGTATGTTTACTCTAGTACTACCTCAGTAACTGCTGGGTGTGTGTATGTATGTTTATTCTAGTACTACCTCAGTAACTGCTGTGTGTACGTGTTTACTCTAGTACTACCTCAGTAACTGCTGGTTGTGTGTATGTTTACTCTAGTACTACCTCAGTAACTGCTGTGTGTATGTATGTTTACTCTAGTACTACCTCAGTAACTGCTGTGTGTATGTATGTTTATTCTAGTACTACCTCAGTAACTGCTGGGTGTGTGTATGTTTACTCTAGTACTACCTCAGTAACTGCTGTGTATGTTTACTCTAGTACTACCTCAGTAACTGCTGTGTGTATGTATGTTTACTCTAGTACTACCTCAGTAACTGCTGGGTGTGTGTATGTTTACTCTAGTACTACCTCATTAACTACTAGGTGTGTGTATGTTTACTCTAGTACTACCTCAGTAACTGCTGTGTGTGTATGTTTACTCTAGTACTACCTCAGTAACTGCTGTGTGTATGTATGTTTACTCTAGTACTACCTCAGTAACTGCTGTGTGTGTATGTTTACTCTAGTACTACCTCAGTAACTGCTGTGTGTATGTATGTTTACTCTAGTACTACCTCAGTAACTGCTGGGTGTGTGTATGTTTACTCTAGTACTACCTCAGTAACTGCTGGGTGTGTATGTTTACTCTAGTACTACCTCAGTAACTGCTGGGTGTGTATGTTTACTCTAGTACTACCTCAGTAACTGCTGTGTGTATGTATGTTTACTCTAGTACTACCTCGGTAACTGCTGGGTGTATGTATGTTTACTCTAGTACTACCTCAGTAACTGCTGTGTTTGTGTATGTTTACTCTAGTACCACCTCAGTAACTGCTGTATGTGCATGTTTACTCTAGTACTACCTCAGTAACTGCTGGGTGTATGTATGTTTACTCTAGTACTACCTCAGTAACTGCTGTGTGTGTATGTTTACTCTAGTACTACCTCAGTAACTGCTGTGTGTGTATGTTTACTCTAGTACTACCTCAGTAACTGCTGGGTGTGTGTATGTTTACTCTAGTACTACCTCAGTAACTGCTAGGTGTGTGTATGTTTACTCTAGTACTACCTCAGTAACTGCTGGTGTGTGTATGTTTACTCTAGTACTACCTCAGTAACTGCTGTGTGTATGTTTGTTTACTCTAGTACTACCTCAGTAACTGCTGTGTGTGTATGTTTACTCTAGTACTACCTCAGTAACTGCTGTGTGTATGTATGTTTACTCTAGTACTACCTCAGTAATGCTGTGTGTATGTATGTTTACTCTAGTACTACCTCAGTAACTTCTGTGTGTATGTATGTTTACTGTAGTACTACCTCAGTAACTGCTGGTGTTGTATGTTTACTTCTAGTACTACCTCAGTAACTGCTGTGTGTATGTATGTTTACTCTAGTACTACCTCAGTAACTGCTGGGTGTGTGTATGTTTACTCTAGTACTACCTCAGTAACTGCTGGGTGTGTATGTTTACTCTAGTACTACCTCAGTAACTGCTGGGTGTGTGTATGTTTACTCTAGTACTACCTCAGTAACTGCTGTGTGTATGTATGTTTACTCTAGTACTACCTCAGTAACTGCTGGGTGTGTGTATGTTTACTCTAGTACTACCTCAGTAACTGCTGTGTGTATGTATGTTTACTCTAGTACTACCTCAGTAACTGCTGTGTGTGTAT
>CM038707.1:52142243-52143378 GCA_021613375.1 Megaleporinus macrocephalus | reverse complement strand
CAGACCACCTCTACAGAACCACCAACCGCTCTAACATCCCTACAGACCCACCACCACTTCCTAACACCTCACCAATCCCAGACCACCTCTACAGACCCACCAACCGCTCTAACATCTCTACAGACCCACCACCACTTCCTAACACCTCAACAATCCCAGACCACCTCTACAGACCCACCAACCGCTCTAACATCTCTACAGACCCACCACCACTTCCTAACACCTCAACAATCCCAGACCACCTCTACAGACCCACCAACCGCTCTAACATCCCTACAGACCCACCACCACTTCCTAACACCTCACCAATCCCAGACCACCTCTACAGACCCACCAACCGCTCTAACATCTCTACAGACCCACCACCACTTCCTAACACCTCAACAATCCCAGACCACCTCTACAGACCCACCAACCGCTCTAACATCTCTACAGACCCACCACCACTTCTTAACACCTCAACAATCCCAGACCACCTCTACAGACCCACCAACCGCTCTAACATCCCTACAGACCCACCACCACTTCCTAACACCTCACCAATCCCAGACCACCTCTACAGACCCACTACCACCTCTAACATCTCTACAAACCAACCACCACCTCTACAATCCCCCACCACCTCTAACATCTCTACAGACCACCTCTAACATCTCTACAAATCCACCACCACCTCTAACACCTCTACAATCCCAGACCACCTCTACAGACCCTCCAACCGCTCTAACATCTCTACAAACCCACCACCACCTCTAACATCTCTGCAGACCCACGACCACCTCTACAGACCCACCACCACCTCTACAGACCCACCACCACCTCTAACATCTCTGCAGACCCACGACCACCTCTACAGACCCACCACCACCTCTACAGACCCACCACCACCTCTAACACCTCTACAATCCCAGACCACCTCTACAGACCCTCCAACCGCTCTAACATCTCTACAAACCCACCACCACCTCTAACATCTCTGCAGACCCACGACCACCTCTACAGACCCACCACCACCTCTACAGACCCACCACCACCTCTAACATCTCTGCAGACCCACGACCACCTCTACAGACCCACCACCACCTCTACAGACCCACCACCACCTCTAACACCTCTACAATCCCAGACCACCTCT
>CM038707.1:52114743-52139743 GCA_021613375.1 Megaleporinus macrocephalus | reverse complement strand
GGTGTTTGATGTTCGTGTGTTTGGTGTTCGTGTATTTGATGTTTGTATGTTTGGTGTTTGTGTGTTTGGTGTTTGTGTGTTTGGTGTTCGTGTGCTTGGTATTCGGTGTTCGTGTGTTTGATGTTTGTGTGTTTGGTGTTCGTGTGTTTGATGTTTGTATGTTTGGTGTTTGTGTGTTTGGTGTTTGTGTGTTTGGTGTTTGGTGTTTGTGTGTTTGGTGTTTGTGTGTTTTTGTGTTTGGTGTTTGGTGTTCGTGTGTTTGGTGTTTGTGTGTTTGGTGTTCGGTGTTTTTGTGTTTGGTGTTTGTGTGCTTGGTGTTTGTGTGCTTGGTATTTGGTACTCGTGTGTTTGGTGTTCATGTGTACGGTGTTTGTGTGTTTGGTGTTTGGTAAAAACACCAGTAAAACATCATCTGTGCAGTTAATATATTTATAATTACATTCGGTTAAAAACCTCATCACAATAAACATCCACAGTGTTCAGTCTTCACATTTTTCAGTAACACTGAATAATAATAATAATAATAATAATAATAATAATAATAGTAGTAGTAGTAGTAGTATTAAATTCTGGCTGTGTTGTGCACATGTTGCAGTACCACACTCTAACTGAAGGTGTCACTGTTTACAGCATTTGTATTTACAATGTTTAGCAGAAGCTCTGATCCAGAGCGGCGTACAGAGTGTGTGTTCAGTAAGAGTGTGTATGTAACCCGTCCAAAGCTAAACCACCCTTTAGCTCAAACCCTGCCACAAACCAGGGCCAGTAGTGATACCCCGAGAGAAGAGGACTAGTGTAGTACTAGTGTATTATTAGTGTAGTACTAGAGTAGTACTAGTGTGGTATTAGTGTATTATGAGTGTAGTATTAGTGTATTATTAGTGTAGTATTAGTGTAGTATTAGTGTATTATTAGTGTAGTATTCGTGTATTATTAGTGTAGTATTAGTGTAGTACTAGTGTGGTATTAGTGTATTATGAGTGTAGTATTAGTGTAGTATTAGTGTAGTATTAGTGTATTATTAGTGTAGTATTAGTGTAGTATTAGTGTAGTATTAGTGTAGTATTAGTGTATTATTAGTGTAGTACTAGTGTGGTATTAGTGTATTATTAGTGTAGTATTAGTGTAGTACTAGTGTGGTATTAGTGTATTATGAGTGTAGTATTAGTGTATTATTAGTGTATTATTAGTGTAGTATTAGTGTAGTATTAGTGTATTATGAGTGTATTATGTGTGTATTATTAGTGTAGTATTAGTGTATTATTAGTGTAGTATTAGTGTAGTATTAGTGTAGTATTAGTGTATTATGAGTGTATTATGAGTGTATTATTAGTGTAGTATTAGTGTATTTTAGTGTAGTATTAGTGTATTATTAGTGTAGTACTAGTGTAGTATTAGTGTAGTATTAGTGTAGTATTAGTGTATTATTAGTGTATTATTAGTGTAGTATTAGTGTATTATTAGTGTAGTATTAGTGTAGTACTAGTGTGGTATTAGTGTATTATGAGTGTATTATGAGTGTATTATTAGTGTAGTATTAGTGTATTATTAGTGTATTATTAGTGTAGTATTAGTGTAGTACTAGTGTATTATTAGTGTAGTATTAGTGTATGATGAGTGTATTATTAGTGTATTATGAGTGTATTATTAGTGTATTATTAGTGTAGTATTAGTGTATTATTAGTGTATTATTAGTGTAGTATTAGTGTATTATTAGTGTAGTATTAGTGTAGTACTAGTGTATTATTAGTGTAGTATTAGTGTATGATGAGTGTATTATTAGTGTATTATGAGTGTATTATTAGTCTATTATTAGTGTATTATTAGTCTATTATTAGTGTAGTACTAGTGTATTATTAGTGTATTATGAGTGTATTATTAGTGTATTACTAGTGTATTATTAGTGTAGTATTAGTGTAGTACTAGTGTATTATTAGTGTATTATGAGTGTATTACTAGTGTAGTATTAATGTAGTATTAGTGTAGTATTAGTGTATTATTAGTGTAGTATTAGTGTAGTACTAGTGTACTATTAGTGTAGTATTAGTGTATGATGAGTGTATTATTAGTGTATTATGAGTGTATTATTAGTGTATTATTAGTGTAGTATTAGTGTATTATTAGTGTATTATGAGTGTATTATTAGTGTATTATTAGTGTAGTATTAGTGTATTATTAGTGTAGTATTAGTGTAGTACTAGTGTATTATTAGTGTAGTATTAGTGTATGATGAGTGTATTATTAGTGTATTATGAGTGTATTATTAGTGTATTATTAGTGTAGTACTAGTGTATTATTAGTGTATTATGAGTGTATTATTAGTGTATTACTAGTGTATTATTAGTGTAGTATTAGTGTAGTACTAGTGTATTATTAGTGTATTATGAGTGTATTACTAGTGTAGTATTAATGTAGTATTAGTGTAGTATTAGTGTATTATTAGTGTAGTATTAGTGTAGTATTAGTGTATTATTAGTGTAGTATTAGTGTAGTACTAGTGTATTATTAGTGTAGTATTAGTGTATGATGAGTGTATTATTAGTGTATTATGAGTGTATTATTAGTGTATTATTAGTGTAGTATTAGTGTATGATGAGTGTATTATTAGTGTATTATGAGTGTATTATTAGTGTAGTATTAGTGTAGTATTAGTGTATTATTAGTGTAGTATTAGTGTAGTACTAGTGTATTATTAGTGTATTATGAGTGTATTATTAGTGTATTATGAGTGTATTATTAGTGTATTATTAGTGTAGTATTAGTGTAGTACTAGTGTATTATTAGTGTATTATGAGTGTATTATGAGTGTATTATTAGTGTAGTATTAATGTAGTACTAGTGTAGTACTAGTGTAGTACTAGTGTATTATGAGTGTATTATGAGTGTATTATTAGTGTATTATGAGTGTAGTATTAGTGTAGTGTAGTAGTGTAGTACTAGTGTATTATTAGTGTATTATGAGTGTATTATTAGTGTATTATGAGTGTATTATTAGTGTATTATGAGTGTATTATAAGTGTATTATTAGTGTAGTATTAGTGTAGTATTAGTGTAGTGTAGTAGTGTACTACTAGTGTATTATTAGTGTATTATGAGTGTATTATTAGTGTATTATGAGTGTATTATTAGTGTATTATGAGTGTATCATTAGTGTATTATGAGTGTATTATTAGTGTATTATGAGTGTATTATTAGTGTATTATGAGTGTATTATTAGTGTATTATTAGTGTATTATGAGTGTGTTATTAGTGTATTATGAGTGTATTATTAGTGTATTATTAGTGTATTATGAGTGTATTATTAGTGTAGTATTAGTGTATTATGAGTGTATTATTAGTGTATTATTAGTGTATTATGAGTGTATTATTAGTGTATTATTAGTGTATTATGAGTGTATTATTAGTGTATCATGAGTGTATTATTAGTGTATAATTAGTGTATTATGAGTGTGTTATTAGTGTATTATGAGTGTATTATGAGTGTATTATGAGTGTATTATGAGTGTATTATGAGTGTATTATTAGTGTATTATTAGTGTATTATTAGTGTAGTATTAGTGTATTATTAGTGTATTATGAGTGTATTATTAGTGTATTATTAGTGTATTATGAGTGTATTATTAGTGTATTATGAGTGTATTATTAGTGTATTATTAGTGTATTATGAGTGTATTATGAGTGTATTATGAGTGTATTATTAGTGTATTATGAGTGTATTATTAGTGTATTATTAGTGTATTATTAGTGTATTATTAGTGTATTATGAGTGTATTATTAGTGTATTATGAGTGTATTATTAGTGTATTATTAGTGTATTATTAGTGTATTATTAGTGTAGTATTAGTGTATTATGAGTGTATTATTAGTGTATTATTAGTGTATTATGAGTGTATTATTAGTGTATTATTAGTGTATTATGAGTGTATTATGAGTGTATTATGAGTGTATTATGAGTGTATTATTAGTGTATTATTAGTGTATTATGAGTGTATTATTAGTGTATTATTAGTGTATTATTAGTGTATTATTAGTGTATTATGAGTGTATTATTAGTGTATTATGAGTGTATTATTAGTGTATTATTAGTGTATTATTAGTGTATTATGAGTGTATTATTAGTGTATTATGAGTGTATTATTAGTGTATTATGAGTGTATTATGAGTGTATTATTAGTGTATTATGAGTGTATTATTAGTGTATTATTAGTGTAGTATTAGTGTAGTACTAGTGTAGTATTAGTGTAGTGTAGTAGTGTATTATTAGTGTATTATGAGTGTATTATTAGTGTATTATGAGTGTATTATGAGTGTATTATTAGTGTATTATGAGTGTATTATTAGTGTATTATTAGTGTATTATTAGTGTATTATTAGTGTATTATTAGTGTAGTATTAGTGTAGTACTAGTGTAGTATTAGTGTAGTGTAGTAGTGTATTATTAGTGTATTATGAGTGTATTATTAGTGTATTATTAATGTATTATGAGTGTATTATTAGTGTATTATGAGTGTATTATTAGTGTATTATTAGTGTATTATTAGTGTATTATGAGTGTGTTATTAGTGTATTATGAGTGTATTATTAGTGTATTATGAGTGTATTATTAGTGTATTATTAGTGTATTATGAGTGTATTATGAGTGTATTATTAGTGTATTATGAGTGTATTATGAGTGTATTATTAGTGTATTATTAGTGTATTATGAGTGTATTATGAGTGTATTATTAGTGTATTATGAGTGTATTATTAGTGTATTATTAGTGTATTATTAGTGTATTATTAGTGTATTATGAGTGTATTATTAGTGTATTATTAGTGTATTATTAGTGTATTATGAGTGTATTATTAGTGTATTATTAGTGTATTATGAGTGTATTATTAGTGTATTATGAGTGTATTATGAGTGTATTATTAGTGTATTATGAGTGTATTATTAGTGTAGTATTAGTGTAGTACTAGTGTAGTATTAGTGTAGTGTAGTAGTGTATTATTAGTGTATTATGAGTGTATTATTAGTGTATTATTAGTGTATTATGAGTGTATTATTAGTGTATTATGAGTGTATTATTAGTGTATTATTAGTGTATTATTAGTGTATTATGAGTGTATTATTAGTGTATTATTAGTGTATTATTAGTGTATTATGAGTGTATTATTAGTGTATTATGAGTGTATTATTAGTGTATTATTAGTGTATTATTAGTGTATTATTAGTGTAGTATTAGTGTAGTGTAGTAGTGTATTATGAGTGTATTATGAGTGTATTATTAGTGTATTATGAGTGTATTATTAGTGTATTATTAGTGTATTATGAGTGTATTATGAGTGTATTATGAGTGTATTATGAGTGTATTATTAGTGTATTATTAGTGTATTATGAGTGTATTATTAGTGTATTATTAGTGTATTATTAGTGTATTATGAGTGTATTATGAGTGTATTATTAGTGTATTATGAGTGTATTATGAGTGTATTATTAGTGTATTATGAGTGTATTATTAGTGTATTATTAGTGTATTATTAGTGTAGTATTAGTGTATTATGAGTGTATTATGAGTGTATTATTAGTGTATTATTAGTGTATTATTAGTGTATTATTAGTGTATTATGAGTGTATTATTAGTGTATTATTAGTGTATTATTAGTGTAGTATTAGTGTATTATGAGTGTATTATTAGTGTATTATGAGTGTATTATTAGTGTATTATTAGTGTATTATGAGTGTATTATTAGTGTATTATGAGTGTATTATTAGTGTATTATTAGTGTATTATTAGTGTATTATTAGTGTAGTATTAGTGTAGTGTAGTAGTGTAGTGAGCTAGACAGACTAACTGACTGCGTAGAAAATACACTCCGATTAACTTTAGACAACGTTCCACCAATAAAAATTAAAAAGATGCAACAGAAGAAGCTCCGTACAACAAATACACACCTTCAGACACACAGTACAGAAATTAGAGCGCAAATGGAGAGTGACCAAGCTGGAGGTATCTCACTCTGCTTGGAAAGACAGCACACACTCAGCATACCTGTCCACACTCACCAACACACGCTCAGCATACCTGTCCACACTCACCAACACACACTCAGCATACCTGTCCACACTCACCAACACACACTCAGCATACCTGTCCACACTCACCAACACACACTCAGCATACCTGTCCACACTCATCAACACACACTCAGCATACCTGTCCACACTCACCAACACACACTCAGTATACCTGTCCACACTCACCAACACACACTCAGCATACCTGTCCACACTCACCAACACACACTCAGCATACCTGTGACGTTCCCCTGGTTGGGTGTTAGTGGGCGGGGTTAGAGGCCTGTGTAGGCAGGGTTAGAGGTCTGTGTAGGCGGGGTTAGAGGTCTGTGTAGGCGGGGTTAGAGGTCTGTGTAGGCGGGGTTAGAGGTCTGTGTAGGCGGGGTTAGAGGCCTGTGTAGGCGGGGTTAAAGGCCTGTGTAGGCGGGGTTAGAGGCCTGTGTAGGCGGGGTTAGAGGTCTGTGTAGGCGGGGTTAGAGGCCTGTGTAGGCGGGGTTAGAGGTCTGTGTAGGCGGGGTTAGAGGCCTGTGTAGGCGGGGTTAGAGGTCTGTGTAGGCGGGGTTAGAGGCCTGTGTAGGCGGGGTTAGAGGCCTGTGTAGGCGGGGTTAGAGGCCTGTGTAGGCGGGGTTAGAGGTCTGTGTAGGCGGGGTTAGAGGCCTGTGTAGGCGGGGTTAGAGGTCTGTGTAGGCGGGGTTAGAGGCCTGTGTAGGCGGGGTTAGAGGCCTGTGTAGGCGGGGTTAGAGGCCTGTGTAGGCGGGGTTAGAGGTCTGTGTAGGCGGGGTTAGAGGCCTGTGTAGGCGGGGTTAGAGGTCTGTGTAGGCGGGGTTAGAGGCCTGTGTAGGCGGGGTTAGAGGCCTGTGTAGGCGGGGTTAGAGGCCTGTGTAGGCGGGGTTAGAGGCCTGTGTAGGCGGGGTTAGAGGTCTGTGTAGGCGGGGTTAGAGGCCTGTGTAGGCGGGGTTAGAGGCCTGTGTAGGCGGGGTTAGAGGCCTGTGTAGGCGGGGTTAGAGGTCTGTGTAGGCGGGGTTAGAGGCCTGTGTAGGCGGGGTTAGAGGCCTGTGTAGGCGGGGTTAGAGGCCTGTGTAGGCGGGGTTAGAGGCCTGTGTAGGCGGGGTTAGAGGTCTGTGTAGGCGGGGTTAGAGGCCTGTGTAGGCGGGGTTGTTCTGGTTGGTTATGTTTGGTTTGTTGATCTTTAGTTTCCTGTTTTAAGATTTCTGGACGTCTTTCTTCTTTTTTTTGTTGAATCTATTTTGTTCTGTTTGAAAACGTCCTGCATTTATATGTCACGATTCTGAGCCGGTCGTGACATCAGTGACTCCACAATGACTCCTCAGTGACTCATTTATTGACTCCTTAGTGACTCTTCAATGACTCCTCAGTGACTCTTCAATGACTCCTCAGTGACTCTTCATTGCCTCCTCAGTGACTCCACATTGACTCTTCATTGAGTCCTCAGTGACTCCACATTGACTCCTCAGTGACTCTTCCTTGGCTCCTCAGTGACTCTTTATTGACTCCTCAGTGACTCCATATTGACTCCTCAGTGACTCCATATTGACTCCTCATGCCTCTTCATTAACCCCTCAATGACTCTTTATTGACTTCTCGGTGACTCCACACTGACTCCTCAGCAACTCCACATTGACTCTTCATTGACTCCACATTTACTTTTCATTGACTCCTCAGCAATTCCTCATTGACGCTTCAGTGAGTCCTCGGCGACTCAGTGTTGAGGCAGTAGAGCTTTGCGAATGGGAGGACGTGGGATCGTGTCTGATCATGTTTGATAAATTGAACTGTCTCTCAGGTGGCCTGCAGTTGAAACCGGTTTGAACTGGGACGTGGGAGAGGCTCTAGGTGAGGTGTAGTGACTCGAGGCTGCAGCTCAGCTGTCGGTCTTAATCTGAAGATCAAAAGCAGACTGTAAACGGCGCAGGTTCAGGTACGCGCTGTAACCCGTCTGTACTGATACAGAGTCAGTCCTCTCTGAGAGCAGGAGCTGCTCTGCTGTGACGCTGCTGTGGGTTCTGCGGTGGTTCCTGTGCTTCCTCAACGAGATGGTGTCGGCTGTGTGTTCTCTACTGACTCTAACAGAGACAGCAGCTCCACTTCAAGGTTCAGCAACAGATTCAGTAAACCTGACCTGAAACTCACTACTGACTCAAAACTCACTACTGACTCATTAATACTCACTACTGACTCACCAAAACTCACTACTGACTCAAAACTCACTACAGACTCACTAAAACTCAATACTGACTCAAACTCACTACTGACTCACTAAAACTCAATACTGACTCAAACTCACTACTGACTCAAAACTCGCTTCTGAATCAAGCTCACTACTGACTCAAAACTTACTACTGACTCACTAAAACTCACTACTGACTCAAATCTCACTACTGACTCACTCAAACTCACTACTGACTCAAAACGCACTACTGACTCACTAAAACTCACAACTGACTCACAAAACTCACTACTGACTCAAACTCTACTGACTCAAAACTCACTACTGACTCACTAAAACTCACTACTGACTCAAAACTCACTTCTGACTCACTAAAACTCACTACTGACTCAAAACTCGCTTCTGAATCAAGCTCACTACTGACTCAAAACTTACTACTGACTCACTAAAACTCACTACTGACTCAAATCTCACTACTGACTCACTCAAACTCACTACTGACTCAAAACGCACTACTGACTCACTAAAACTCACAACTGACTCACAAAACTCACTACTGACTCAAACTCTACTGACTCAAAACTCACTACTGACTCACTAAAACTCACAACTGACTCACAAAACTCACTACTGACTCATACTCACTACTGACTCAAAACTCACTACTGACTCATTAAAGCTCACTACTGACTCAAAACTCACTACTGACTCACTAAAACTCACTACTGACTCACAAAACTCACTACTGACTCACTAAAACTCACTACTGACTCAAAACTCACTTCTGACTCAAACTCAATACTGACTCAAACTCACTGCTGACTCAAAACTCACAACTGACTCACTAAAACTCACAACTGACTCAAACTCACTACTGACTCAAAACTCACTACTGACTCATTAAAGCTCACTACTGACTCAAAACTCACTACTGACTCATTAAAGCTCACTACTGACTCAAAACTCACTACTGACTCACTAAAACTCACTACTGACTCAAACTCAATACTGACTCAAACTCACTACTAACTCACTAAAACTCACTACTGACTCACACAACTCACTACTGACTCACTAAAACTCACTACTGACTCACAAAACTCACTACTGACTCAAAACTCAATACTGACTCACTAAAACTCACTACTGACTCAAAACTCACTTCTGACTCAAACTCAATACTGACTCAAACTTACTACTGACTCAAAACTCACTACTGACTCAAACTCACTACTAACTCAAACTCATTACTGACTCAAAACTCACTACTGAGCGCACTACTGCTGGTTAAGTTCCTGGTTGCTATGGCAGCAGCATCGTCAGGTTGTGGTGAGTACAGGGTCCTGTTATTCTGTCAGTAAAGCAGATCCTCGTTACCCTCCGTGGTTCTCTGAGTCTCAGGGTCTCAGGTTCTCTGGTTCTCTGGTTCTCTGGTTCTCAGGTTCTCTGGTTCTCTGGTTCTCTGGGTCTCTGTTCCTCTCAGTGGTTTTTCTCTAATAAAGACCCTCTGACGCGCCTCAGTGACTCCATGTTTACAATTAGAAGCTGTTTGGGATGCTCTGTTATTGAACATGGTGATGAACTGCCCGATTAATATTATTCTATTATTATTCACTCAGAACATTATTATTATGTTATAATAATAAGTAATAAGTAATAAGTAATACAGTGTTTGAGTCAGTGAGTCAGTACTATAGTGTGTGAGTCAGTAATACAGTGTGTGCGTCAGTAATACAGTGTTTGAGTCAGTGAGTCAGTAATACAGTGTGTGAGTCAGTAATACAGTGTGTGAGTCAGTAATACAGTGTTTGAGTCAGTAATACAGTGTGTGTCAGTAATACAGTGTTTGAGTCAGTGAGTCAGTAATACAGTGTGTGAATAAGTAATACAGTGTGTGAGTCAGTAATACAGTGTTTGAGTCAGTAATACAGTGTTTGAGTCAGTGAGTCAGTAATACAGTGTGTGAGTCAGAAATACAGTGTTTGAGTCAGTAATACAGTGTGTGAGTCAGTGAGTCAGTAATACAGTGTGTGAGTCAGTAATACAGTGTGTGTTAGTGAGTAAGTAATACAGTGTTTGAGTCAGTAATACAGTGTGAGTCAGTGAGTCAGTAATACAGTGTGTGAGTCAGTGAGTCAGTAATACAGTGTTTGAGTCAGTAATACAGTGTTTGAGTCAGTGAGTCAGTAATACAGTGTGTGAGTCAGTAATACAGTGTTTGAGTCAGTGAGTCAGTAATACAGTGTGTGAGTCAGTAATACAGTGTGTGAGTCAGTAATACAGTGTTTGAGTCAGTAATACAGTGTGTGTCAGTAATACAGTGTTTGAGTCAGTGAGTCAGTAATACAGTGTGTGAGTAAGTAATACAGTGTGTGAGTCAGTAATACAGTGTTTGAGTCAGTAATACAGTGTTTGAGTCAGTGAGTCAGTAATACAGTGTGTGAGTCAGAAATACAGTGTTTGAGTCAGTAATACAGTGTTTGAGTCAGTGAGTCAGTAATACAGTGTGTGAGTCAGTAATACAGTGTGTGAGTCAGTAATACAGTGTTTGAGTCAGTGAGTCAGTAATACAGTGAGTGAGTCAGTAATACAGTGTGTGAGTTAGTGAGTCAGTAATACAGTGTTTGAGTCAGTAATACAGTGTGAGTCAGTGAGTCAGTAATACAGTGTGTGAGTCAGTGAGTCAGTAATACAGTGTTTGAGTCAGTAATACAGTGTTTGAGTCAGTGAGTCAGTAATACAGTGTGTGAGTCAGTAATACAGTGTTTGAGTCAGTAATAGTGTTTGAGTCAGTGAGTCACTAATACAGTGTGTGAGTCAGTAATACAGTGTGTGAGTCAGTAATACAGTGTGTGAGTCAGTAATACAGTGTTTGAGTCAGTGAGTCAGTAATACAGTGTTTGAGTCAGTGAGTCAGTAATACAGTGAGTGAGTCAGTAATATAGTGTGTGAGTCAGTGAGTCAGTAATACAGTGTTTGAGTTAGTGAGTCAGTAATACAGTGTGTGAGTCAGTAATACAGTGTGTGAGTCAGTGAGTCAGTAATACAGTGTGTGAGTCAGTGAGTCATTAATACAGTGTTTGAGGCAGTGAGTCAGTAATATGGTATATTAATGTAACACAGGTTTTGAGTCAGTGAGTCAGTAATACAGTGTGTGAGTCAGTAATACAGTGTGTGAGTCAGTGAGTCAGTAATACAGTGTGTGAGTCAGTGAGTCATTAATACAGTGTTTGAGGCAGTGAGTCAGTAATATGGTATATTAATGTAACACAGGTTTTGAGGCAGTGAGTCAGTAATACAGTGTGTGAGTCAGTAATACAGTGTGTGAGTCAGTGAGTCAGTAATACAGTGTGTGAGGCAGTGAGTCAGTAATACAGTGTTTGAGGCAGTGAGTCAGTAATACAGTGTGTGAGGCAGTGAGTCAGTAATATGGTATATTAATGGAACACAGGTTTTGAGGCAGTGAGTCAGTAATATGGTATATTAATCTAACACAGGTTTTGAGGCAGTGAGTCAGTAATACAGTGTGTGAGTCAGTAATACAGTGTGTGAGTCAGTGAGTCAGTAATACAGGTTTTGAGGCAGTGAGTCAGTAATACAGTGTGTGAGTCAGTAATACAGTGTGTGAGTCAGTTATATGGTATATTAATGGAACACAGGTTTTGAGGCAGTGAGTCAGTAATATGGTATATTAATGGAACACAGGTTTTGAGGCAGTGAGTCAGTAATATGATATATTAATGGAACACTGGTTTTGAGGCAGTGAGTCAATAATATGGTATATTAATGGAACACAGGTTTTGAGGCAGCGAGTCAGTAATACAGTGTGTGAGTCAGTAATACAGTGTGTGAGTCAGTGAGTCAGTTATACAGGTTTTGAGGCAGTGAGTCAGTAATACAGTGTGTGAGTCAGTAATACAGTGTGTGAGTCAGTAATACAGTGTGTGAGTCAGTGAGTCAGTAATACAGGTTTTGAGGCAGTGAGTCAGTAATACAGTGTGTGAGTCAGCAATACAGTGTGTGAGTCAGTTATATGGTATATTAATGGAACACAGGTTTTGAGGCAGTGAGTCAGTAATATGGTATATTAATGGAACACAGGTTTTGAGGCAGTGAGTCAGTAATATGATATATTAATGGAACACTGGTTTTGAGGCAGTGAGTCAATAATATGGTATATTAATGGAACACAGGTTTTGAGGCAGTGAGTCAGTAATACAGTGTGTGAGTCAGTAATACAGTGTGTGAGTCAGTGAGTCAGTTATACAGGTTTTGAGGCAGTGAGTCAGTAATACAGTGTGTGAGTCAGTAATACAGTGTGTGAGTCAGTAATACAGTGTGTGAGTCAGTGAGTCAGTAATACAGTGTGTGAGGCAGTGAGTCAGTAATATGGTATATTAATGTAACACAGGTTTTGAGGCAGTGAGTCAGTAATACAGTGTGTGAGTCAGTAATACAGTGTGTGAGTCAGTGAGTCAGTAATACAGGTTTTGAGGCAGTGAGTCAGTAATACAGTGTGTGAGTCAGTAATACAGGTTTTGAGGCAGTGAGTCAGTAATACAGTGTGTGAGTCAGTAATACAGTGTGTGAGGCAGTGAGTCAGTAATATGGTATATTAATGGAACACATGTTTTGAGGCAGTGAGTCAGTAATATGGTATATTAATGGAACACAGGTTTTGAGGCAGTGAGTCAGTAATACAGTGTGCGAGTCAGTGAGTCAGTAATATGGTATATTAATGTAACACAGGTTTTGAGGCAGTGAGTCAGTAATACAGTGTGTGAGTCAGTAATACAGTGTGTGAGTCAGTAGTACAGTGTGTGGGTCAGTGAGTCAGTAATACAGGTTTTGAGGCAGTGAGTCAGTAATACAGTGTGTGAGTCAGTAATACAGTGTGTGAGTCAGTAATACAGGTTTTGAGGGAGTGAGTCAGTAATACAGGTTTTGAGGCAGTGAGTCAGTAATACAGTGTGTGAGTCAGTAATACAGTGTGTGAGTCAGTGAGTCAGTAATACGGTATATTAATGTAACACAGGTTTTGAGTCAGTGAGTCAGTAATACAGTGTGTGAGTCAGTAATACAGTGTGTGAGTCAGTAATACAGTGTGTGAGTCAGTGAGTCAGTAATACAGGTTTTGAGGCAGTGAGTCAGTAATACAGTGTGTGAGTCAGTAATACAGTGTGTGAGTCAGTAATACAGGTTTTGAGGCAGTGAGTCAGTAATACAGTGTGTGAGTCAGTAATACAGGTTTTGAGGCAGTGAGTCAGTAATACAGGTTTTGAGGCAGTGAGTCAGTAATACAGTGTGTGAGTCAGTAATACAGGTTTTGAGGCAGTGAGTCAGTAATACAGGTTTTGAGGCAGTGAGTCAGTAATACAGGTTTTGAGGGAGTGAGTCAGTAATACAGGTTTTGAGGCAGTGAGTCAGTAATACAGGTTTTGAGGCAGTGAGTCAGTAATACAGGTTTTGAGGGAGTGAGTCAGTAATACAGTGTGTGAGTCAGTAATACAGGTTTTGAGGCAGTGAGTCAGTAATACAGGTTTTGAGGCAGTGAGTCAGTAATACAGTGTGTGAGTCAGTAATACAGGTTTTGAGGCAGTGAGTCAGTAATACAGGTTTTGAGGCAGTGAGTCAGTAATACAGGTTTTGAGGGAGTGAGTCAGTAATACAGGTTTTGAGGCAGTGAGTCAGTAATACAGTGTGTGAGTCAGTAATACAGGTTTTGAGGCAGTGAGTCAGTAATACAGTGTGTGAGTCAGTAATACAGGTTTTGAGGCAGTGAGTCAGTAATACAGGTTTTGAGGCAGTGAGTCAGTAATACAGGTTTTGAGGGAGTGAGTCAGTAATACAGGTTTTGAGGCAGTGAGTCAGTAATACAGGTTTTGAGGCAGTGAGTCAGTAATACAGGTTTTGAGGCAGTGAGTCAGTAATACAGTGTGTGAGTCAGTAATACAGGTTTTGAGGCAGTGAGTCAGTAATACAGGTTTTGAGGCAGTGAGTCAGTAATACAGTGTGTGAGTCAGTAATACAGGTTTTGAGGCAGTGAGTCAGTAATACAGGTTTTGAGGCAGTGAGTCAGTAATACAGGTTTTGAGGGAGTGAGTCAGTAATACAGGTTTTGAGGCAGTGAGTCAGTAATACAGGTTTTGAGGCAGTGAGTCAGTAATACAGGTTTTGAGGGAGTGTCAGTATCGAGCGGTAGTCTCGGTATTATTCAGTACCGGTTCGGAAATAAACCGTATCGCCGCTCCGCCCCCCTCATTTCCTGCCGCGGCTGAGCGCATGCGCAGGGATTCGAAAAACGCTCGTGCTGAGCGGAGCTGGAGTTTGGGCTGAGTTTGATTTGCTGTGACATTAAAACCGGATATAAATCTCAGATTAACGGATAAACCGGATTACCGGCAGCGCGCGGAGGTTCTGACGGGCTGATTCTGCTGGCGGTGAGTTTAACAGCTTCACTTCTCTGTCGAACTTTCAGGTCCACCTTAAATACCGCAGCTCACCTCACGAGCTCCAGCGACCAACAGCTGCAGCGGTTAAGGTGGACCTGAAAGTTCGACTCGCGGAGTAACAGAGCATCAGAGAACATCTGGAGTTCTGGAGTTCTGGATCTGCTGCTCAGTTGGTCTGAATGTTCCGCTGTGGAAGCTGAAGGTGGTTCTGGTTCTGGTTCTTTCAGGGTTTACAGAATGAAGTTAGTTTAGCTGAAGTGAGTTTATGGAACGTCATGTATCTGACTCAGGACAATCCCACCGAATTTCCTAAATTTTTAAAATAAAACGTTTAAACTATAAACAGAACCGTTCAGAGTGGGTTCTGTGTGGAACTCTGTTCTAGATACAGTCAAATCTGTTCACAGTGGTGGTGAATGGAACCAGACGTCCACCTCTAAAAGCTGTTCTAGATACAGTCAGATCTGTTAACAGTGGTTCTAGATACAGTCAGATCTGTTCACAGTGGTTCTAGATACAGTCAGATCTGTTCACAGTGGAGGTTAATGGAACCAGACGTCCACCTCTTAAAGCTGTTCTAGATACAGTCAAATCTGTTCACAGTGGTGGTGAATGGAACCAGACGTCCACCTCTAAAAGCTGTTCTAGATACAGTGAGAACTGTTCACAGTGGTGGTGAATGGAACCAGACGTCCACCTCTAAAAGCTGTTCTAGATACAGTGAGAACTGTTCACAGTGGTGGTGAATGGAACCAGACGTCCACCTCTAAAAGCTCATCACAGAAAGTTCTTACAGTAGATGTTATAAATACACTGTCTGATTCTGAGACGCTGTTTATGATAGTTTAGAGAAGATCTCAGTCTTAAACTCCATTCATGGTGGAGGGATACATGCAGGACGCTGTGAGGTTCAAATAGTCCCCAAAGAAAACCTAGTATTTTCAGATCTTCCACATTTTACCATCAACATCCAGATAAACTCAGAAGACACGTGTAGCTTCACTGGTGGGTTTCATAGTAAATACAATGTGTAGATTAGTGTTGTAGACATGGAGACCCCTGGTTACCATCACCACCACTGTAAACACCATCACCACCACTGTAAACACCATCACCACCACTATAAACACCATCACCACCACTGTAAATACCATCATCACCTCTGTAAACACCATCACCACCACTGTAAACACCATCACCACCACTGTAAATACCATCATCACCTCTGTAAACACCATAACCACCACTGTAAACATCATCATCACCACTGTAAACACCATCATCACCACTGTAAACACCATCATCACCACTGTAAATACCATCATCACCTCTGTAAACACCATCACCACCACTGTAAACACCATCACCACCACTGTAAATACCATCATCACCTCTGTAAACACCATAACCACCACTGTAAACATCATCATCACCACTGTAAACACCATCATCACCACTGTAAACACCATCACCACCACTGTAAATACCATCATCACCTCTGTAAACACCATCACCACCACTGTAAACACCATCATCACCACTGTAAACACCATCACCACCACTGTAAACACCATCATCACCACTGTAAACACCATCACCACCACTGTAAACATCATCACCACCACTGTAAACACCATCATCACCTCTGTAAACACCATCATCACCTCTGTAAACACCATCATCACCACTGTGAAAACCATCACCACCACTGTAAACATCATCACCACCACTGTAAACACCACCATCACCACTGTAAACACCATCATCACCTCTGTAAACACCATCACCACCACTGTAAACACCATCACCACCACTGTAAACACCATCATCACCTCTGTAATACCATCATCACCACTGTAAACACCATCATCACCACTGTAAACACCACCATCACCACTGTAAACACCATCACCACCACTGTAAACACCATCATCACCACTGTAAACACCATCACCACCACTGTAAACATCATCACCACCACTGTAAACACCATCACCACCACTGTAAACACCATCATCACCTCTGTAATACCATCATCACCACTGTAAACACCATCATCACCACTGTAAACATAATCACCACCACTGTAAACACCATCACCACCACTGTAAACACCATCATCACCTCTGTAATACCATCATCACCACTGTAAACACCATCACCACCACTGTAAACACCATCACCACCATTGTAAACACCATCATCACCTCTGTAATACCATCATCACCACTGTAAACACCATCACCACCACTGCAAACACCATCACCACCACTGTAAACATAATCACCACCACTGTAAACACCATCACCACCACTGTAAACACCATCATCACCTCTGTAATACCATCATCACCACTGTAAACACCATCACAACCACTGTAAACACCATCACCACCACTGTAAACACCATCATCACCTCTGTAATACCATCATCACCACTGTAAACACCATCACCACCACTGTAAACACCATCATCACCTCTGTAATACCATCATCACCTCTGTAAACACCATCACCACCACTGTAAACACCATCACCACCACTGTAAACACCATCATCACCACTGTAAACATCATCACCACCACCACTGTAAACACCATCACCACCACTGTAAACACCATCATCACCACTGTAAACATAATCACCACCACTGTAAACACCATCACCACTGTAAACATAATCACCACCACTGTAAACATCATCACCACCACTGTAAACATCATCACCTCTGTAAACATAATCACCACCACTGTAAACATCATCACCACCACTGTAAACATCATCACCACCACTGTAAACACCATCACCACTGTAAACATAATCACCACCACTGTAAACATCATCACCACCACTGTAAACACCATCACCACTGTAAACATAATCACCACCACTGTAAACATCATCACCACCACTGTAAACATCATCACCTCTGTAAACATAATCACCACCACTGTAAACATAATCACCACCACTGTAAACATCATCACTACCACTGTAAACATCATCATCACCACTGTAAACATCATCACTACCACTGTAAACATCATCATCACCACTGTACTGTACTGGTGTGTTCAGAGGGTACGGGATTGGAGTCTGAGTGTATGAGTGGAATCTTGTGAAAGAGTCAGACGGATGATGTCACCTCAGTGGAATGTTCCAGATCAGCTCGTACAGCCTCTTCTCTAAAATCAGATCTCCGGCTGTCTGATCTGCGGAGCGTTACAGGTTCAGAGCTGATACTGTTACCGCGTCAGCACCACGTTCAGCACCTCCCCGAAATCACACTCACCGCACCAGTACCGGACCAGTGACCAATAAATCCTCATATTCCGTACAGCAGTATTCCGTACAGCAGTATTCCGTACAGCAGCATTCCGTACAGCAGTATTCCGTACAGCAGTATTCCGTACAGCAGTATTCCGTACAGCAGCATTCCGTACAGCAGCATTCCGTACAGCAGTATTCCGTACAGCAGCATTCCGTACAGCAGCATTCCGTACAGCAGTATTCCGTACAGCAGCATTCCGTACAGCAGCATTCCGTACAGCAGCATTCCGTACAGCAGCATTCCGTACAGCAGTATTCCGTACAGCAGTATTCCGTACAGCAGCATTCCGTACAGCAGTATTCCGTACAGCAGTATTCCGTACAGCAGCATTCCGTACAGCAGTATTCCGTACAGCAGCATTCCGTACAGCAGTATTCCGTACAGCAGTATTCCGTACAGCGTTCCCTACAGCAGTGTTCTGTACAGCAGTATTCCGTACAGCGTTCCCTACAGCAGTGTTCTGTACAACAGTATTCCGTACACCCACTTCCACATCCGGAGCTCTAAATGAGCTGATTATATGTTTTTTAAAACAAACAAACAAACAAACAAGCAAACAAACAAATAAATAAATAAAGTGTCTGAGCTGCTCAGCGATGCTGCTGATTAGTGTCTCCCAGTTTAATAATCATGTTCATTCCGAGCGTTCCCATCTTTCCACACCTGCAGCGCTCCTGTCGTGCGGGCGTAGATGGTCTCGTCCACTGATTTGATGGAAATAGTGAAAATGATCAAGTCTCAAAGAGACGGGGACGCTTTTCAAATCAGAAACGGGAAAAGTTCCCAGTGTGCTGTTAGTCTCAGGATTAGGTTATGATTATAATCTGTGGGGTTTATTAGCTGGTGGTTTAGTGTCTGGATTAGGTTATGATTATAATCTGTGGGGTTTATTAGCCGGTGGTTTAGTCTCTGGATTAGGTTATGATTATAATCTGTGGGGTTTATTAGCTGGTGGTTTAGTCTCTGGATTAGGTTATGATTATAATCTGTGGGGTTTATTAGCTGGTGGTTTAGTCTCAGGATTAGGTTATGATTATAATCTGTGGGGTTTGTTAGCCGGTGGTTTATTCTCTGGATTAGGTTATTATTATAATCTGTGGGGTTTATTAGCCGGTGGTTTAGTCTCTGGATTAGGTTATGATTATAATCTGTGGGGTTTATTAGCCGGTGGTTTAGTCTCAGGATTAGGTTATGATTATAATCTGTGGGGTTTATTAGCTGGTGGTTTAGTCTCTGGATTAGGTTATGATTATAATCTGTGGGGTTTATTAGCCGGTGGTTTAGTCTCTGGATTAGGTTATGATTATAATCTGTGGGGTTTGTTAGCCGGTGGTTTAGTCTCAGGATTAGGTTATGATTATAATCTGTGGGGTTTATTAGCCGGTGGTTTAGTCTCAGGATTAGGTTATGATTATAATCTGTGGGGTTTATTAGCTGGTGGTTTAGTCTCTGGATTAGGTTATGATTATAATCTGTGGGGTTTATTAGCTGGTGGTTTATTCTCTGGATTAGGTTATTATTATAATCTGTGGGGTTTATTAGCCGGTGGTTTAGTCTCTGGATTAGGTTATGATTATAATCTGTGGGGTTTATTAGCCGGTGGTTTAGTGTCTGGATTAGGTTATGATTATAATCTGTGGGGTTTATTAGCTGGTGGTTTAGTCTCAGGATTAGGTTATGATTATAATCTGTGGGGTTTATTAGCTGGTGGTTTAGTCTCTGGATTAGGTTATGATTATAATCTGTGGGGTTTATTAGCCGGTGGTTTAGTCTCTGGATTAGGTTATGATTATAATCTGTGGGGTTTGTTAGCCGGTGGTTTAGTCTCAGGATTAGGTTATGATTATAATCTGTGGGGTTTGTTAGCCGGTGGTTTAGTCTCAGGATTAGGTTATGATTATAATCTGTGGGGTTTGTTAGCCGGTGGTTTAGTCTCAGGATTAGGTTATGATTATAATCTGTTCTGTTTATTAGCCGGTGGTTAATTCTCTGGATTAGGTTATGATTATAATCTGTGGGGTTTATTAGCTGGTGGTTTAGTCTCAGGATTAGGTTATGATTATAATCTGTGGGGTTTATTAGCCGGTGGTTTAGTCTCTGGATTAGGTTATGATTATAATCTGTGGGGTTTATTAGCCGGTGGTTTAGTCTCTGGATTAGGTTATGATTATAATCTGTGGGGTTTATTAGCTGGTGGTTTAGTCTCTGGATTTAGGTTATGATTATAATCTGTGGGGTTTATTAGCCGGTGGTTTAGTCTCTGGATTAGGTTATGATTATAATCTGTGGGGTTTGTTAGCCGGTGGTTTAGTCTCAGGATTAGGTTATGATTATAATCTGTGGGGTTTATTAGCTGGTGGTTTAGTCTCTGGATTAGGTTATGATTATAATCTGTGGGGTTTATTAGCCGGTGGTTTAGTCTCTGGATTAGGTTATGATTATAATCTGTTCTGTTTATTAGCTGGTGGTTTAGTCTCTGGATTAGGTTATGATTATAATCTGTGGGGTTTATTAGCTGGTGGTTTAGTCTCAGGATTAGGTTATGATTATAATCTGTGGGGTTTATTAGCTGGTGGTTTAGTCTCTGGATTAGGTTATGATTATAATCTGTGGGGTTTATTAGCCGGTGGTTTAGTCTCTGGATTAGGTTATGATTATAATCTGTGGGGTTTATTAGCTGGTGGTTTAGTCTCTGGATTAGGTTATGATTATAATCTGTGGGGTTTATTAGCCGGTGGTTTAGTCTCTGGATTAGGTTATGATTATAATCTGTGGGGTTTATTAGCCGGTGGTTTAGTCTCTGGATTAGGTTATGATTATAATCTGTGGGGTTTATTAGCCGGTGGTTTAGTCTCTGGATTAGGTTATGATTATAATCTGTGGGGTTTATTAGCCGGTGGTTTAGTCTCTGGATTAGGTTATGATTATAATCTGTGGGGTTTGTTAGCCGGTGGTTTAGTCTCAGGATTAGGTTATGATTATAATCTGTGGGGTTTGTTAGCCGGTGGTTTAGTCTCAGGATTAGGTTATGATTATAATCTGTGGGGTTTATTAGCCGGTGGTTT
Source organism: Megaleporinus macrocephalus (assembly GCA_021613375.1). Classification (NCBI taxonomy): domain Eukaryota; kingdom Metazoa; phylum Chordata; class Actinopteri; order Characiformes; family Anostomidae; genus Megaleporinus; species Megaleporinus macrocephalus. The sequence continues at coordinate 52,118,650 of CM038707.1, read as the reverse complement.
AGTCTCTGGATTAGGTTATGATTATAATCTGTAGGGTTTATTAGCCGGTGGTTTAGTCTCAGGATTAGGTTATGATTATAATCTGTGGGGTTTATTAGCCGGTGGTTTAGTCTCAGGATTAGGTTATGATTATAATCTGTGGGGGTTGTCAGCCGGTGGTTTAGTCTCTGGATTAGGTTATGATTATAATCTGTTCTGTTTATTAGCCGGTGGTTTAGTCTCTGGATTAGGTTATGATTATAATCTGTGGGGTTTATTAGCTGGTGGTTTAGTCTCAGGATTAGGTTATGATTATAATCTGTGGGGTTTATTAGCCGGTGGTTTAGTCTCAGGATTAGGTTATGATTATAATCCGTGGGGTTTATTAGCCGGTGGTTTAGTCTCAGGATTAGGTTATGATTATAATCTGTGGGGTTTATTAGCCGGTGGTTTAGTCTCTGGATTAGGTTATGATTATAATCTGTGGGGTTTATTAGCCGGTGGTTTAGTCTCAGGATTAGGTTATGATTATAATCTGTGGGGTTTATTAGCCGGTGGTTTAGTCTCAGGATTAGGTTATGATTATAATCCGTGGGGTTTATTAGCCGGTGGTTTAGTCTCAGGATTAGGTTATGATTATAATCTGTGGGGTTTATTAGCTGGTGGTTTAGTCTCAGGATTAGGTTATGATTATAATCTGTGGGGTTTATTAGCTGGTGGTTTAGTCTCAGGATTAGGTTATGATTATAATCTGTGGGGTTTATTAGCCGGTGGTTTAGTCTCAGGATTAGGTTATGATTATAATCTGTGGGGTTTATTAGCCGGTGGTTTAGTCTCAGGATTAGGTCATGATTATAATCTGTGGGGTTTGTTAGCCGGTGGTTTAGTCTCTGGATTAGGTTATGATTATAATCTGTGGGGTTTGTTAGCCGGTGGTTTAGTCTCAGGATTAGGTTATGATTATAATCTGTGGGGTTTTTTAGCCGGTGGTTTAGTCTCAGGATTAGGTTATGATTATAATCTGTGGGGTTTATTAGCCGGTGGTTTAGTGTCAGGATTAGGTTATGATTATAATCTGTGGGATTTATTAGCCGGTGGTTTAGTCTCAGGATTAGGTTATGATTATAATCTGTGGGGTTTATTAGCCGGTGGTTTAGTCTCAGGATTAGGTTATGATTATAATCTGTGGGGTTGTTAGCCGGTGGTTTAGTGTCAGGATTAGGTTATGATTATAATCTGTTCTGTTTATTAGCCGGTGGTTTAGTCTCTGGATTAGGTTATGATTATAATCTGTGGGGTTTATTAGCTGGTGGTTTAGTCTCAGGATTAGGTTATGATTATAATCTGTGGGGTTTATTAGCCGGTGGTTTAGTCTCTGGATTAGGTTATGATTATAATCTGTGGGGTTTGATGGTGGTGTTTGGAGCGGTGGTGACTGGTCCTGGATCAGTAGTTAATCAGGAGTGCTTCTGATCTGCTCCGGACTGAGAATCAGAATTCCGTACTGAGGCGGTCGGCGTTCCGAGCGGCGCTCCAGTGTGTATTGTTTCTCCGGGATTGTGTCGACAGTAACCCGCATACATTGGAGCAGCAGCGCGCGCTAGCCTCGCCGCTCAGAGGAGCCAGAATAGAGCCTGTTGTATCTGGCTGTGGTCATGTGACCCGGCGCCGCCGCGGTGGACTGTTTGTTCATTGTTAATGTTCAGCTGGTGTTTATCGCTCGGCGCCGAGCTGCTTCTCTAATGCTGCTGCGTTTCCACCACCGCTGTAATCTAACTACTGTAATCTAACCTGTAATCTAACTACTGTAATCTAACTACTGTAGTCTAACTACTGTAATCTAACTACTGTAATCTAACTACTGTAATCTAACTACTGTAATCTAACCTGTAATCTAACTACTGTAATCTAACTACTGTAATCTAACTACTGTAATCTAACTACTGTAATATAACTACTGTAATATAACTACTGTAATCTAACTACTGTAATCGAACTACTGTAATCTAACCTGTAATCTAACTACTGTAATCTAACTACTGTAGTCTAACTACTGTAATCTAACCTGTAATCTAACTACTGTAATCTAACTACTGTAATCTAACTACTGTAATATAACTACTGTAATCTAACCTGTAATCTAACTACTGTAATCTAACTACTGTAATCTAACTACTGTAATATAACTACTGTAATCTAACTACTGTAATCGAACTACTGTAATCTAACCTGTAATCTAACTACTGTAATCTAACTACTGTAGTCTAACTACTGTAATCTAACCTGTAATCTAACTACTGTAATCTAACTACTGTAATCTAACTACTGTAATATAACTACTGTAATCTAACTACTGTAATCGAACTACTGTAATCTAACCTGTAATCGAACTACTGTAATCTAACTACTGTAATCTAACCTGTAATCTAACTACTGTAGTCTAACTACTGTAATCTAATCTGTAATCTAACTACTGTAATCCAACTACTGTAATCTAACTACTGTAATCTAACCTGTAATCTAACTACTGTAGTCTAACTACTGTAATCTAATCTGTAATCTAACTACTGTAATCTAACTACTGTAATCTAACCTGTAATCTAACTACTGTAATCTGACCTGTAATCTAACTGCTGTAATCTAACTGCTGTAATCTAACTACTGTAATCTAACTACTGTAATCTAACCTGTAATCTAACTACTGTAATCTGACCTGTAATCTAACTACTGTAATCCAACTACTGTAATCTAACTACTGTAATCTAACCTGTAATCTAACTACTGTAGTCTAACTACTGTAATCTAATCTGTAATCTAACTGCTGTAATCTAACTACTGTAATCTAACCTGTAATCTAACCTGTAGTCTAACTACTGTAATCTGACCTGTAATCTAACTACTGTAATCTAACTACTGTAATCTAACCTGTAATCTAACCTGTAGTCTAACTACTGTAATCTGACCTGTAATCTAACTGCTGTAATCTAACTACTGTAATCTAACTACTGTAATCCAACTACTGTAATCTAACCTGTAATATAACTACTGTATTCTAACTACTGTAATCTAATCTGTAATCTAACTACTGTAATCTGACCTGTAATCTAATTACTGTAATCTGACCTGTAATCTAACTACTGTAATCTAACTACTGTAATCTGACCTGTAATCTAACTACTGTAATCTAACTACTGTAATCTGACCTGTTATCTAACTACTGTAATCTAACTACTGTAATCTAACTACTGTAATCTAATTACTGTAATCTGACCTGTAATCTAACTACTGTAATCTGACCTGTAATCTAACTACTGTAATCTGACTACTGTAATCTGACCTGTAATCTAACTACTGTAATCTAACTACTGTAATCTGACCTGTAATCTCTAATAGTCCACTCACTGCTGCTAATATTCGGCGCCGGTCTCCGCGGAGCTGTGTCGGTGATGGTGAGTAAACAGTTTTACTGAGTGAGAAGTTCAGGAACGTGTCCTGTTTATGAGAGTGACTGTGAGAAGAACATGACGATGGTGGTGATGATGTGAGGACAGTGATGAAGGTGACGGTGATTGAGAACTGCTGATTGGACGGTGGGATTATTGGATGGGCAGCAGTAGAAATGCTGATTGGACGGTTGGTCTGCAGGTTGATCAGTGGGGTGGGCAATGATTTTGATACAGAGACGTCTGAAGGCTGGACGTGGAGCTGGACAGGTGTCTGGACGTGGAGCTGGACAGGTGTCTGGACGTGGAGCTGGACAGGTGTCTGGACGTGGAGCTGGACAGGTGTCTGTAGGTCTGTTACCTGGAGAACTCGGTGTCTCTGAATAAAGTTTATAAACGGTTTATAATCACTTTATGATACGCGGCTGTGACTAAAGCAGAACAAATACACTTCTTCAGAAGCTCCACCCCCAAATTAACACATG
>CM038707.1:52084743-52102243 GCA_021613375.1 Megaleporinus macrocephalus | reverse complement strand
CATTAGGTTGAGTGTATAACTAAATGTAAGTATTGTATATAAACTGAGTTACAGTTTCTCATTAGGTTGAGTGTATAACTCTAAATGTAGGTATTGTGTATAAACTAAGTTACAGTTTCTCATTAGGTTGAGTGTATAACTCTAAATGTAGGTATTGTATATAAACTAAGTTACAGTTTCTCATTAGGTTGAATGTATAACTCTAAATGTAGGTATTGTATATAAACTAAGTTACAGTTTCTCATTAGGTTGAATGTATAACTCTAAATGTAGATATTGTATATAAACTAAGTTACAGTTTCTCATTAGGTTGAATGTATAACTCTAAATGTAGGTATTGTATATAAACTGAGTTACAGTTTCTCATTAGGTTGAATGTATAACTCTAAATGTAGGTATTGTATATAAACTGAGTTACAGTTTCTCATTAGGTTAAATGTATAACTCTAAATACAGGTATTGTTTATAATATGAGTTACAGTTTCTCATTAGGTTGAATGTATAACTCTAAATGTAGGTATTGTATATAAACTAAGTTACAGTTTCTCGTTAGGTTGAGTGTATAACTTCAAATGTAGGTATTGTATATAAACTAAGTTACAGTTTCTCATTAGGTTAAATGTATAACTCTAAATACAGGTATTGTTTATAATATGAGTTACAGTTTCTCATTAGGTTGAATGTATAACTCTAAATGTAGGTATTGTATATAAACTAAGTTACAGTTTCTCGTTAGGTTGAGTGTATAACTCTAAATGTAGGTATTGTATATAAACTGAGTTACAGTTTCTCATTAGGTTGAATGTATAACTCTAAATGTAGGTATTGTATATAAACTGAGTTACAGTTTCTCATTAGGTTGAATGTATAACTCTAAATGTAGGTATTGTATATAAACTTAAGTTACAGTTTCTCATTAGGTTGAGTGCATAACTAAATGTAAGTATTGTATATAATCTGAGTTACAGTTTCTCATTAGGTTGAGTGTATAACTAAATGTAGGTATTGTATATAAACTAAGTTACAGTTTCTCATTAGGTTGAGTGTATAACTCTAAATGTAGGTATTGTATATAAACTAAGTTACAGTTTCTCATTAGGTTGAGTGTATAACTAAATGTAGGTATTGTATATAAACTGAGTTACAGTTTCTCATTAGGTTGAATGTATAACTAAATGTAGGTATTGTATATAAACTAAGTTACAGTTTCTCATTAGGTTGAGTGTATAACTAAATGTAGGTATTGTATATAAACTAAGTTACAGTTTCTCATTAGGTTGAGTGTATAACTAAATGTAAGTATTGTATATAAACTGAGTTACAGTTTCTCATTAGGTTGAATGTATAACTCTAAATGTAGGTATTGTATATAAACTAAGTTACAGTTTCTCATTAGGTTGAGTGTATAACTAAATGTAGGTATTGTATATAAACTAAGTTACAGTTTCTCATTAGGTTGAGTGTATAACTAAATGTAAGTATTGTATATAAACTGAGTTACAGTTTCTCATTAGGTTGAATGTATAACTCTAAATGTAGGTATTGTATATAAACTAAGTTACAGTTTCTCATTAGGTTGAGTGTATAACTAAATGTAGGTATTGTATATAAACTAAGTTACAGTTTCTCATTAGGTTGAGTGTATAACTAAATGTAGGTATTGTATATAAACTGAGTTACAGTTTCTCATTAGGTTGAATGTATAACTCTAAATGTAGGTATTGTATATAAACTGAGTTACAGTTTCTCATTAGGTTGAATGTATAACTCTAAATGTAGGCATTGTATATAAACTAAGTTACAGTTTCTCATTAGGTTGAGTGTATAACTAAATGTAAGTATTGTATATAATCTGAGTTACAGTTTCTCATTAGGTTGCGTGTATAACTCTAAATGTAGGTATTGTATATAAACTAAGTTACAGTTTCTCATTAGGTTGAGTGTATAACTCTAAATGTAGGTATTGTGTATAAACTGAGTTACAGTTTCTCATTAGGTTGAATGTATAACTCTAAATGTAGGTATTGTATATAAACTGAGTTACCGTTTCTCATTAGGTTGAATGTATAACTCTAAATGTAGGTATTGTGTATAAACTGAGTTACAGTTTCTCATTAGGTTGAATGTATAACTCTAAATGTAGGTATTGTATATAAACTGAGTTACAGTTTCTCATTAGGTTGAATGTATAACTCTAAATGTAGGTATTGTTTATAATATGAGTTACAGTTTCTCATTAGGTTGAATGTATAACTCTAAATGTAGGTATTGTATATAAACTAAGTTACAGTTTCTCATTAGGTTGAGTGTATAACTCTAAATGTAGGTATTGTATATAAACTGAGTTACAGTTTCTCATTAGGTTGAATGTATAACTCTAAATGTAGGTATTGTATATAAACTGAGTTACAGTTTCTCATTAGGTTGAATGTATAACCCTAAATGTAGGTATTGTATATAAACTAAGTTACAGTTTCTCATTAGGTTGAATGTATAACTCTAAATGTAGGTATTGTATATAAACTAAGTTACAGTTTCTCATTAGGTTGAGTGTATAACTCTAAATGTAGGTATTGTATATAAACTGAGTTACAGTTTCTCATTAGGTTGAATGTATAACTCTAAATGTAGGTATTGTATATAAACTGAGTTACAGTTTCTCATTAGGTTGAATGTATAACTCTAAATGTAGGTATTGTATATAAACTAAGTTACAGTTTCTCATTAGGTTGAGTGTATAACTCTAAATGTAGGTATTGTATATAAACTGAGTTACAGTTTCTCATTAGGTTGAGTGTATAACTCTAAATGTAGGTATTGTATATAAACTGAGTTACAGTTTCTCATTAGGTTGAATGTATAACTCTAAATGTAAGTATTGTATATAAACTAAGTTACAGTTTCTCATTAGGTTAAGTGTATAACTCTAAATCTAAATATTTTATATAATATGAGTTACAGTTTCTCATTAGGTTGAGTGTATAACTCTAAATGTAGGTATTGTATATAAACTGAGTTACAGTTTCTCATTAGGTTGAGTGTATAACTCTAAATGTAGGTATTGTATATAAACTAAGTTACAGTTTCTCATTAGGTTGAGTGTATAACTCTAAATGTAGGTATTGTATATAAACTAAGTCACAGTTTCTCATTAGGTTGAATGTATAACTAAATGTAGGTATTGTATATAAACTGAGTTACAGTTTCTCATTAGGTTGAGTGTATAACTCTAAATGTAAGTATTGTATATAATCTGAGTTACAGTTTCTCATTAGGTTGAGTGTATAACTAAATGTAAGTATTGTATATAAACTAAGTTACAGTTTCTCATTAGGTTGAATGTATAACTCTAAATGTAGGTATTGTATATAAACTGAGTTACAGTTTCTCATTAGGTTGAGTGTATAACTCTAAATGTAGGTATTGTATATAAACTGAGTTGCTGTATGGTTATATATGAGTAGCTGTGTAGGTGTTTGGGTTCTCTGTGAAGTTTGTGTTCTACTCTCAGTGGAGCTGGTTAGTTTTGTCAGGAGACGCTGAGTCCTGGAAACGGTCTCACTCTGGAACACGGCTGTATTCACAGTGGGCTGGGGGTGAGCGGGGGTCCTCGTGGGGAGTGTTGAGAAGTGCTATATTTCACCTAATAAACAATACCGGTACTGCAGTGTTAACGATACTTCAGAGGAGAATCACTGCTGGACACGGTGACCTTCCACTCTCGCCCACTCACTCCTGACCGTCTCTTCAAAGCAGAGAACGTCCCTTAGCTTCAAACGTTTGTCTGGAGGGAAAGGTCAGCTGTCCTGCAGGGGTTAAAGTTCACAGAGACGAGCAGCCAAGAGCATATAAACACTGACGAGATCCTCACACCCCGAACGCTGACCACCACAAAACCTGCTTATCATAAACATCTAAACCATACTGGTCACTCTGCCATCCATACTGGTCACTCCACTGACCATACAGGACCTCCACTCACTGTCCACTGTATCAGCTCCACTGACCATACAGGACCTCCACTCACTGTCCACTGTATCAGCTCCACTGACCATACAGGAGCTCCACTCACTGTCCACTGTATCAGCTCCACTGACCATACAGGACCTCCACTCACTGTCCACTGTATCAGCTCCACTGACCATACAGGACCTCCACTCACTGTCCACTGTATCAGCTCCACTGACCATACAGGACCTCCACTCACTGTCCACTGTATCAGCTCCACTGACCATACAGGACCTCCACTCACTGTCCACTGTATCAGCTCCACTGACCATACAGGACCTACACTCACTGTCCACTGTATCAGCTCCACTGACCATACAGGACCTCCACTCACTGTCCACTGTATCAGCTCCACTGATCATACAGGAGCTCCACTTACAGACTGTAGTTCATCTGATTCTCTGTATACTTTATTACTCTGTTCTTTAATGATCAGGACCCCCACAGGACCCCCACAGAGCAGATACTATTAGGAGGTGGGTCATTCTCAGCACGGTCATGGAGGTAAGCAGTGAAACGTGAGGCCCTTTACGTCGTACAACTGAACTCACCTGCCCGTTTTACAGCCCCCCCGACCCCTGCCCCCGCCCACCCCTGCGTCTGGGGGAGGTGTTCTGAGTGTCTGCTGCTGTTACTGACAGCTGAAGAACCAGAACAAACCCAGATGTTTTTCCAGGGTTCTCAGAGTTTCTTCTGAGGAGGTGTGGAGTGTTTGAGGCTGCAGTAGTTGATCAGAGACAGGTATGGGGGTGGTGGAGCGGGGGTCTCAGCAGGTCTGGGGTTCGGTTCTCCGGCCAGAGCTGAAGGTCTCTGATCTCAGGAGGGTCTGGTGTCGCTGGTTTGGTGAGTATTCCTTGAAGGGCTTAGGAGACGGGTGTTGAGTCATATCAGTGGAGGGTCAGCATGGCTGCGGGTGGTTCAGAGCTCCACGCTGACCGTCTGAGGGCAAGACTGGATGCTGGTCTGATGGTCTGCTGGTCTGCTGGTTTGGTCTGCTGGTTTGTCCGGCTGGTCTGCTGGTTTGGTCTGCTGGTCTGCTGGTCTGCTGGTTTGGTCTGCTGGTCTGCTGGCCTGCTGGTTTGGTCTGCTGGTCTGCTGGTTTGGTCTGCTGGTCTGCTGGTTTGGTCTGCTGGTCTGCTGGTTTGGTCTGCTGGTCTGCTGGTCTGCTGGTTTGGTCTGCTGGTCTGCTGGTTTGGTCTGCTGGTCTGCTGGTCTGCTGGTTTGTTCTGATAGTCTGCTGGTTTGTTCGGCTGGTCTGCTGGTTTGGTCTGCTGGTCTGCTGGTCTGCTGGTTTGGTCTGCTGGTCTGCTGGTCTGCTGGTTTGGTCTCCTGGTCTGCTGGTTTGGTCTGCTGGTCTGCTGGTCTGCTGGTTTGGTCTGCTGGTCTGCTGGTCTGCTGGTTTGGTCTGCTGGTCTGCTGGTCTGCTGGTTTGGTCTGCTGGTTTGGTCTGCTGGTCTGCTGGTTTGGTCTGCTGGTCTGCTGGTCTGCTGGTTTGGTCTGCTGGTCTGCTGGTTTGGTCTGCTGGTCTGCTGGTCTGCTGGTTTGGTCTGCTGGTCTGCTGGTCTGCTGGTTTGGTCTGCTGGTCTGCTGGTTTGGTCTGCTGGTCTGCTGGTCTGCTGGTTTGGTCTGCTGGTTTGGTCTGCTGGTTTGGTCTGCTGGTCTGCTGGTCTGCTGGTTTGGTCTGCTGGTCTGCTGGTCTGCTGGTTTGGTCTGCTGGTCTGCTGGTTTGGTCTGCTGGTCTGCTGGTCTGCTGGTCTGCTGGTCTGCTGGTTTGGTCTGCTGGTCTGCTGGTCTGCTGGTTTGGTCTGCTGGTCTGCTGGTCTGCTGGTTTGGTCTGCTGGTCTGCTGGTCTGCTGGTTTGGTCTGCTGGTTTGGTCTGCTGGTCTGCTGGTCTGCTGGTTTGGTCTGCTGGTCTGCTGGTCTGCTGGTTTGGTCTGCTGGTCTGCTGGTTTGGTCTGCTGGTCTGCTGGTCTGCTGGTCTGCTGGTCTGCTGGTTTGGTCTGCTGGTCTGCTGGTCTGCTGGTTTGGTCTGCTGGTCTGCTGGTCTGCTGGTTTGGTCTCCTGGTCTGCTGGTTTGGTCTGCTGGTCTGCTGGTCTGCTGGTTTGGTCTGCTGGTCTGCTGGTCTGCTGGTTTGGTCTGCTGGTCTGCTGGTCTGCTGGTTTGGTCTGCTGGTTTGGTCTGCTGGTCTGCTGGTTTGGTCTGCTGGTCTGCTGGTCTGCTGGTTTGGTCTGCTGGTCTGCTGGTTTGGTCTGCTGGTCTGCTGGTCTGCTGGTTTGGTCTGCTGGTCTGCTGGTCTGCTGGTTTGGTCTGCTGGTCTGCTGGTTTGGTCTGCTGGTCTGCTGGTCTGCTGGTTTGGTCTGCTGGTTTGGTCTGCTGGTTTGGTCTGCTGGTCTGCTGGTCTGCTGGTTTGGTCTGCTGGTCTGCTGGTCTGCTGGTTTGGTCTGCTGGTCTGCTGGTTTGGTCTGCTGGTCTGCTGGTTTGGTCTGCTGGTCTGCTGGTCTGCTGGTTTGGTCTGCTGGTCTGCTGGTCTGCTGGTTTGGTCTGCTGGTCTGCTGGTCTGCTGGTCTGCTGGTTTGGTCTGCTGGTCTGCTGGTCTGCTGGTTTGGTCTGCTGGTCTGCTGGTCTGCTGGTTTGGTCTGCTGGTCTGCTGGTCTGCTGGTTTGGTCTGCTGGTCTGCTGGTCTGCTGGTCTGCTGGTTTGGTCTGCTGGTCTGCTGAATAAACCCGGAATAAACCCGCAGCTGAAATATGTGATAAAGTTAATAACCAGTATAACAGAGCTCATCGCTATAGTTACGGTTACCGTGTCAGCGGCGGTGTTTATGGTTTTGGGGTGAAAGTCCACTTCAGCGCCGTTTGAATGTGTTTACTTTTAAACGCTCCTATAGAGAAGGAGGGAGGGCGTGGGAGGAAGAAGAAGGGGGGCGGGGGGGAGGGAGGAGGGAGATCAGTTTCCTGCTGTTCACTCTCAGCATTCCTTTCTGAGTCACTCCCCGACGCTGCTGAACTCCCCACCACTTCCTGCGCTGCCCGGCTCTCTGAGTCTCTCCACCTGAACACCAGCTTAACGGAGGAACCGGAGCCGTGCAACCTCGTCACAACTTCAAACAGCTCGTTAACTACAGAGAGTAGTTCGTTATGAAGATGAGCTCTGTTCTAATTGGCTGTTTGGTTTTGTGCCAAAAACCAGTCTGGACTGAAACACATGGTGCCAGCTGCTGTAGTCTGAATGGGCGGGACTAAACTGCTGTAGGCTGAGTGGGTGGAGCTAAACTGCTGTAGGCTGAGTGGGTGGAGCTAAACTGCTGTAGGCTGAGTGGGTGGAGCTAAACTGCTGTAGGCTAAATGGGTGGAGCTAAACTACTGTAGGCTGAATGGGTGGAGCAAAACTGCTGTAGGCTGAATGGGTGGAGCTAAACTGCTGTAGGCTGAGTGGGTGGAGCTAAACTGCTGTAGGCTAAATGGGTGGAGCTAAACTACTGTGGGCTGACTAGGTGGAGCTAAACTTCTGAAGACAGAATGGGTGGAGCAAAACTGCTGTAGGGTGACTAGGTGGAGCTAAACTTCTGAAGACTGAATGGGTGGAGCAAAACTGCTGTAGGCTGAATGGGTGGAGCAAAACTGCTGTAGGGTGAATGGGTGGAGCTAAACTGCTGTAGGGTAAATGGGTGGAGCTAAACTGCCGTAGGCTGAGTGGGTGGAGCTAAACTGTTGTAGGCTGAGTGGGTGGAGCTAAACTGCTGTAGGCTGAGTGGGTTTAGCTAAACTGCTGTAGGCTAAATGGGTGGAGCTAAACTACTGTGGGCTGAGTGGGTGGATCTAAACTGCTGTAGGCTGAGTGGGTGGAGCTAAACTGCTGTAGGCTGACTAGGTGGAGCTAAACTCCTGAAGACAGAATGGGTGGAGTAAAACTGCTGTAGGCTGAATGGGTGGAGCTAAACTGCTGTAGGGTGAATGGGTGGAGCTAAACTACTGTAGGCTTAATGGGGTTAATGGAAAAATGGATGGATAAACATAAGAGGAGTAGCACTGAACAAGTAACCGTAACCAGACAGGACAGTACACAAACTGGACAGTAACCAGACTGGACAGTACACAAACTGGACAGTAACCACAAAGGACAGTAACCAGACAGGACAGTACACACCTGGACAGTAACAAGACAGGACAGTAACCAGAGAGGACAGTACACAAACTGGACAGTAACTAGATTGGACAGTAACCAGACAGGACAGTACAAAAACTGGACAGTAACCAGACAGGACAGTACACAAGCTGGACAGTAACCAGACAGGACAGTACACAAACTGGACAGTTACCAGACTGGACAGTACACAAACTGGACAGTAACCAGACAGGGCAGTACAAAACCTGGACAGTAACCAGACAGGACAGTACACAAACTGGACAGTAACCAGACAGGACAGTACACAAACTGGACAGTAACCAGACTGGACAGTACACAAACTGGACAGTAACCAGACAGGACAATACACAACTGGACAGTAACTAGACAGGACAGTAACCGGAGAGGACAGTACACAAACTGGACAGTAACTAGACAGAACAGTACACAAACTGGACAGTGACCAGACAGGAGAGTACACAAACTGGACAGTAACCAGACAGGACAGTACACAAATTGGACAGTAACCAGACAAGACAGTACACAAACTGGACAGTACACAAACTGGACAGTAACCAGATAGGACAGTACACAAACTGGACAGTACACAAACTGGACAGTAACCAGACTGGACAGTAACCAGACAGGACAGTACATAAACTGGACAGTAACCAGACAGGACAGTACAAAAACTGGACAGTAACCTGACATTAGACACAGTAAACACACACCCAGCAGTTACTGAGGTAGTACTAGAGTAAACATACACACACACAGCAGTTACTGAGGTAGTACTAGAGTAAACATACACACACCCAGCAGTTACTGAGGTAGTACTAGAGTAAACATATATACACACAGCAGTTACTGAGGTAGTACTAGAGTAAACATACATACACACAGCAGTTACTGAGGTAGTACTAGAGTAAACATATATACACACAGCAGTTACTGAGGTAGTACTAGAGTAAACATACACACACACAGCAGTTACTGAGGTAGTACTAGAGTAAACATATATACACACAGCAGTTACTGAGGTAGTACTAGAGTAAACATACACACCCAGCAGTTACTGAGGTAGTACTAAAGTAAACATACATACACCCAGCAGTTAATGAGGTAGTACTAAAGTAAACATACATACACCCAGCAGTTACTGAGGTAGTACTAGAGTAAACATACACACCCAGCAGTTACTGAGGTAGTACTAAAGTAAACATACATACACCCAGCAGTTACTGAGGTAGTACTAGAGTAAACATACACACCCAGCAGTTACTGAGGTAGTACTAGAGTAAACATACACACACACACAGCAGTTACTGAGGTAGTACTAAAGTAAACATACACACACGCAGCAGTTACTGAGGTAGTACTAGAGTAAACATACACACACCCAGCAGTTACTGAGGTAGTACTAGAGTAAACATACACACACACAGCAGTTACTGAGGTAGTACTAAAGTAAACATACACACACCCAGCAGTTACTGAGGTAGTACTAGAGTAAACATACATACACCCAGCAGTTACTGAGGTAGTACTAGAGTAAACATACATACACACAGCAGTTACTGAGGTAGTACTAGAGTAAACATACACACACCTAGCAGTTACTGAGGTAGTGCTAGAGTAAACATACATACACACACAGCAGTTACTGAGGTAGTACTAGAGTAAACATACACACACCCAGCAGTTACTGAGGTAGTACTAGAGTAAACATACATACACACAGCAGTTACTGAGGTAGTACTAGAGTAAACATACATACACACACAGCAGTTACTGAGGTAGTACTAAAGTAAACATACACACACCCAGCAGTTACTGAGGTAGTACTAGAGTAAACATACACACACCCAGCAGTTACTGAGGTAGTACTAGAGTAAACATACATACACACAGCAGTTACTGAGGTAGTACTAGAGTAAACATACATACACACACAGCAGTTACTGAGGTAGTACTAAAGTAAACATACACACACCCAGCAGTTACTGAGGTAGTACTAGAGTACACATACACACACAGCAGTTACTGAGGTAGTACTAGAGTAAACATACATACACACAGCAGTTACTGAGGTAGTACTAGAGTAAACATACACACACCCAGCAGTTACTGAGGTAGTACTAGAGTAAACATACATACACACAGCAGTTACTGAGGTAGTACTAGAGTAAACATACATACACACAGCAGTTACTGAGGTAGTACTAGAGTAAACATACACACACCCAGCAGTTACTGAGGTAGTACTAGAGTAAACATACACACCCAGCAGTTACTGAGGTAGTACTAGAGTAAACATACACATACCCAGCAGTTACTGAGGTAGTACTAGAGTAAACATACATACACACAGCAGTTACTGAGGTAGTACTAGAATAAACATAAACACAGCAGTTACTGAGGTAGTACTACAGTAAACATACATACACACAGCAGTTACTGAGGTAGTACTAGAGTAAACATACATACACACAGCAGTTACTGAGGTAGTACTAGAGTAAACATACATACACACAGCAGTTACTGAGGTAGTACTAGAGTAAACATACACACACAGCAGTTACTGAGGTAGTACTAGAGTAAACATACATACACACAGCAGTTACTGAGGTAGTACTAGAGTAAACATACACACACCTAGCAGTTACTGAGGTAGTACTAGAGTAAACATACACACACCTAGCAGTTACTGAGGTAGTACTAGAGTAAACATACACACACCCAGCAGTTACTGAGGTAGTACTAGAGTAAACATACATACACACAGCAGTTACTGAGGTAGTACTAGAGTAAACATACACACACCCAGCAGTTACTGAGGTAGTACTAGAGTAAACATACACACATACAGCAGTTACTGAGGTAGTACTAGAGTAAACATGCACATACAGCAGTTACTGAGGTGGTACTAGAGTAAACATACACACACACAGCAGTTACTGAGGTAGTACTAGAGTAAACATACATACACCCAGCAGTTACTGAGGTAGTACTAGAGTAAACACATACACACAGCAGTTACTGAGGTAGTACTAGAGTAAACATACACACACCCAGCAGTTACTGAGGTAGTACTAGAGTAAACACATACACACAGCAGTTACTGAGGTAGTACTAGAATAAACATACATACACACAGCAGTTACTGAGGTAGTACTAGAGTAAACATACACACACCCAGCAGTTACTGAGGTAGTACTAGAGTAAACATACATACACACAGCAGTTACTGAGGTAGTACTAGAGTAAACATACATACACCTAGCAGTTACTGAGGTAGTACTAGAGTAAACATACACACACCCAGCAGTTACTGAGGTAGTACTAGAGTAAACATACATACACACAGCAGTTACTGAGGTAGTACTAGAGTAAACATACACACACAGGAGTTACTGAGGTAGTACTAGAGTAAACATACACACACCCAGCAGTTACTGAGGTAGTACTAGAGTAAACATACATACACACAGCAGTTACTGAGGTAGTACTAGAGTAAACATACACACACAGCAGTTACTGAGGTAGTACTAGAGTAAACATACATACACACAGCAGTTACTGAGGTAGTACTAGAGTAAACATACACACACACAGCAGTTACTGAGGTAGTACTAAAGTAAACATACACACACCCAGCAGTTACTGAGGTAGTACTAAAGTAAACATACACACACCCAGCAGTTACTGAGGTAGTACTAGAGTAAACATACATACACCCAGCAGTTACTGAGGTAGTACTAGAGTAAACATACATACACACAGCAGTTACTGAGGTAGTACTAGAGTAAACATACACACACCTAGCAGTTACTGAGGTAGTGCTAGAGTAAACATACATACACACACAGCAGTTACTGAGGTAGTACTAGAGTAAACATACATACACACACAGCAGTTACTGAGGTAGTACTAAAGTAAACATACACACACCCAGCAGTTACTGAGGTAGTGCTAGAAGAAACATACATACACCCAGCAGCTACTGAGGTAGTACTAGAGTACACATACACACACAGCAGTTACTGAGGTAGTACTAGAGTAAACATACATACACACAGCAGTTACTGAGGTAGTACTAGAGTAAACATACACACACCCAGCAGTTACTGAGGTAGTACTAGAGTAAACATACATACACACAGCAGTTACTGAGGTAGTACTAGAGTAAACATACACACACCCAGCAGTTACTGAGGTAGTACTAGAGTAAACATACATACACACAGCAGTTACTGAGGTAGTACTAGAGTAAACATACATACACACAGCAGTTACTGAGGTAGTACTAGAGTAAACATACACACACCCAGCAGTTACTGAGGTAGTACTAGAGTAAACATACACACCCAGCAGTTACTGAGGTAGTACTAGAGTAAACATACACATACCCAGCAGTTACTGAGGTAGTACTAGAGTAAACATACATACACACAGCAGTTACTGAGGTAGTACTAGAATAAACATAAACACAGCAGTTACTGAGGTAGTACTACAGTAAACATACATACACACAGCAGTTACTGAGGTAGTACTAGAGTAAACATACATACACACAGCAGTTACTGAGGTAGTACTAGAGTAAACATACATACACACAGCAGTTACTGAGGTAGTACTAGAGTAAACATACACACACAGCAGTTACTGAGGTAGTACTAGAGTAAACATACATACACACAGCAGTTACTGAGGTAGTACTAGAGTAAACATACACACACACAGCAGTTACTGAGGTAGTACTAAAGTAAACATACACACACCCAGCAGTTACTGAGGTAGTACTAGAGTAAATATACATACACACAGCAGTTACTGAGGTAGTACTAGAGTAAACATACACACACCCAGCAGTTACTGAGGTAGTACTAGAGTAAACATACACACACCCAGCAGTTACTGAGGTAGTACTAGAGTAAACATGCACATACAGCAGTTACTGAGGTGGTACTAGAGTAAACATACACAAACACAGCAGTTACTGAGGTAGTACTAGAGTAAACATACATACACCCAGCAGTTACTGAGGTAGTACTAGAGTAAACATACATACACACAGCAGTTACTGAGGTAGTACTAGAGTAAACATACACACCCAGCAGTTACTGAGGTAGTACTAGAGTAAACATACACACCCAGCAGTTACTGAGGTAGTACTAGAGTAAACATACACACACCCAGCAGTTACTGAGGTAGTACTAGAGTAAACATACATACACACAGCAGTTACTGAGGTAGTACTAGAGTAAACATACACACACAGCAGTTACTGAGGTAGTACTAGAGTAAACATACATACACACAGCAGTTACTGAGGTAGTACTAGAGTAAACATACACACACAGCAGTTACTGAGGTAGTACTAGAGTAAACATACACACACCTAGTAGTTAATGAGGTAGTACTAGAGTAAACATACACACACCCAGCAGTTACTGAGGTAGTACTAGAGTAAACATACATACACACAGCAGTTACTGAGGTAGTACTAGAGTAAACATACACAGCAGTTACTGAGGTAGTACTAGAGTAAACATACACACACCCAGCAGTTACTGAGGTAGTACTAGAATAAATATACATACACACAGCAGTTACTGAGGTAGTACTAGAGTAAACATACATACACACAGCAGTTACTGAGGTAGTACTAGAGTAAACATACACACAACCAGCAGTTACTGAGGTAGTACTAGAGTAAACACGTACACACAGCAGTTACTGAGGTAGTACTAGAATAAACATACATACACACACCCAGCAGTTACTGAGGTAGTACTAGAGTAAACATACACACACAGCAGTTACTGAGGTAGTACTAGAGTAAACATACACACACCTAGCAGTTACTGAGGTAGTACTAGAGTAAACATACACACACCTAGCAGTTACTGAGGTAGTACTAGAGTAAACATACACACACCCAGCAGTTACTGAGGTAGTACTAGAGTAAACATACACAGCAGTTACTGAGGTAGTACTAGAGTAAACATACACACCCAGCAGTTACTGAGGTAGTACTAGAATAAACATACATCCACACAGCAGTTACTGAGGTAGTACTAGAGTAAACATACATACACACAGCAGTTACTGAGGTAGTACTAGAGTAAACATACACACACCCAGCAGTTACTGAGGTAGTACTAGAGTAAACACATACACACAGCAGTTACTGAGGTAGTACTAGAATAAACATACATACACACAGCAGTTACTGAGGTAGTACTAGAGTAAACATACACACACCCAGCAGTTACTGAGGTAGTACTAGAGTAAACATACATACACACAGCAGTTACTGAGGTAGTACTAGAGTAAACATACACACACCCAGCAGTTACTGAGGTAGTACTAGAGTAAACATACATACACACAGCAGTTACTGAGGTAGTACTAGAGTAAACATACACACACACAGGAGTTACTGAGGTAGTACTAAAGTAAACATACACACACCCAGCAGTTACTGAGGTAGTACTAGAGAAAACATACATACACACAGCAGTTACTGAGGTAGTACTACAGTAAACATACATACACACAGCAGTTACTGAGGTAGTACTAGAATAAACATACATCCACACAGCAGTTACTGAGGTTGTACTAGAGTAAACACATACACACAGCAGTTACTGAGGTAGTACTAGAGTAAACATACACACCCAGCAGTTACTGAGGTAGTACTAAAGTAAACATACATACACCCAGCAGTTACTGAGGTAGTACTAGAGTAAACATACACACACCTAGCAGTTACTGAGGTAGTACTAGAGTAAACATACATACACCTAGCAGTTACTGAGGTAGTACTAGAGTAAACATACACACACCCAGCAGTTACTGAGGTAGTACTAGAGTAAACATACATACACACAGCAGTTACTGAGGTAGTACTAGAGTAAACATACACACACACAGGAGTTACTGAGGAAGTACTAGAGTAAACATACACACACCCAGCAGTTACTGAGGTAGTACTAGAGTAAACATACATACACACAGCAGTTACTGAGGTAGTACTAGAGTAAACATACACACACAGCAGTTACTGAGGTAGTACTAGAGTAAACATACACACACAGCAGTTACTGAGGTAGTACTAGAGTAAACATACACACCCAGCAGTTACTGAGGTAGTACTACAGAAAACATACATACACACAGCAGTTACTGAGGTAGTACTAGAGAAAACATACATACACACAGCAGTTACTGAGGTAGTACTAAAGTAAACATACATACACCCAGCAGTTACTGAGGTAGTACTAGAGTAAACATACACACACCCAGCAGTTTCTGAGGTAGTACTAAAGTAAACATACACACACCCAGCAGTTACTGAGGTAGTACTAGAGAGAACATACATACACACAGCAGTTACTGAGGTAGTACTACAGTAAACATACATCCACACAGCAGTTACTGAGGTAGTACTAGAGTAAACACATACACACAGCAGTTACTGAGGTAGTACTAGAGTAAACATACACACCCAGCAGTTACTGAGGTAGTACTAAAGTAAACATACATACACCCAGCAGTTACTGAGGTAGTACTAGAGTAAACATACACACACCCAGCAGTTACTGAGGTAGTACTAAAGTAAACATACATACACACAGCAGTTACTGAGGTAGTACTAGAGTAAACATACACACCCAGCAGTTACTGAGGTAGTACTAGAGTAAACATACACACACCCAGCAGTTACTGAGGTAGTACTAGAGTAAACATACACACACCCAGCAGTTACTGAGGTAGTACTAAAGTAAACATACACACACCCAGCAGTTACTGAGGTAGTGCTAGAGTAAACATACATACACCCAACAGTTACTGAGGTAGTACTAAAGTAAACATACACACACCCAGCAGTTACTGAGGTAGTTCTAGAGTAAACATACATACACACACAGCAGTTACTGAGGTAGTACTAGAGTAAACACACACACACACAGCAGTTACTGAGGTAGTACTAGAGTAAACATACACACACCCAGCAGTTACTGAGGTAGTACTAGAGTAAACATACATACACACAGCAGTTACTGAGGTAGTACTAGAGTAAACATACACACACCCAGCAGTTACTGAGGTAGTACTAGAGTAAACATACATACACACAGCAGTTACTGAGGTAGTACTAGAGTAAACATACACACACCCAGCAGTTACTGAGGTAGTACTAAAGTAAACATACATACACACAGCAGTTACTGAGGTAGTACTAGAGTAAACATACATACACCCAGCAGTTACTGAGGTAGTACTAGAGTAAACATACACACACCCAGCAGTTACTGAGGTAGTACTAAAGTAAACATACACACACCCAGCAGTTACTGAGGTAGTACTAAAGTAAACATACACACACCCAGCAGTTACTGAGGTAGTACTAAAGTAAACATACACACACCCAGCAGTTACTGAGGTAGTGCTAGAGTAAACATACATACACCCAACAGTTACTGAGGTAGTACTAAAGTAAACATACACACACCCAGCAGTTACTGAGGTAGTTCTAGAGTAAACATACATACACACACAGCAGTTACTGAGGTAGTACTAGAGTAAACATACATACACACAGCAGTTACTGAGGTAGTACTAGAGTAAACATACACACACCCAGCAGTTACTGAGGTAGTACTAAAGTAAACATACACACACCCAGCAGTTACTGAGGTAGTACTAGAGTAAACATACATACACCCAGCAGTTACTGAGGTAGTACTAGAGTACACATACACACACAGCAGTTACTGAGGTAGTACTAGAGTAAACATACATACACACAGCAGTTACTGAGGTAGTACTAGAGTAAACATACACACACCCAGCAGTTACTGAGGTAGTACTAGAGTAAACATACATACACACAGCAGTTACTGAGGTAGTACTAGAGTAAACATACACACACCCAGCAGTTACTGAGGTAGTACTAGAGTAAACATACATACACACAGCAGTTACTGAGGTAGTACTAGAGTAAACATACACACACCTAGCAGTTACTGAGGTAGTACTAGAGTAAACATACACACACCTAGCAGTTACTGAGGTAGTACTAGAGTAAACATACATACACACACAGCAGTTACTGAGGTAGTACTAAAGTAAACATACACACACCCAGCAGTTACTGAGGTAGTACTAGAATAAACATACATACACACAGCAGTTACTGAGGTAGTACTAGAGTAAACATACACACACCCAGCAGTTACTGATGTAGTACTAGAGTAAACATACATACACACAGCAGTTACTGAGGTAGTACTAGAGTAAACATACATACACCTAGCAGTTACTGAGGTAGTACTAGAGTAAACATACACACACCAG
>CM038707.1:52082742-52083743 GCA_021613375.1 Megaleporinus macrocephalus | reverse complement strand
ATTTACAGTTTGAACTAAATACCAAAGAAAGGAGCCTCTGTTTGAAATCTGGATAGCAAAGCTTTAGAAGCTGCACAGATAGAGGCAGTCTCTGACTGAGGCAGTCTCTGACTGAGGCAGTCTCTGACTGAGGCAGTCTCTGACTGAGGCGGTCTCTGACTGAGTCTTTATGTTAAGTGGGCGTGAGCTGAAACAGTCCCATCTTATCTCAGTGCTAGTAAACAGACTCACAAATACACACACTAGTGAACAGACTCACACATACACACACTAGTGAACACACTCACACATACACACACTAGTGAACACACTCACACACACACACACACACACACACTAGTAAACAGACTCACAAATACACACACTAGTGAACACACTCACACATACACACACTAGTGAACACACTCACACATACACACACTAGTAAACAGACTCACAAATACACACACTAGTAAACACACACACACACACTAGTAAACACACTCACACATACACACACTAGTAAACACACATACACACACTAGTAAACACACTCACACATACACACACTAGTAAACAGACTCACAAATACACACACTAGTGAACACACTCACACATACACACACTAGTAAACAGACTCACAAATACACACACTAGTCGTGTCCTGCTGGCTTCTCCACTCAGCCACTCAGAGTCGGTGGACGAGTTTGTTCAGGTCTGGTTTAGTCTGATCTCTGATCCTCTTGATGTTCTTAAGCTGACTTTAACATGAACTGCTGAAACTGAGATCTGAGTCTTTTAGTCCACCTGGGTTACACGGCTCTCAAATCCAATCATAACCGCATCAGATTACAACAAATCATAAATCATAACCAGCCGACTGGCATTTATACGAACAGATTATTTTCTAAATAACTTCTTACATTGTTTTTATTATTAAATACATTAAATTACTTAAAAAAACACTTTCTGTTAAATTCAGAACTTGTTTATTTTGTGATAGCGCCCCTTTCTGGCCAACC
>CM038707.1:52052742-52077742 GCA_021613375.1 Megaleporinus macrocephalus | reverse complement strand
GGCTCAGGTGTGACTCTGGTGTGGTTCAGGTGTGGCTCAGGTGTGGTTCAGGTGCGGCTCAGGTGCGGCTCTGGTGTGGCTCAGGTGTGGTTCAGGTGCGGCTCTGGTGTGGCTCAGGTGTGGTTCAGGTGCGGCTCTGGCGTGGTTCAGGTGTGGTTCAGGTGCGACCCAGGTGCGGTTCAGGTGCGGCTCTGGCGTGGCTCAGGTGTGGTTCAGGTGCGGCTCTGGCGTAGTTCAGGTGTGGCTCAGGTGTGGCTCAGGTGTGGCTCAGGTGTGGCTCAGGTGAGGCTCAGGTGTGGCTCAGGTGTGGCTCTGGCGTGGTTCAGGTGCGGCTTAGGTGCGGCTCAGGTGCGGCTCAGGTGTGGTTCAGGTGTGGTTCAGGTGCGACCCAGGTGCGGTTCAGGTGCGGCTCTGGCGTGGCTCAGGTGTGGTTCAGGTGCGGCTCTGGCGTGGTTCAGGTGTGGCTCAGGTGTGGCTCAGGTGAGGCTCAGGTGTGGCTCAGGTGTGGCTCTGGCGTGGTTCAGGTGTGGCTCTGGTGTGGTTCAGGTGTGGTTCAGGTGTGGCTCTGGTGTGGTTCAGGTGCGACTCTGGCGTGGTTCAGGTGTGGTTCAGGTGCGGCTCTGGCGTGGTTCAGGTGTGGCTCAGGTAGACGTTGTTTTCTGATCTGGGTGCTGCTGGAGGTGACTCTGTATTGATCAGCAATAATCGATTTATTCCAGGTCACTGTTTGACCCCGAAGAGGGTGGGTCCCTGTAAGGGGTCGTTCCCCCGCTGGCACTACAACGCCGGGTCCAGCAGGTGTGAGGAGTTCATATTCGGAGGCTGTTTGGCGAACGACAACAACTACGTCTCCCAGCAGGAATGTTTCGACGCCTGTAACGGCACAACAGGTAACATAACACATTATAACAACAGGTGATAATAGTAAAGTATGAAATGTTATGACAGGTGATAGTATGAAATGCTATGACAGGTGATAGTACAGTATGAATTGCTGTGACAGGTGATAGTACAGTATGAAATGTTATGACAGGTGATAGTACAGTATGAATTGCTATGACAGGTGATATTATAGTATGGAGTGTTATGACAGGTGATATTATAGTATGAAATGTTATGACAGGTGATAGTATAGTATGAAATGCTGTGACATGTGATAGTATAGTATGAAATGCTGTGACATGTGATATCATAGTATGAAATGTTATGACAGGTGATAGTACAGTATGAAATGCTGACAGGTGATAGTACAGTATGAAATGCTGACAGGTGATAGTACAGTATGAATTGCTATGACAGGTGATAGTATTGTAATATGAAATGTTATGATGTGTAACAAATAAAATAGCTTTTTCTGATCAGTGAATGTGGATTTTTGTGAATGATCTGCTGTCTGATCTCTGTGTAGTTCTTATCTGATATATGATCTGTTATTTGATCTGTTTGTCTGATATTTAATCTCTGTTATATAATCTCTCTCTGTTTCTGATATCTGATACCTGATATCTGATGTTATCTGATATTTTTGTATCGGATATCTGGTCTGTTATCTACTCTCTTTGTATGATATCTGTTCTCTAACCCTAACCCTAACCCTAGAGCTGTTAACTGGTCTCTTTGTATCTGATGTCTGATCTCTGTTATCTAATTTCTGTTTTCTGATCTCAGTATGTGATTTCTGTTCTCTCTCTATATGATCTCTCTGTATCTGATATCTTATAACTGTAATCTGATCTCTGTTATCTGATCTCTCTGTAGTGGCCGCTGAAGGGAGGAAACTCAAGTTGCCAACAGAAGGTAATTTTTTTAAACTCACCGAAACGCAGTGATGTGTTTACTTAATGTCTCTGGGTTAGCCCCTGCTGTTTATCAGGTCCACTAACACCTCCGTACTCGGTGAGGTCCACTGACACCTCCGTACACAGTGAGGTCCACTAATGCCTCTGTACACGGTGAGGTCCACTGACGCCTCCGTACACGGTGAGGTCCACTGACACCTCCGTACACGGTGAGGTCCACTGACGCCTCCGTACACGGTGAGGTCCACTAATGCCTCTGTACACGGTGAGGTCCACTGACACCTCCGTACACAGTGAGGTCCACTAACGTCTCCGTACACGGTGAGGTCCACTGACACCTCCATACACGGTGAGGTCCACTGACGCCTCCGTACACGGTGAGGTCCACTGACACCTCCGTACACAGTGAGGTCCACTAACGTCTCCATACACGGTGAGGTCCACTAATGTCTCCGTACACGGTGAGGTCCACTAAAGCCTCCATACTCGGTGAGGTCCACTGACGCCTCCGTACACGGTGAGGTCCACTAACACCTCCGTACACGGTGAGGTCCACTAATGCCTCCATACTCGGTGAGGTCCATAGGTGGGGCTGTTTCTGATGTAGTTAACCTGCATCTTCATTAGGTTTCATATCAGCTTCAGTTAAATCTATTAAACAGCACCATCTAGTGGCAGATGTGATTTCTTACAGCAGTCGAGTGTAAAATTAAACTCAGATTAAACTCAGATTAAACTCAGACCCCCAAACCACAGCTAACAGCATGTTTGGTGCATTTTTATTTGTAGTTTGTTTACAATGTTAATGTTTATCAGAATCAGAATCAGAATCAGAAATACTTTATTGATTTCAGGGGGAAATTGCAGTTGTTACAGTAGCAGCCGGTTATATAGAGAATAAACTCTAATAATAATTTACAACATGAAAGAGAAATTTGTAGTTTGTACACATATATAGTCTTATATTACAATAGAATAATAACATATAAAGTGATTGTGGCTATAATAATAAGTACAGATATACTGTATACAGCAGTAAGAGTTTAGTAGGAAAGTTATTGAACATTTGAGTTTCTACATACAAAATTAAATTATTCTTCTACTGTTATTACTGTACATGTGAGAGGTGTCGTACGTTAAGGGAGGAGTTATAAAGTCTGATAGTTAAAGGAGGAGTTATAAAGTCTGATAGTTAAGAGAGGAGTTATAAAGTCTGATAGTTAAGGGAGGAGTTATAAAGTCTGATAGTTAAGGGAGGAGTTATAAAGTCTGATAGTTAAGGGAGGAGTTATAAAGTCTGATAGTTAAGGGAGGAGTTATAAAGTCTGATAGTTAAAGGAGGAGTTATAAAGTCTGATAGTTAAGAGAGGAGTTATAAAGTCTGATAGTTAAGGGAGGAGTTATAAAGTCTGATAGTTAAAGGAGGAGTTATAAAGTCTGATAGTTAAGGGAGGAGTTATAAAGTCTGATAGTTAAGGGAGGAGTTATAAAGTCTGATAGTTAAGGGAGGAGTTATAAAGTCTGATAGTTAAGAGAGGAGTTATAAAGTCTGATAGTTAAGAGAGGAGTTATAAAGTCAGATAGTTAAGGGAGGAGTTATAAAGTCTGATAGTTAAGGGAGGAGTTATAAAGTCTGATAGTTAAGGGAGGAGTTATAAAGTCTGATAGTTAAGGGAGGAGTTATAAAGTCTGATAGTTAAGAGAGGAGTTATAAAGTCTGATAGTTAAGGGAGGAGTTATAAAGTCTGATAGTTAAGGGAGGAGTTATAAAATCTGATAGTTAAGAGAGGAGTTATAAAGTCTGATAGTTAAGGGAGGAGTTATAAAGTCTGATAGTTAAGGGAGGAGTTATAAAGTCTGATAGTTAAGGGAGGAGTTATAAAGTCTGATAGTTAAGGGAGGAGTTATAAAGTCTGATAGTTAAGAGAGGAGTTATAAAGTCTGATAGTTAAGAGAGGAGTTATAAAGTCTGATAGTTAAGGGAGGAGTTATAAAGTCTGATAGTTAAGAGAGGAGTTATAAAGTCTGATAGTTAAGGGAGGAGTTATAAAGTCTGATAGTTAAGGGAGGAGTTATACAGTCTGATAGTTAAGAGAGGAGTTATAAAGTCTGATAGTTAAGAGAGGAGTTATAAAGTCTGATAGTTAAGGGAGGAGTTATAAAGTCAGATAGTTAAGAGAGGAGTTATAAAGTCTGATAGTTAAGGGAGGAGTTATACAGTCTGATAGTTAAGGGAGGAGTTATAAAGTCTGATAGTTAAGGGAGGAGTTATACAGTCTGATAGTTAAGGGAGGAGTTATAAAGTCTGATAGTTAAGGGAGGAGTTATACAGTCTGATAGTTAAGGGAGGAGTTATAAAGTCTGATGGTAGGAATGACCTCCTGTGGTGTTGAATGAGTCTTGAACTGAATGTGCTCCTGCGTCTCCTCACTGTGTGATAAAGAGGGTGGGAGCTGTTCTCCATGGTGGTCTGCAGCTTGGACAGCGTCCTCCTCTCAGACACTGTCGTCAGTGAGTCCAGCTCCACCCACAACATCACTGGCTCTGCGGATCAGTTTATTAAGTCTGTTGGCGTCTGTCACCCTCAGCCTGCTGCCCCAGCATGCAACAGCATATAGGATGGCACTGGAAACTACAGACTCATAAAAGATCCTCAGCAAAGTCCTGCAGATGTTGAAGGACCTCAGACGCCTCAGAACATAGAGACGACTTTGGCCCTTCTTGTAGAGGGCGTCAGTGTTCTTAGCCCAGTCCAGTTTATTGTCAATGTGCACACCCAGATATTTATAGTCCTCCACAGTGTCCACACTGACCCCCCTGATGGAAACAGGGGTCACCTGTGTTTTGTCCCTCCTCAGGTCCACCACCAGGTCCTTTGTCTTTGTCACGTTGAGCTGTAGATGGTTCAGCTCACACCACGCAACAAAGTTGTTCACCGTCGCCCTGTACTCCTCCTCCTCACCCCTGCTGATACATCCAACTACTGCAGAGTCATCAGAGAACTTCTGGAGGTGGCAGGTCTCTGAGCAGTAGTTGAAATCAGTGGTGTAGAGGGTGAAGAGGAAAGGAGAGAGGACAGTTCCCTGCGGGGCTCCAGTGTTGCTGACCACTCTGTCTGACACACAGTGCTGCAGACATACATACTGTGGTCTGCCAGTCAGGTAGTCAACAATCCAGGACACGAGGGGGGCGTCTACCTGCATCACGTTCAGCTTGTCACCCAGAAGAGCAGGCTGAATGGTGTTAAATGCACTGGAGAAGTCAAAGAACATGATCCTCACAGTGCTGCCTGGCTTATCCAGGTGAGCGTAGACTCGGTTCAGCAGGTAGATGATGGCATCCTCAACTCCCAGATGAGGCTGGTAGGCGAACTGGAGGGGGTCTAGAAGTGGCTGGACCATGGGCCGGAGCTGATCCAGGACAAGTCTCTCCATGGTCTTCATGATGTAGGACGTCAGTGCCACTGGCCTGTAGTCCTTGATGTCACTGGGCCGCGGAGTCTTTGGCACAGGAACAATGCAGGACGTCTTCCTGTTTATGTTTGTGTTTGTGTTTATATTAGTGTTTATTCTTGTGTTAGTGTTTATGTTTGTGTTTGTGTTTGTGTTTATGTTTGTGTTTGTGTTTATGTTTGTGTTTATTCTTGTGTTAGTGTTTGTGTTTATATTATTGTTTGTGTTTATGTTTGTGTTTATATTATTGTTTGTGTTTATGTTTGTGTTTATTCTTGTGTTAGTGTTTATGTTTATATTATTGTTTGTGTTTATGTTTGTGTTTATATCATTGTTTGTGTTTATTCTTGTGTTAGTGTTTATGTTTATATTATTGTTTGTGTTTATGTTTGTGTTTATTCTTGTGTTAGTGTTTATGTTTATATTATTGTTTGTGTTTATGTTTGTGTTTATTCTTGTTAGTGTTTATGTTTATATTATTGTTTGTGTTTATGTTTGTGTTTATATCATTGTTTGTGTTTATTCTTGTGTTAGTGTTTATGTTTATATTATTGTTTGTGTTTATGTTTGTGTTTATATCATTGTTTGTGTTTATTCTTGTGTTAGTGTTTATGTTTATATTATTGTTTGTGTTTATGTTTGTGTTTATTCTTGTTAGTGTTTGTGTTTATATCATTGTTTGTGTTTATTCTTGTGTTAGTGTTTATGTTTATATTATTGTTTGTGTTTATGTTCGTGTTTATTCTTGTTAGTGTTTATGTTTATATTATTGTTTGTGTTTATGTTTGTGTTTATATTATTGTTTGTGTTTATGTTTGTGTTTATTCTTGTGTTAGTGTTTATGTTTATATTATTGTTTGTGTTTATGTTCGTGTTTATTCTTGTTAGTGTTTATGTTTATATTATTGTTTGTGTTTATGTTTGTGTTTATATTATTGTTTGTGTTAGTGTTTGTGTTTATATTATTGTTTGTGTTAGTGTTTATGTTTATATTATTGTTTGTGTTTATGTTTGTGTTTATTCTTGTGTTAGTGTTTATGTTTATATTATTGTTTGTGTTGTGCCCCTGCAGTGTGCGGGTCTGCGTGTGTGGATGGTCAGTTCGTCTGCTCGAGCGGCTGCTGTTTGGAGGCGGAGCTGGAGTGTGACGGACAGCAGCAGTGTGGCGACGGCTCGGACGAGGAGAACTGTCAGCGCTGTGAGACTGACCGCCGCTTTGTTTACATTAATAACGTTAATAAACGTCTAATGTAAACATCAAATGAACGCTATCTGTGTTTTGTCAGTGAACAGAACTCTCTCTCGTTTGCTGGAGATCCGCGTGGATGAAGAAAAAGGTGAGATTAATAACGAGATTTATTAATAATTAATCTGTTCTAATTTTAATATCGCTGATTAAACTCATCACAGTTCAGTCATTCTGTAATAATCAGACTTTAATAAACACGTTCATCAGCGTCGTTAACTCTCAGTACTGCACTTCCTCTTCCTGTTACAAATATTTATTTATTTCATTATTATTATTATTATATTTTTATTTATTATGATAAAGATTATATACATACAGAATGGAAGGTCCTTCAGTTGGAGGTTGTTATGTAAACTGAGAGTCAGTCGGGTGTGTATGTACTGGGTGTTGTGTGTATGTACTGTGTTGTGTGTGTGTGTATGTACTGGGATTGTGTGTATGTACTGTGTTGTGTGTATGTATTGGGGTGTGTGTGTATGTACTGGGTGGTGTGTGTATGTACTGTGTTGTGTGTGTGTATGTACTGGGATTGTGTGTATGTACTGGGTGGTGTGTGTATGTACTGGGATTGTGTGTGTGTGTTGGGTGGTGTGTGTATGTACTGGGATTGTGTGTATGTACTGTGTTGTGTGTGTGTGTGTGTGTGTGTATGTACTGGGGGTGTGTGTATGTACTGGGATTGTGTGTATGTACTGTGTTGTGTGTGTGTGTGTGTGTGTGTGTGTGTGTGTGTGTGTATGTACTGGGATTGTGTGTATGTACTGTGTTGTGTGTGTGTGTGTGTGTGTATGTACTGGGATTGTGTGTATGTAGTCAAGTCAAGTCAAGTCAATTTTATTTATATAGCGCTTTTTACAACGATGTTGTCTCAAAGCAGCTTTACAGAGTTTTGAAAACAGTTATAACATATATCCCCCAGTGAGCAAGCCAGAGGCAACAGTGGCAAGGAAAAACTCCCTCAACTGGAGGAAGAAACCTTGGGAGGAACCAGACTCACAAGGGGAGACCCATCCTCCTCTGGTCAAACAGTATTTACAGTTTGAACTAAATACCAAAGAAAGGAGTCTCTGTTTGAAATCTGGATAGCAAAGCTTTAGAAGCTGCACAGATAGAGGCAGTGTATGACTGAGGCAGTCTCTGGCTGAGGCAGTCTATGACAGTCTTTATGTAAAGTGGGGCGTGAGCTGAAACAGTCCCATCCTATCTCAGTGCTGGTGCATCTGGATGGCACAGTGATGTAACTGAGGGTGTAGCAGTAAATGGACAGGTGAGCTGGCTGGTGATGGTGGGGTGATGGCCCGATGATCAGTCCTTCAACAGCCTTCAACAGACAGGAGGACAGTCATTTCCTCAGGAAGAGTAAAGAGAAAGAGTTAGTTGGGCTCAGGAGTAAGACTGTAGAGAATATGAATTTTCAGAATTTTAGAGTGTGGTTGGTGACTCCGGCAGATCTAACTATAACAGCCTAAACTAAAAGGAGAGAACCAGAAGGTAACATGGACATGAGAGTACCCTGAGACACTGGGGTCCCCCCACTCCACCATCAACAAACCTGTGTGATCGCGTGAAGTGGTGGAACAACAGCACCAACATCTCAGTTTACCATAAACCTCTGTGTCCAAGAACCCCCAGATCTCCTGCCTTCATCTAAAAGAGAAGCTTAATTACCAAAAGCTACACTAAACAAGTATGTTTTTAGTCTAGACTTAAATATTGAGACTGTGTCAGAGTCCCGAACATTAACTGGGAGATTATTCCACAATTTTGGGGCTTTGTAGGAAAAAGCTCTTCCCCCCTTTATTGTAGTCTTCTGAATTTTAGGAACTATTAGAAAACCAGCATCCTGTGATCTGAGTGAACGTGGCGGTTCATAATAGGAAATTAGATCTTGCAGGTACTCCGGTCGAGACCGTGCAGGGTTTTATACGTCAGTAATAGAATTTTATAGTCGATACGGGATTTAACAGGAAGCCAGTGTAGCGCTGATAAAACTGGACTGATGTGATCGAATTTCCTGGTTTTAGTTAGTACTCTAGCTGCAGCGTTCTGAACTAACTGAAGTTTATTCAGGTTCCTGCTGGAGCATCCTGACAATAATGCATTACAGTAATCTAGCCTTGAGGTTATAAAGGCATGTATCAACTTTTCAGCATCAGACACAGATAACACATTTCTTAACTTTGAAATGTTTCGTAGGTGAAGAAACGCTGTTCTTGTAATATTACCGATGTGTTGATGTACTGTGTTGTGTGTGTGTGTGTGTATGTACTGGGATTGTGTGTATGTACTGTGTTGTGTGTGTGTGTGCAGCGCGCTGTGTGGACCCCCCGGTGACGGGACCCTGCAGAGCGAGCATGTCTCGCTGGTATTACGACCCTCTGGAGAGACTCTGCTATCGCTTCACTTACGGCGGCTGCGGCGGAAACAAGAACAACTTCGATCAGAAGCAGAGCTGCATGGACACCTGCAGAGACGTCACAGGTCTGACCTTCAAACATCACCGTCACCTCAACACCGTCACCTCAACACCGTCACCTCAACGCCATCACCGTCACCTCAACGCGTCACCTCAACACCGTCACCTCAACACCGCCACCATCACCTCAACAACGTCACCTCTACGCCATCACTGTCACCTCAACACCATCACCTCAACGCCATCACCGTCACCTCAGCACCGTCACCGTCACCTCAACACCGTCACCTCAACATCACCACCGTCACCTCAACATCACCACCATCACCTCAACACCGTCACCTCAACGCCATCACAGTCACCTCAGCACCATCACCGTCACCTCAACACCGTCACCTCAACGCCATCACCGTCACCTCAACACCGGCACCTCAACACCGCCACCATCACCTCAACAACGTCACCTCAACGCCATCACCGTCACCTCAACACCGTCACCTCAACGCCATCACCGTCACCTCAGCACCATCACCGTCACCTCAGCACCATCACCGTCACCTCAGCACCATCACCGTCACCTCAACACCGTCACCTCAACACCGCCACCATCACCTCAACACCGTCACCTCAACGCCATCACCATCACCTCAACGCCATTACCGTCACCTCAACACCGTCACCTCAACACCGCCACCATCACCTCAACAACGTCACCTCAACGCCATCACCGTCACCTCAACACCGTCACCTCAACGCCATTCACCGTCACCTCAGCACCATCACCGTCACCTCAGCACCATCACCTCAACACAGCCACCATCGCCTCAACAACGTCACCTCAACGTCATCACCGTCACCTCAACACCGTCACCTCAACGGCATCACCGTCACCTCAACACCGTCACCTCAACGGCATCACCGTCACCTCAGCACCATCACCGTCACCTCATCACCATCACCTCAACACCATCACCGTCACCTCAACACCATCACCGTCACCTCAACACCATCACCCTCACTTCAACACATCGTCACCGTCACCTCAACACCATCACCCTCACTTCAACACATCGTCACCGTCACCTCAACACCTTTACTGTCATCTCAAGACCATCACCGTCACCTCAACACCGCCACCGTCACCTCAAAAACGTCACCGTCACCTAAACACCGTCACCTCAACACCATCACCGTAACACCATCGCCGTCACCTCAACACCATCACCTCCACACCATCACTGTCACCTCAACACCATCACGTCACCTCAACACAGTCACCTTATCACCATCACCTCAACGCCATCACCGTCACCTCAGCACCATCACCATCACCTCAGCACCATCACCGTCACCTCAGCACCATCACCGTCACCTCAACACCGTCACCTCAACACCGCCACCATCACCTCAACACCGTCACCTCAACGCCATCACCATCACCTCAACGCCATTACCGTCACCTCAACACCGTCACCTCAACACCGCCACCATCACCTCAACAACGTCACCTCAACGCCATCACCGTCACCTCAACACCGTCACCTCAACGCCATCACCGTCACCTCAGTACCATTACCGTCAGCTCAGCACCATCACCTCAACACAGCCATCATCGCCTCAACAACGTCACCTCAATGTCATCACCGTCACCTCAACACCGTCACCTCAACACCGTCACCTCAACGGCATCACCGTCACCTCAACACCGTCACCTCAACGGCATCACCGTCACCTCAGCACCATCACCGTCACCTCATCACCATCACCTCAACACCATCACCGTCACCTCAACACCATCACCGTCACCTCAACACCATCACCCTCACTTCAACACCGTCACCTCAACGCCATCACCGTCACCTCAACACCGGCACCTCAACACCGCCACCATCACCTCAACAACGTCACCTCAACGCCATCACCGTCACCTCAACACCGTCACCTTATCACCATCACCTCAACGCCATCACCGTCACCTCAGCACCATCACCATCACCTCAGCACCATCACCGTCACCTCAGCACCATCACCGTCACCTCAACACCGTCACCTCAACACCGTCACCTCAACGCCATCACCATCACCTCAACGCCATTACCGTCACCTCAACACCGTCACCTCAACACCGCCACCATCACCTCAACAACGTCACCTCAACGCCATCACCGTCACCTCAACACCGTCACCTCAACGCCATCACCGTCACCTCAGCACCATTACCGTCACCTCAGCACCATCACCGTCACCTCAGCACCATCACCGTCACCTCAACACCGTCACCTCAACACCGCCACCATCACCTCAACACCGTCACCTCAACGCCATCACCATCACCTCAACGCCATTACCGTCACCTCAACACCGTCACCTCAACACCGCCACCATCACCTCAACAACGTCACCTCAACGCCATCACCGTCACCTCAACACCGTCACCTCAACGCCATCACCGTCACCTCAGCACCATCACCGTCACCTCAGCACCATCACCTCAACACAGCCACCATCGCCTCAAAAACGTCACCTCAACGTCATCACCGTCACCTCAACACCGTCACCTCAACGGCATCACCGTCACCTCAACACCGTCACCTCAACGGCATCACCGTCACCTCAGCACCATCACCGTCACCTCATCACCATCACCTCAACACCATCACCGTCACCTCAACACCATCACCGTCACCTCAACACCATCACCCTCACTTCAACACATCGTCACCGTCACCTCAACACCATCACCCTCACTTCAACACATCGTCACCGTCACCTCAACACCTTTACTGTCATCTCAAGACCATCACCGTCACCTCAACACCGCCACCGTCACCTCAAAAACGTCACCGTCACCTAAACACCGTCACCTCAACACCATCACCGTAACACCATCGCCGTCACCTCAACACCATCACCTCCACACCATCACTGTCACCTCAACACCATCATGTCACCTCAACACAGTCACCTTATCACCATCACCTCAACGCCATCACCGTCACCTCAGCACCATCACCATCACCTCAGCGCCATCACCGTCACCTCAGCACCATCACCGTCACCTCAACACCGTCACCTCAACACCGCCACCATCACCTCAACACCGTCACCTCAACGCCATCACCATCACCTCAACGCCATTACCCTCACTTCAACACATCGTCACCGTCACCTCAACACCATCACCCTCACTTCAACACATCGTCACCGTCACCTCAACACCTTTACTGTCATCTCAAGACCATCACCGTCACCTCAACACCGCCACCGTCACCTCAAAAACGTCACCGTCACCTAAACACCGTCACCTCAACTCCATCACCGTAACACCATCGCCGTCACCTCAACACCATCACCTCCACACCATCACTGTCACCTCAACACCATCACGTCACCTCAACACAGTCACCTTATCACCATCACCTCAACACCATCACCGTCACCTCAACACAGTCACCTCAACACCATCACCGTCACCTCAACACCGTCACTTCAACACAATCATCTCAACACCATCACCCTTACTTCAACACATCATCACCGTCACCTCTACACCTTTACTGTTACCTCAACACTATCACCGTCACCTCAACACCATCACCGTCACCTCAACACCATCACCGTCACCTCAACACCATCACCCTCACTTCAACACATCGTCACTGTCACCTCAACACCTTTACTGTCACCTCAAGACCATCACCGTAACACCATCACCGTCACCTCAACACCATCACCGTCACCTCAACACCATCACCGTAACACCATCACCGTCACCTCAACACCATCACTGTCACCTCAACACCATCACCCTCACTTCAACACATCGTCACTGTCACCTCAACACCTTTACTGTCACCTCATCACCATCACCTCAACACCATCACCGTCACCTCAACACCGTCACCTCAACACCGCCACCATCACCTCAACAACGTCACCTCAACGCCATCACCGTCACCTCAACACCGTCACCTCAACGCCATCACCGTCACCTCAGCACCATTACCGTCACCTCAACACCGGCACCTCAACACCGCCACCATCACCTCAACACCGTCACCTCAACGCCATCACCGTCACCTCAGCACCATCACCATCACCTCAGCACCATCACCGTCACCTCAGCACCATCACCGTCACCTCAACACCGTCACCTCAACACCGCCACCATCACCTCAACACCGTCACCTCAACGCCATCACCATCACCTCAACGCCATTACCGTCACCTCAACACCGTCACCTCAACACCGCCACCATCACCTCAACAACGTCACCTCAACGCCATCACCGTCACCTCAACACCGTCACCTCAACGCCATCACCGTCACCTCGGCACCATCACCGTCACCTCAGCACCATCACCTCAACACAGCCACCATCGCCTCAACAACGTCACCTCAACGTCATCACCGTCACCTCAACACCGTCACCTCAACGGCATCACCGTCACCTCAGCACCATCACCGTCACCTCATCACCATCACCTCAACACCATCACCGTCACCTCAACACCATCACCATCACCTCAACACCATCACTTCAACACAATCACCTCAACACCATCACCCTCACTTCAACACATCATCACCGTCACATCTACACCTTTACTGTTACCTCAACACTATCACCGTCACCTCAACACCATCACCGTCACCTCAACACCATCACCCTCACTTCAACACATCGTCACCGTCACCTCAACACCATCACCCTCACTTCAACACATCGTCACCGTCACCTCAACACCTTTACTGTCATCTCAAGACCATCACCGTCACCTCAACACCGCCACCGTCACCTCAAAAACGTCACCGTCACCTAAACACCGTCACCTCAACACCATCACCGTAACACCATCGCCGTCACCTCAACACCATCACCTCCACACCATCACTGTCACCTCAACACCATCACGTCACCTCAACACAGTCACCTTATCACCATCACCTCAACACCATCACCGTCACCTCAACACAGTCACCTCAACACCATCACCGTCACCTCAACACCGTCACTTCAACACAATCATCTCAACACCATCACCCTTACTTCAACACATCATCACCGTCACCTCTACACCTTTACTGTTACCTCAACACTATCACCGTCACCTCAACACCATCACCGTCACCTCAACACCATCACCGTCACCTCAACACCATCACCCTCACTTCAACACATCGTCACTGTCACCTCAACACCTTTACTGTCACCTCAAGACCATCACCGTAACACCATCACCGTCACCTCAACACCATCACCGTCACCTCAACACCGTCACCTCAACACCGTCACCTCAACACCGCCACCGTCACCTCAACAACGTCACCGTCACCTCAACACCGTCACCTCAACACCATCACCGTAACACCATCACCGTCACCTCAACACCATCACTGTCACCTCAACACCATCACCCTCACTTCAACACATCGTCACTGTCACCTCAACACCTTTACTGTCACCTCATCACCATCACCTCAACACCATCACCGTCACCTCAACACAACCATCTCAACACCATTACCCTCACTTCAACACATCGTCACCGTCACCTCAACACTTTTACTGTCACCTCAAGACCATCACTGTCACCTCAACACCATCACGTCACCTCAACACCATCACGTCACCTCAACACAGTCACCTCATCACCATCACCTCAACACCATCACCGTCACCTCAACACAGTCACCTCAACACCATCACCGTGACTTCAAAACCATCGCCGTCACCTCAACACCATCACCGTCACCTCAACAACGTCACTTCAACACAATCATCTCAACACCATCACCCTCACTTCAGCACATCATCACCGTCACCTCTACACCTTTACTGTTACCTCAATACTATCACCGTCACCTCAACACCATCACCGTCACCTCAACACCATCACCGTCACCTCAACACCATCACCCTCACTTCAACACATCGTCACCGTCACCTCAACACCTTTACTGTCACCTCAAGACCATCACTGTCACCTCAACACCATCACCATCACCTCAACACCATCACCTAAACACCGTCACCTCAACAGCGTCACCGTCACCTCAAAACCATCACCGTCACTTCAACATCATCACCTCAACACCTTTACTGTCACCTCAACATCATCATGTCACCTCAACACTGTCACCTCAACACCATCACCGTCACCTCAACACCATCGCCGTTACCTCAACACAGTCACCTCAACACCATCACCGTCACCTCAACACAGTCACTTCAACACCATCATCTCAACACCATCACCCTCACTTCAACACATCATCACCGTCACCTCAACTCCTTTACTGTCACCTCAAGACCATCACCGACACCTCAACACCGCCACTGTCACCTCAACACCGTCACCTCAACACCATCACCGTCACCTCAACACCATCACCGTCACTTCAACACCATCACCTCAACACCATCACCCTCACTTCAACACATCATCACCGTCACCTCAACACCTTTACTGTCCCCTCAACACCATCACCGTCACCTCAACTCCTTTACTGTCACCTCAACTCCTTTACTGTCACCTCAAGACCATCACCGTCACCTCAACACCATCACCGTCACCTCAACACCATCACCTCAACACCATCACCTTCACCTCATCACTACTGTCACCTCAACATCTTTACTGTCACCTCAACACCGGCACCGTCACCTCAAAAACGTCACCGTCACCTAAACACCGTCACCTCAACACCATCACCGTAACACCATCGCCGTCACCTCAACACCATCACCTCCACACCATCACTGTCACCTCAAGACCATCACTGTCACCTCAACACAATCACGTCACCTCAACACAGTCACCTTATCACCATCACCTCAACACCATCACCGTCACCTCAACACAGTCACCTCAACACCATCACCATCACCTCAACACCATCACCGTCACCTCAACACCGTCACTTCAACATAATCATCTCAACACCATCACCCTCACTTCAACACATCATCACCGTCACCTCTACACCTTTACTGTTACCTCAACACCGTCACCTCAACACCATCACCTTATCACCTTTACTGTCACCACAACACCATCTCAGTCACCTCAACACCATTACCGTCACCTCAACACTATCACCGTCACGTCAACATCATCACCTCAACACTATCACTGTCACCTCAACACCTTAACTGTCACCTCAGCACCGTCATCTCAACACCATCACCGTCACCTCTACACCTTTACTGTTACATAAACACTATCACCATCACCTCAACACCATCACCGTCACCTCAACACCATCACCGTCACCTCAACACCATCACCCTCACTTCAACACATCGTCACCGTCACCTCAACACCTTTACTGTCACCTCAAGACCATCACTGTCACCTCAACACCATCACCATCACCATCACCTCAACACCATCACCTAAACACCGTCACCTCAACACCATCACCGTAACACCATCACCGTCACCTCAACACCATCACCGTAACACCATCACCGTCACCTCAACACCATCACTGTCACCTCAACACCGTCACCTCAACACCGCCACCGTCACCTTAACAACGTCACCGTCACCTCAACACCGTCACCTCAACACCATCACCGTAACACCATCACCGTCACCTCAACTCCTTTACTGTCACCTCAACACCATCACCCTCACTTCAACACATCGTCACCGTCACCTCAACACCTTTACTGTCACCTCATCACCATCACCTCAACACCATCACCGTCACCTCAACACAGTCACCTCAACACCATCACCGTCACCTCAACACCATCACCGTCACCTCAACACCGTCACTTCAACACAACCATCTCAACACCATCACCCTCACTTCAACACATCGTCACCGTCACCTCAACACTTTTACTGTCACCTCAAGACCATCACTGTCACCTCAACACCATCACGTCACCTCAACACAGTCACCTCATCACCATCACCTCAACACCATCACCGTCACCTCAACACAGTCACCTCAACACCATCACCGTCACTTCAACAACATCGCCGTCACCTCAACACCATCACCGTCACCTCAACAACGTCACTTCAACACAATCATCTCAACACCATCACCCTCACTTCAGCACATCATCACCGTCACCTCTACACCTTTACTGTTACCTCAACACTATCACCGTCACCTCAACACCATCACCGTCACCTCTACACCTTTACTGTTACATAAACACTATCACCGTCACCTCAACACCATCACCGTCACCTCAACACCATCACCGTCACCTCAACACCATCACCCTCACTTCAACACATCGTCACCGTCACCTCAACACCTTTACTGTCACCTCAAGACCATCACTGTCACCTCAACACCATCACCATCACCATCACCTCAACACCATCACCTAAACACCGTCACCTCAACACCATCACCGTAACACCATCACGTCACCTCAACACCATCACCGTAACACCATCACCGTCACCTCAACACCATCACTGTCACCTCAACACCGTCACCTCAACACCGCCACCGTCACCTTAACAACGTCACCGTCACCTCAACACCGTCACCTCAACACCATCACCGTAACACCATCACCGTCACCTCAACACCGTCACCTCAACACCATCACCGTAACACCATCACCGTCACCTCAACTCCTTTACTGTCACCTCAACACCATCACCCTCACTTCAACACATCGTCACCGTCACCTCAACACCTTTACTGTCACCTCATCACCATCACCTCAACACCATCACCGTCACCTCAACACAGTCACCTCAACACCATCACCGTCACCTCAACACCGTCACTTCAACACAACCATCTCAACACCATCACCCTCACTTCAACACATCGTCACCGTCACCTCAACACTTTTACTGTCACCTCAAGACCATCACTGTCACCTCAACACCATCACGTCACCTCAACACAGTCACCTCATCACCATCACCTCAACACCATCACCGTCACCTCAACACAGTCACCTCAACACCATCACCGTCACTTCAACAACATCGCCGTCACCTCAACACCATCACCGTCACCTCAACAACGTCACTTCAACACAACCATCTCAACACCATCACCCTCACTTCAGCACATCATCACCGTCACCTCTACACCTTTACTGTTACCTCAACACTATCACCGTCACCTCAACACCATCACCGTCACCTCAACACCATCACCCTCACTTCAACACATCGTCACCGTCACCTCAACACCTTTACTGTCACCTCAAGACCATCA
This sequence comes from Megaleporinus macrocephalus, assembly GCA_021613375.1. Lineage (NCBI taxonomy): Eukaryota > Metazoa > Chordata > Actinopteri > Characiformes > Anostomidae > Megaleporinus > Megaleporinus macrocephalus. The sequence goes on along the minus strand of CM038707.1, from coordinate 52,059,612 downwards.
CTGTCACCTCAACACCATCACCATCACCTCAACACCATCACCTAAACACTGTCACCTCAACAGCGTCACCGTCACCTCAAAACCATCACCGTCACTTCAACAGCATCACCTCAACACCTTTACTGTCACCTCAACATCATCACCGTCACCTCAACACTGTCACCACAACACCATCTCAGTCACCTCAACACCATTACCGTCACCTCAACACCATCACCGTCACCTCAACACCTTTACTGTTACCTCAACACCATCACCGTCACCTCAACACCATCACCGTCACCTCAACACCATCACCCTCACTTCAACAAATCGTCACCGTCACCTCAACACCTTTACTGTCACCTCAAGACCATCACTGTCACCTCAACACCATCACCATCACCTCAACACCATCACCTAAACACCGTCACCTCAACACCATCACCGTAACACCATCACCCTCACTTCAACACATCATCACCGTCACCTCAACACCATCACCGTCACCTCAACACAGTCACTTCAACACCATCACCTCAACACCATCACCCTCACTTCAACACATCATCACCGTCACCTCAACTCCTTTACAGTCACCTCAAGACCATCACCGTCACCTTAACATGGCCACTGTCACCTCAACACCGTCACCTCAACGCCATCACCGTCACCTCAATACCGGCACCTCAACACCGCCACCATCACCTCAACAACGTCACCTCAACGCCATCACCGTCACCTCAACACCGTCACCTCAACGCCATCACCGTCACCTCAGCACCATCACCATCACCTCAGCACCATCACCGTCACCTCAGCACCATCACCGTCACCTCAACACCGTCACCTCAACACCGCCACCATCACCTCAACACCGTCACCTCAACGCCATCACCATCACCTCAACGCCATTACCGTCACCTCAACACCGTCACCTCAACACCGCCACCATCACCTCAACAACGTCACCTCAACGCCATCACCGTCACCTCAACACCGTCACCTCAACGCCATCACCGTCACCTCAGCACCATCACCGTCACCTCAGCACCATCACCTCAACACAGCCACCATCGCCTCAACAACGTCACCTCAACGTCATCACCGTCACCTCAACACCGTCACCTCAACGGCATCACCGTAACACCATCACCGTCACCTCAACTCCTTTACTGTCACCTCAACACCATCACCCTCACTTCAACACCATCACCGTCACCTCAGCACCATCACCGTCACCTCATCACCATCACCTCAACACCATCACCGTCACCTCAACACCATCACCGTCACCTCAACACCATCACCTTCACTTCAACACATCGTCACCGTCACCTCAACACCATCACCCTCACTTCAACACATCGTCACCGTCACCTCAACACCTTTACTGTCATCTCAAGACCATCACCGTCACCTCAACACCGCCACCGTCACCTCAAAAACGTCACCGTCACCTAAACACCGTCACCTCAACACCATCACCGTAACACCATCGCCGTCACCTCAACACCATCACCTCCATACCATCACTGTCACCTCAACACCATCACGTCACCTCAACACAGTCACCTCAACACCATCACCATCACCTCAACACCATCACCGTCACCTCAACACCGTCACTTCAACACAATCATCTCAACACCATCACCCTTACTTCAACACATCATCACCGTCACCTCTACACCTTTACTGTTACCTCAACACTATCACCGTCACCTCAACACCATCACCGTCACCTCAACACCATCACCCTCACTTCAACACATCGTCACTGTCACCTCAACACCTTTACTGTCACCTCAAGACCATCACCGTAACACCATCACCGTCACCTCAACACCATCACCGTCACCTCAACACCGTCACCTCAACACCGCCACCGTCACCTCAACAACGTCACCGTCACCTCAACACCGTCACCTCAACACCGTCACCGTAACACCATCACCGTCACCTCAACACCATCACTGTCACCTCAACACCATCACCCTCACTTCAACACATCGTCACTGTCACCTCAACACCTTTACTGTCACCTCATCACCATCACCTCAACACCATCACCGTCACCTCAACACAACCATCTCAACACCATTACCCTCACTTCAACACATCGTCACCGTCACCTCAACACTTTTACTGTCACCTCAAGACCATCACTGTCACCTCAGGACCATCACTGTCACCTCAACACCATCACGTCACCTCAACACAGTCACCTCATCACCATCACCTCAACACCATCACCGTCACCTCAACACAGTCACCTCAACACCATCACCGTCACTTCAAAACCATCGCCGTCACCTCAACACCATCACCGTCACCTCAACAACGTCACTTCAACACAATCATCTCAACACCATCACCCTCACTTCAGCACATCATCACCGTCACCTCTACACCTTTACTGTTACCTCAACACCATCACCGTCACCTCAACACCATCACCGTCACCTCAACACCATCACCCTCACTTCAACACATTGTCACCGTCACCTCAACACCTTTACTGTCACCTCAAGACCATCACTGTCACCTCAACACCATCACCATCACCTCAACACCATCACCTAAACACTGTCACCTCAACAGCGTCACCGTCACCTCAAAACCATCACCGTCACTTCAACATCATCACCTCAACACCTTTACTGTCACCTCAACATCATCATGTCACCTCAACACTGTCACCTCAACACCATCACCGTCACCTCAACACCATCGCCGTTACCTCAACACAGTCACCTCAACACCATCACCCTCACTTCAACACATCATCACCGTCACCTCAACTCCTTTACTGTCACCTCAAGACCATCACCGACACCTCAACACCGCCACTGTCACCTCAACACCGTCACCTCAACACCATCACCGTCACCTCAACACCATCACCGTCACTTCAACACCATCACCTCAACACCATCACCCTCACTTCAACACATCATCACCGTCACCTCAACACCTTTACTGTCCCCTCAACACCATCACCATCACCTCAACTCCTTTACTGTCACCTCAACTCCTTTACTGTCACCTCAAGACCATCACCGTCACCTCGACACCATCACCGTCACCTCAACACCATCACCTCAACACCATCACCTTCACCTCATCACTACTGTCACCTCAACATCTTTACTGTCACCTCAACACCATCACCGTCACCTCAACACAGTCACCTCAACACCATCACCATCACCTCAACACCATCACTGTCACCTCAACACCGTCACTTCAACATAATCATCTCAACACCATCACCCTCACTTCAACACATCATCACCGTCACCTCTACACCTTTACTGTTACCTCAACACCGTCACCTCAACACCATCACCTTATCACCTTTACTGTCACCACAACACCATCTCAGTCACCTCAACACCATTACCGTCACCTCAACACTATCACCGTCACGTCAACATCATCACCTCAACACTATCACTGTCACCTCAACACCTTAACTGTCACCTAAGCACCGTCACCTCAACACCATCACCGTCACCTCTACACCTTTACTGTTACATAAACACTATCACCGTCACCTCAACACCATCACCGTCACCTCAACACCATCACCCTCACTTCAACACATCGTCACCGTCACCTCAACACCTTTACTGTCACCTCAAGACCATCACTGTCACCTCAACACCATCACCATCACCATCACCTCAACACCATCACCTAAACACCGTCACCTCAACACCATCACCGTAACACCATCACCGTCACCTCAACACCATCACCGTAACACCATCACCGTCACCTCAACACCATCACTGTCACCTCAACACCGTCACCTCAACACCGCCACCGTCACCTTAACAACGTCACCGTCACCTCAACACCGTCACCTCAACACCATCACCTCAACACCATCACCGTCACCTCAACACCGTCACCTCAACACCATCACCGTAACACCATCACCGTCACCTCAACTCCTTTACTGTCACCTCAACACCATCACCCTCACTTCAACACATCGTCACCGTCACCTCAACACCTTTACTGTCACCTCATCACCATCACCTCAACACCATCACCGTCACCTCAACACAGTCACCTCAACACCATCACCGTCACCTCAACACCGTCACTTCAACACAACCATCTCAACACCATCACCCTCACTTCAACACATTGTCACCGTCACCTCAACACTTTTACTGTCACCTCAAGACCATCACTGTCACCTCAACACCATCACGTCACCTCAACACAGTCACCTCATCACCATCACCTCAACACCATCACCGTCACCTTAACACAGTCACCTCAACACCATCACCGTCACCTCAACACCATCACCGTCACCTAAACACCATCACCGTCACCTCAACACCGTCACTTCAACACAACCATCTCAACACCATCACCCTCACTTCAACACATCGTCACCGTCACCTCAACACTTTTACTGTCACCTCAAGACCATCACTGTCACCTCAACACCATCACGTCACCTCAACACAGTCACCTCATCACCATCACCTCAACACCATCACCGTCACCTCAACACAGTCACCTCAACACCATCACCGTCACTTCAACAACATCGCCGTCACCTCAACACCATCACCGTCACCTCAACAACGTCACTTCAACACAATCATCTCAACACCATCACCCTCACTTCAGCACATCATCACCGTCACCTCTACACCTTTACTGTTACCTCAACACTATCACCGTCACCTCAACACCATCACCGTCACCTCAACACCATCACCCTCACTTCAACACATCGTCACCGTCACCTCAACACCTTTACTGTCACCTCAAGACCATCACTGTCACCTCAACACCATAACCTCACCTCAACACCATCACCTAAACACCGTCACCTCAACAGCGTCACCGTCACCTCAAAACCATCACCGTCACTTCAACAGCATCACCTCAACACCTTTACTGTCACCTCAACATCATCACCGTCACCTCAACACTGTCACCTCAACACCATCACCGTCACCTCAACACCATCGCCGTTACCTCATCACAGTCACCTCAACACCATCACCTCAACACCATCACCGTCACCTCAACACAGTCACTTCAACACCATCATCTCAACACCATCACCCTCACTTCAACACATCATCACCGTCACCTCAACTCCTTTACTGTCACCTCAAGACCATCACCGTCACCTCAACACCATCACCGTCACTTCAACACCATCACCTCAACACCATCACCCTCACTTCAACACATCATCACCGTCACCTCAACACCTTTACTGTCCCCTCAACACCATCACCGTCACCTCAACTCCTTTACTGTCACCTCAACTCCTTTACTGTCACCTCAAGACCATCACCGTCACCTCAACACCATCACCGTCACCTCAACACAGTCACCTCAACACCTTTACTGTCACCTCAAGACCATCACCGTCACCTCAACACCATCACCTTCACTTCAACACCATCACCATAACCTGAACACCATCACCTCAACACCATCACCGTCACCTCAACACCATCACCTTCACCTCATCATTACAATCACCTCAACATCTTTACTGTCACCTCAACACCATCACCTCAACACCTTTACTGTCACCTCAACACCATCACCGTCATCTCAACACCATAACTGTCACCTCAACACCATCACCGTCACCGCAACAAAATCACCTTCACCTCAACACCTTTACTGTCACCTCAACACCATCACCGTCACCTTAACACCTTTACTGTCATCTCAACACGTCACCTCAACACCACCATCACCTCATCACCATCACCGTCACCTTGACACCATCACCGTCATCTCAACATCAACAACTTCACCTCAACACCTTTACTGTCACCTCAACACCGTCACCTCAACACCATCACCTTATCACCTTTACTGTCACCTCAACACTGTCACCACAACACCATCTCAGTCACCTCAACACCATTACCGTCACCTCAACACCATCACCGTCACCACAACACCATCACCGTCACCTCAACACCATCACCGTCACCTCAACACCATCACCCTCACTTCAACAAATCGTCACCGTCACCTCAACACCTTTACTGTCACCTCAAGACCATCACTGTCACCTCAACACCATCACCATCACCTCAACACCATCACCTAAACACCGTCACCTCAACACCATCACCGTAACACCATCACCCTCACTTCAACACATCATCACCGTCACCTCAACACCATCACCGTCACCTCAACACAGTCACTTCAACACCATCACCTCAACACCATCACCCTCACTTCAACACATCATCACCGTCACCTCAACTCCTTTACAGTCACCTCAAGACCATCACCGTCACCTTAACACGGCCACTGTCACCTCAACACCGTCACCTCAACACCATCACCGTCACCTCAACACCGCCACCGTCACCTCAACACCATCACCGTCACTTCAACACCATCAGCTCAACACCATCACCCTCATTTCAACACATCATCACCGTCACCTCAACACCTTTACTGTCCCCTCAACACCATCACCGTCACCTCAACATCTTTACTGTCACCTCAACACCATCACCTCAACACCTTTACTGTCACCTCAACACCATCACCGTCATCTCAACACCATAACTGTCACCTCAACACCATCACCGTCACCTCAACAAAATCACCTTCACCTCAACACCTTTACTTTCACCTCAAGACCATCACCATCACCTTAACACCTTTACTGTCATCTCAACACCATCACCATCACCTCAACACCATCACCTAAACACCTTTACTGTCACCTCAACACGATCACCTAAACACCATAACTGTCACCTCAACACCATCACCGTCATCTCAACACCATAACTGTCACCTCAACACCATCACCGTCACCTCAACAAAATCACCTTCACCTCAATACCTTTACTTTCACCTCAA
>CM038707.1:52044755-52051744 GCA_021613375.1 Megaleporinus macrocephalus | reverse complement strand
CATCATCACCTTCATCATCATCATCATCATCTTCATCATCACCTTCTCAGCTAACACACAGGAGTAGTGTAGTATTTCGATGGAGTAGTGTAGTATTTAGATGGAGTAGTGTAGTCTTTAGATGGAGTAGTGTAGTCTTTAGATGGAGTAGTGTAGTATTTAGATGGTGTGTGGTAGATTTAGATGAAGTAGTGTAGTCTTTAGATGGTGTGTGGTAGATTTAGATGGCATAGTGTAGTATTTAGATGGTGTGTGGTAGATTTAGATGCCGTAGTGTAGTATTTAGATAGTGTGTGGTAGATTTAGATGGCATAGTGTAGTATTTAGATGGTGTGTGGTAGATTTAGATGGCGTAGTATAGTATTTAGATGGTGTGTGGTAGATTTAGATGGAGTAGTGTAGTACTTAGATGGTGTGTGGTAGATTTAGAAGGTGTGTGGTAGATTTAGATGGCGTAGTGTAGTATTTAGATGGTGTAGTGTAGTATTTAGATGGAGTGGTGTAGTATTTAGATGGTGTGTGGTAGATTTAGATGGTGTAGTGTAGTATTTAGACGGTGTGTGGTAGATTTAGATGGTGTAGTGTAGTATTTAGACGGTGTGTGGTAGATTTAGACGGTGTGTGGTAGATTTAGATGGCGTAGTGTAGTATTTAGATGGTGTGTGGTAGATTTAGATGTTGTAGTGTAGTATTTAGATGGTGTGTGGTAGATTTAGACGGTGTGTGGTAGATTTAGATGGCGTAGTGTAGTATTTAGATGATGTGTGGTAGATTTAGATGGTGTAGTGTAGTATTTAGATGGTGTGTGGTAGATTTAGACGGTGTGTGGTAGATTTAGATGGCGTAGTGTAGTATTTAGATGGTGTGTGGTAGATTTAGATGGAGTAGTGTAGTATTTAGATGGTGTGTGGTAGATTTAGATGGCATAGTGTAGTATTTAGATGGTGTGTGGTAGATTTAGATGCCGTAGTGTAGTATTTAGATGGTGTGTGGTAGATTTAGATGGATTAGTGTAGTATTTAGATGGAGTAGTGTAGTATTAAGATGGAGTAGTGTAGTATTTAGATGGAGTAGTGTAGTATTTAGATGGTGTGTGGTAGATTTAGATGGATTAGTGTAGTATTTAGATGGAGTAGTGTAGTATTAAGATGGAGTAGTGTAGTATTTAGATGGAGTAGTGTAGTATTTAGATGGTGTGTGGTAGATTTAGACGATGTGTGGTAGTCTTTACATGATGTGTGGTAGATTTAGATGGCATAGTGTAGTATTTAGATGGTGTGTGGTAGATTTAGATGGCGTAGTGTAGTATTTAGATGGTGTGTGGTAGATTTAGATGGAGTAGTGTAGTATTTAGATGATGTGTGGTAGATTTAGATGGCATAGTGTAGTATTTAGATGGTGTGTGGTAGATTCAGATGCCGTAGTGTAGTATTTAGATGGTGTGTGGTAGATTCAGATGCCGTAGTGTAGTATTTAGATGGTGTGTGGTAGATTTAGATGGAGTAGTGTAGTATTTAGATGATGTGTGGTAGATTTAGATGGCATAGTGTAGTATTTAGATGGTGTGTGGTAGATTTAGATGCCGTAGTGTAGTATTTAGATGGTGTGTGGTAGATTTAGATGGATTAGTGTAGTATTTAGATGGAGTAGTGTAGTATTTAGATGAAGTAGTGTAGTCTTTAGATGGTGTGTGGTAGATTTAGATGGCATAGTGTAGTATTTAGATGGTGTGTGGTAGATTTAGATGCCGTAGAGTAGTATTTAGATAGTGTGTGGTAGATTTAGATGGCATAGTGTAGTATTTAGATGGTGTGTGGTAGATTTAGATGGCGTAGTATAGTATTTAGATGGTGTGTGGTAGATTTAGATGGAGTAGTGTAGTACTTAGATGGTGTGTGGTAGATTTAGAAGGTGTGTGGTAGATTTAGATGGCGTAGTGTAGTATTTAGATGGTGTAGTGTAGTATTTAGATGGAGTGGTGTAGTATTTAGATGGTGTGTGGTAGATTTAGATGGTGTAGTGTAGTATTTAGATGGTGTGTGGTAGATTTAGATGGTGTAGTGTAGTATTTAGACGGTGTGTGGTAGATTTAGATGGAGTAGTGTAGTACTTAGATGGTGTGTGGTAGATTTAGAAGGTGTGTGGTAGATTTAGATGGCGTAGTGTAGTATTTAGATGGTGTAGTGTAGTATTTAGATGGAGTGGTGTAGTATTTAGACGGTGTGTGGTAGATTTAGATGGTGTAGTGTAGTATTTAGATGGTGTGTGGTAGATTTAGATGGTGTAGTGTAGTATTTAGACGGTGTGTGGTAGATTTAGACGGTGTGTGGTAGATTTAGATGGCGTAGTGTAGTATTTAGATGGTGTGTGGTAGATTTAGATGTTGTAGTGTAGTATTTAGATGGTGTGTGGTAGATTTAGACGGTGTGTGGTAGATTTAGATGGCGTAGTGTAGTATTTAGATGATGTGTGGTAGATTTAGATGGTGTAGTGTAGTATTTAGATGGTGTGTGGTAGATTTAGACGGTGTGTGGTAGATTTAGATGGCGTAGTGTAGTATTTAGATGGTGTGTGGTAGATTTAGATGGAGTAGTGTAGTATTTAGATGGTGTGTGGTAGATTTAGATGGCATAGTGTAGTATTTAGATGGTGTGTGGTAGATTTAGATGGATTAGTGTAGTATTTAGATGGAGTAGTGTAGTATTAGGATGGAGTAGTGTAGTATTTAGATGGAGTAGTGTAGTATTTAGAAGGTGTGTGGTAGATTTAGACGATGTGTGGTAGTCTTTACATGATGTGTGGTAGATTTAGATGGCATAGTGTAGTATTTAGATGGTGTGTGGTAGATTTAGATGGCGTAGTGTAGTATTTAGATGGTGTGTGGTAGATTTAGATGGAGTAGTGTAGTATTTAGATGATGTGTGGTAGATTTAGATGGCATAGTGTAGTATTTAGATGGTGTGTGGTAGATTCAGATGCCGTAGTGTAGTATTTAGATGGTGTGTGGTAGATTCAGATGCCGTAGTGTAGTATTTAGATGGTGTGTGGTAGATTTAGATGGAGTAGTGTAGTATTTAGATGATGTGTGGTAGATTTAGATGGCATAGTGTAGTATTTAGATGGTGTGTGGTAGATTTAGATGCCGTAGTGTAGTATTTAGATGGTGTGTGGTAGATTTAGATGGATTAGTGTAGTATTTAGATGGAGTAGTGTAGTATTTAGATGAAGTAGTGTAGAATTTAGATGGAGTAGTGTAGAATTTAGACGGTGTGTGGTAGTCTTTAGACGGTGTGTGGTAGATTTAGATGCCGTAGTGTAGTATTTAGACGGTGTGTGGTAGATTTAGATGGATTAGTGTAGTATTTAGATGGAGTAGTGTAGTATTTAGATGGTGTGTGGTAGATTTAGACGATGTGTGCTAGTCTTTAGACGGTGTGTGGTAGATTTAGATGGCATAGTGTAGTATTTAGATGGTGTGTGGTAGATTTAGATGCCGTAGTGTAGTATTTAGATGGTGTGTGGTAGATTTAGATGGATTAGTGTAGTATTTAGATGGAGTAGTGTAGTATTTAGATGGAGTAGTGTAGTATTTAGATGGTGTGTGGTAGATTTAGATGGATTAGTGTAGTATTTAGATGGAGTAGTGTAGTATTTAGATGGAGTAGTGTAGTATTTAGATGGCATAGTGTAGTATTTAGATGGAGTATTGTAGTCTTTAGATGGAGTAGTGTAGTATTTAGATGGTGTGTGGTAGATTTAGATGGAGTAGTGTAGTATTTAGATGGAGTAGTGTAGTATTTAGATGGTGTAGTGTAGTATTTAGATGGTGTGTGGTAGATTTAGATTGATTAGTGTAGTATTTAGATGGAGTAGTGTAGTATTTAGATGGAGTAGTGTAGTATTTAGATGGAGCAGTGTAGTATTTAGATGGCATAGTGTAGTATTTAGATGTTGTGTTAGTATTTAGATGGAGTATTGTAGTCTTTAGATGGAGTAGTGTAGTATTTAGATGGTGTGTGGTAGATTTAGATGGAGTAGTGTAGTATTTAGATGGAGTAGTGTAGTATTTAGATGGTGTGTGGTAGATTTAGATGGAGTAGTGTAGTATTTAGATGAAGTAGTGTAGTATTTAGATGTGTGTGGTAGATTTAGATGGAGTAGTGTAGTATTTAGATGGAGTAGTGTAGTATTTAGATGGTGTGTGGTAGATTCAGATGCCGTAGTGTAGTATTTAGATGGTGTGTGGTAGATTCAGATGCCGTAGTGTAGTATTTAGATGATGTGTGGTAGATTTAGATGGAGTAGTGTAGTATTTAGATGATGTGTGGTAGATTTAGATGGCATAGTGTAGTATTTAGATGGTGTGTGGTAGATTTAGATGGATTAGTGTAGTATTTAGATGGAGTAGTGTAGTATTTAGATGGAGTAGTGTAGTATTTAGATGGTGTGTGGTAGATTTAGATGGATTAGTGTAGTATTTAGATGGAGTAGTGTAGTATTTAGATGGAGTAGTGTAGTATTTAGATGGAGTAGTGTAGTATTTAGATGGCATAGTGTAGTATTTAGATGGTGTGTGTTAGTATTTAGATGGAGTATCGTAGTCTTTAGATGGAGTAGTGTAGTGTTTAGATGGTGTGTGGTAGATTTAAATGGATTAGTGTAGTATTTAGATGGAGTAGTGTAGTATTTAGATGGAGTAGTGTAGTATTTAGATGGCATAGTGTAGTATTTAGATGGTGTGTGGTAGATTTAGATGGTGTAGTGTAGTATTTAGATGGTGTGTGTTAGTATTTAGATGGAGTATTGTAGTCTTTAGATGGAGTAGTGTAGTGTTTAGATGGTGTGTGGTAGATTTAGATGGAGTAGTGTAGTATTTAGATGGAGTAGTGTAGTATTTAGATGGTGTGTGGTAGATTTAGATGGAGTAGTGTAGTATTTAGATGGAGTAGTGTAGTATTTAGATGGAGTAGTGTAGTATTTAGATGGAGTAGTGTAGTCTTTAGATGGTGTGTGGTAGATTTAGATGGTGTAGTGTAGTATTTAGATGGTGTGTGGTAGATTTAGATGGAGTAGTGTAGTATTTAGATGGAGTAGTGTAGTATTTAGATGGAGTAGTGTAGTATTTAGATGGTGTGTGGTAGATTTAGATGGTGTAGTGTAGTATTTAGATGGTATGTGGTAGATTTAGATGGAGTAGTGTAGTATTTAGATGGAGTAGTGTAGTATTTAGATGGAGTAGTGTAGTATTTAGACGGTGTGTGGTAGTATTTAGATGGAGTAGTGTAGTATTTAGATGGAGTAGTGTAGTATTTAGATGGAGTAGTGTAGTGTTTAGATGGAGTATTGTAGTATTTAGATGGAGTAGTGTAGTATTTAGATGGAGTAGTGTAGTATTTAGATGGAGTAGTGTAGTCTTTAGATGGTGTGTGGTAGATTTAGATGGTGTAGTGTAGTATTTAGATGGTGTGTGGTAGATTTAGATGGAGTAGTGTAGTGTTTAGATGGAGTAGTGTAGTGTTTAGATGGTGTGTGGTAGATTTAAATGGATTAGTGTAGTATTTAGATGGAGTAGTGTAGTATTTAGATGGAGTAGTGTAGTATTTAGATGGCATAGTGTAGTATTTAGATGGTGTGTGTTAGTATTTAGATGGAGTATTGTAGTCTTTAGATGGAGTAGTGTAGTGTTTAGATGGTGTGTGGTAGATTTAGATGGAGTAGTGTAGTATTTAGATGGAGTAGTGTAGTCTTTAGATGGTGTGTGGTAGATTTAGATGGAGTAGTGTAGTATTTAGATGGAGTAGTGTAGTATTTAGACGGTGTGTGGTAGTATTTAGATGGAGTAGTGTAGTATTTAGATGGAGTAGTGTAGTCTTTAGATGGTGTGTGGTAGATTTAGATGGTGTAGTGTAGTATTTAGATGGTGTGTGGTAGATTTAGATGGAGTAGTGTAGTATTTAGATGGAGTAGTGTAGTATTTAGACGGTGTGTGGTAGTATTTAGATGGAGTAGTGTAGTATTTAGATGGAGTATTGTAGTATTTAGATGGAGTAGTGTAGTATTTAGATGGAGTAGTGTAGTATTTAGATGGAGTAGTGTAGTATTTAGATGGAGTGTGGTAGATTTAGATGGTGTAGTGTAGGCTTTAGATGGTGTGTGGTAGATTTAGATGGAGTAGTGTAGTATTTAGATGGAGTAGTGTAGTATTAAGATGGAGTAGTGTAGTATTTAGATGGTGTGTGGTAGATTTAAATGGTGTGTGGTAGATTTAGATGGAGTAGTGTAGTATTTAGATGGAGTAGTGTAGTATTTAGATGGAGTAGTGTAGTATTTAGACGGTGTGTGGTAGTATTTAGATGGAGTAGTGTAGTATTTAGATGGAGTAGTGTAGTCTTTAGATGTTGTGTGGTAGATTTAGATGGTGTAGTGTAGTATTTAGATGGTGTGTGGTAGATTTAGATGGAGTAGTGTAGTATTTAGATGGAGTAGTGTAGTATTTAGATGGAGTAGTGTAGTATTTAGACGGTGTGTGGTAGTATTTAGATGGAGTAGTGTAGTATTTAGATGGAGTATTGTAGTATTTAGATGGAGTAGTGTAGTATTTAGATGGAGTATTGTAGTATTTAGATGGAGTAGTGTAGTATTTAGATGGAGTAGTGTAGTATTTAGATGGAGTGTGGTAGATTTAGATGGTGTAGTGTAGTATTTAGATGGTGTGTGGTAGATTTAGATGGAGTAGTGTAGTATTTAGATGGAGTAGTGTAGTATTTAGACGGTGTGTGGTAGTATTTAGATGGAGTAGTGTAGTATTTAGATGGAGTAGTGTAGTCTTTAGATGTTGTGTGGTAGATTTAGATGGTGTAGTGTAGTATTTAGATGGTGTGTGGTAGATTTAGATGGAGTAGTGTAGTATTTAGATGGAGTAGTGTAGTATTTAGATGGAGTAGTGTAGTATTTAGACGGTGTGTGGTAGTATTTAGATGGAGTAGTGT
>CM038707.1:52019755-52039755 GCA_021613375.1 Megaleporinus macrocephalus | reverse complement strand
TGTATCCAGACAGTTTCACATCCCATCACCTCCAATCACATTAACTTTATTCCTCACGTACAGTCATACGCGCTACAGCTAGCAGTGAATCAGCTAGCAGAATCTGAAAATATCAAATACACATCAAACATCAAAACATCAAACATCAAAACATCAAACATCAAAACATCAAACATCAAAACACCAAACATCAAAACACCAAACAAGAAGAACAGTAAACAGACGGAGGTGTGGTGGAGATAAACAGTGTGAATGTACAACACAACACAGTGTATTGGAGTTCTGTGTGTGAGGTGTGTGTGTGCAAGGTGTGTGTGAGGTGTGTGTGTGACGTGTAAGGTGTGTGTGTAGTGTGTGTGTGACGTGTAAGGTGTGTGTGTAGTGTGTGTGTGACGTGTAAGGTGTGTGTGAGGTGTGTGTAGTGTGTGTGTGAGGTGTAAGGTGTGTGTATAGTCTGAGGTGTAAGGTGTATGTATAATGTGAGGTGTGTGTAAGGTGTGTGTGATATGTTAGGTGTGTGTGTGTGTGTGTGTGTGTGTGTAAGGTGTGTGAGGTGTGTGTAGTGTGTGTGTGACGTGTAAGCTGTGTGTATAGTATGAGGGGTGTGTGAGTTGTGTGTAGTGTGTGTGGGGTGTAAGGTATGTGAGATGTGTGTAAGGTGTGTGTAGTGTGTGTGAGGTTTGTGTAGTGTGAGTGTGTAGTGTGAGGTGTGTGTAGTGTGTAAGGTGTGTGTGTGTATGAGGTGTGTGTAGTGTGAGGTGTGTGTGTGTAAGGTATGTGTAGTGTAAGGTGTGTGTGAGGTGTGTGTGTGTGTGTGTGTGTAGTGTGAGGTGTGTGTGTGTGTATGTGTAAGGTGTAGTGTGAGGTGTGTGTGTGTGTGTGTGTAGTGTGTGTGTAAGGTGTGTGTAGTGTGAGGTGTGTGTTTAGTGTGTGTGTGTGTAGTGTGTGTAAAGTGTGTATGTGTGTGTGTGTGTGCAAGGTGTGTGTGTGTGTGTGTGTAAGGTGTGTGTGTAGTGTGTGTGTAAGGCGTATGTGTGTGTGTAAGGTGTGTGTGTGTGTAAGGTGTGTGTGTGTTTAGTGTGTAAGGTGTGTGTCTGTGAGGTGTGTGTTTAGTGTGTGGTGTGTGTTTAGTTTGTGGTGTGTGTGTGTGTGTGTGTGTTTAGTGTATGTAAGGTGTGTGTGTTTAGTGTGTGTGTAAGGTGTGTGTGTGAGGTGTGTGTGTAGTGTGTGTGTAAGGTGTGTGTTTTTAGTGTGTAAGGTGTGTGTCTGTGAGGTGTGTGTTTAGTGTGTGGTGTGTGTTTAGTTTGTGGTGTGTGTGTGTGTTTAGTGTAAGTAAGGTGTGTGTGTAAGGTGTGTGTGTTTAGTGTGTGTGTAAGGTGTGTGTGTGACGTGTGTGTGTAGTGTGTGTGTGTGTAAGGTGTGTGTGTGTTTAGTGTGTGTAAGGTGTGTGTGTGTGTAAGGTGTGTGTAGTGTGTGTGTGTTTAGTGTGTGTAAGGTGTGTGTGTAAAGTGTGTGTTAAAGGTGTGTGTGTGTATTTAGTGTGTGTAAGGTGTGTGTGTGTGTGTGTAAGGAGTGTGTGTGTTTAGTGTGTGTAAGGTGTGTGTGTAAGATGTGGGTGTAAGGTGTGTGTGAGGTGTGTGTTTAGTGTGTGGTGTTTGTAAGGTGTGTGTGTGTGTGTGTTTAGTGTGTGTAAGGTGTGTGTGTAAGGTGTGTGTGTAAAGTGTGTGTAAGGTGTGTGTGTGTAAGGTGTGTGTATAAGGTGTGTGTGTAAGGTGTGTGTGTGTGTAAGGTGTGTGTATAAGGTGTGTGTGTGTGTTTAGTGTGTGTAAAGTGTGTGTGTAAGGTGTGTGTGTGCGGTGTGTGTGTGTGTGTGTGTGTGTTAGGTGTGTGTGTTAGGTGTGTGTGTAAAGTGTGTGTAAGGTGTGTGTGTAAAGTGTGTGTAAGGTGTGTGTGTTTAGTGTGTGTTAAGGGTGTGTGTAAGGTGTGTGTGTGTAAGGTGTGTGTGTGAGGTGTGTGTTTAGTGTGGTGTGTGTGTGTGTGTTTAGTGTGTGTAAGGTGTGTAGTGTGAGGTGTGTGTGTGTGTGTGTATGTGTAAGGTGTAGTGTGAGGTGTGTGTGTGTGTAGTGTGTGTGTAAGGTGTGTGTAGTGTGAGGTGTGTGTGTGTGTAAAGTGTGTGTGTAAGGTGTGTGTTTAGTGTGTGTGTGTGTAGTGTATGTGTGTAAGGTGTGTGTGTAAAGTGTGTGTGTAAGGTGTGTGTGTGTAGTGTATGTGTGTAAGGTGTGTGTGTAAGGTGTGTGTGTGTGTGTGTTTAGTGTGTGTAAGGTGTATGTGTAAGGTGTGTGTGTGAGTTTAGTGTGTGTAAGGTGTCTATTTAAGGTGTATGTGTGTGTGTAAGGTGTGTGTGTGTGTGTAAGGTGTGTGTGTGTGTTTAGTGTGTGTAAGATGTGTGTGTGAGGTGTGTGTTTAGTGTGTGGTGTGTAAGGTGTGTGTGTGTTGTGTGTGTAAGGTGTGTGTTTGTGTGTAAGGTGTGTGTGTGTGTGTTTAGTGTGTGTAAGGTGTGTGTGTAGTGTGTGTGCAAGGTGTATGTGTGTGTAAGATGTGTGTGTAAGGTGTGTGTGTGTGAGGTGTGTGTTTAGTGTGTGGTGTGTGTGTAAAGTGTGTGTGTGTGTGTAAAGTGTGTGTGTGTGTTTTGTGTGTGTGTAAGGTGTGTGTTTGTGTGTAAGGTGTGTGTGTAAAGTGTGTGTGTGTGAGGTGTGTGTAAGGTGTTTGTGTGTGTTTAGTGTGTGTAAGGTGTATGTGTGTTTACTGTGTGTTCAGTGTGGGCAAGGTGTGTGTGTGTGTGTGTGTGTTAAGTATGTGTAAGGTTTGTGTGTGTGTGTTTAGTGTGTGTAAGGTGTGTGTGTGTTTTAGTGTGTGTGTGTTTAGTGTGGGTAAGGTGTGTGTGTGTGTTTAGTGTGTGTGTGTTTAGTGTGTGTAAGGTGTGTGTGTGTGTGTGTTCAGTGTGTGTAAGGTGTGTGTGTGTTTAGTGTGTTTTTGTTTAGTGTGTGTGAGGTGTGTGTTTAGTGTGTGTGTTTAGTGTGTGTAAGGTGTTTGTGTGTAAGGTGTGTGTGTTTGTGTGTAAGGTGTGTAGTGTGAGGTGTGTGTAAGGTGTGTGTGTAAAGTGTGTGTGTAAGATGTGTGTTTAGTGTGTGGTGTGTATGTAAGGTGTGTGTAAGGTGTGTGTGTGTGTTCAGTGTGTGTGTAAATGTGTGTATAAGGTGTGTGTGTAAAGTGTGTGTGTAAGGTGTGTGTTTAGTGTGTGGTGTGTGTGTGTGTAGTGTATGTGTGTAAGGTGTGTGTGTAAAGTGTGTGTGTAAGGTGTGTGTGTGTAGTGTATGTGTGTAAGGTGTGTGTGTAAGGTGTGTGTGTGTGTAAGGTGTGTGTGTAAGGTGTGTATTTAAGGTGTATGTGTGTGTGTAAGGTGTGTGTGTGTGTAAGGTGTGTGTGTGTGTGTAAGATGTGTGTGTGAGGTGTGTGTTTAGTGTGTGGTGTGTAAGGTGTGTGTGTGTTGTGTGTGTGTAAGGTGTGTGTTTGTGTGTAAGGTGTGTGTGTGTGTGTGTGTTTAGTGTGTGTAAGGTGTGTGTGTAGTGTGTGTGTAAGGTGTATGTGTGTGTAAGATGTGTGTGTAAGGTGTGTGTGTGTGAGGTGTGTGTTTAGTGTGTGGTGTGTGTGTGTTTTGTGTGTGTGTAAGGTGTGTGTTTGTGTGTAAGGTGTGTGTGTAAAGTGTGTGTGTGTGAGGTGTGTGTAAGGTGTTTGTGTGTGTTTAGTGTGTGTAAGGTGTATGTGTGTTTACTGTGTGTTCAGTGTGGGCAAGGTGTGTGTGTGTGTGTGTGTGTTAAGTATGTGTAAGGTTTGTGTGTGTGTGTTTAGTGTGTGTAAGGTGTGTGTGTGTTTTAGTGTGTGTGTGTTTAGTGTGGGTAAGGTGTGTGTGTGTGTTTAGTGTGTGTGTGTTTAGTGTGTGTAAGGTGTGTGTGTGTGTGTGTTCAGTGTGTGTAAGGTGTGTGTGTGTTTAGTGTGTTTTTGTTTAGTGTGTGTGAGGTGTGTGTTTAGTGTGTGTGTTAGTGTGTGTAGGTGTTTGTGTGTAAGGTGTGTGTTTGTGTGTAAGGTGTGTAGTGTGAGGTGTGTGTAAGGTGTGTGTGTAAAGTGTGTGTGTAAGATGTGTGTTTAGTGTGTGGTGTGTATGTAAGGTGTGTAAGGTGTGTGTGTTCAGTGTGTGTGTAGTGTGTATAAGTGTGTGTGTAAAGTGTGTGTGTAGGTGTGTGTTAGGGGTGTGTGTGGTGTGGTGTGTGTTCAGTGTGTGTGTAAATGTGTGTATAAGGTGTGTGTGTAAAGTGTGTGTGTAAGGTGTGTGTTTAGTGTGTGGTGTGTGTGTGTGTGTGTGTAGTGTATGTGTGTAAGGTGTGTGTGTAAAGTGTGTGTGTAAGGTGTGTGTGTGTAGTGTATGTGTGTAAGGTGTGTGTGTAAGGTGTGTGTGTGTAAGGTGTGTGTGTGTGTGTGTTTAGTGTGTGTAAGGTGTATGTGTAAGGTGTGTGTGTGTGAGTTTAGTGTGTGTAAGGTGTGTATTTAAGGTGTATGTGTGTGTGTAAGGTGTGTGTGTGTGTAAGGTGTGTGTGTAGTGTGTGTAAGATGTGTGTGTGAGGTGTGTGTTTAGTGTGTGGTGTGTAAGGTGTGTGTGTGTTGTGTGTGTAAGGTGTGTGTTTGTGTGTAAGGTGTGTGTGTGTGTTTAGTGTGTGTAAGGTGTGTGTGTAGTGTGTGTGTAAGGTGTATGTGTGTGTAAGATGTGTGTGTAAGGTGTGTGTGTGTGAGGTGTGTGTTTAGTGTGTGGTGTGTGTGTAAAGTGTGTGTGTGTGTGAAGTGTGTGTGTGTGTAAAGTGTGTGTGTAAGGTGTGTGTTTGTGTGTAAGGTGTGTGTAAAGTGTGTGTGTGTGAGGTGTGTGTAAGGTGTTTGTGTGTGTTTAGTGTGTGTAAGGTGTATGTGTGTTTACTGTGTGTTCAGTGTGGGCAAGGTGTGTGTGTGTGTGTGTGTGTGTTAAGTATGTGTAAGGTTTGTGTGTGTGTGTTTAGTGTGTGTAAGGTGTGTGTGTGTTTTAGTGTGTGTGTGTTTAGTGTGGGTAAGGTGTATGTGTGTGTTTAGTGTGTGTGTGTTTAGTGTGTGTAAGGTGTGTGTGTGTGTGTTCAGTGTGTGTAAGGTGTGTGTGTGTTTAGTGTGTTTTTGTTTAGTGTGTGTGAGGTGTGTGTTTAGTGTGTGGTGTGCAAGGTGTGTGTGTGTTTTGTGTGTGTAAGGTGTGTGTGTGTTTAGTGTGTGTGTAAAGTGTGTGTGTGTGTGTGTGTGTGTGGGGTGTGTGTAAGGTGTGTGTAAGTTGTGTGTGTGTGTGTAAAGTGTGTGGTGTGTGTGTGTGTAGTGTATGTGTGTAAGGTGTGTGTGTAAAGTGTGTGTGTAAGGTGTGTGTGTGTAGTGTATGTGTGTAAGGTGTGTTTGTAAGGTGTGTGTGTGTGTAAGGTGTGTGTGTGTGTTTAGTGTGTGTAAGGTGTATGTGTAAGGTGTGTGTTTGTGTGTAAGGTGTGTGTGTAAAGTGTGTGTGTGTAAAGTGTGTGTGTGTGTGAGGTGTGTGTAAGGTGTTTGTGTGTGTTTAGTGTGTGTAAGGTGTATGTGTGTAAGGTGTATGTGTGTTTAGTGTGTGTTCAGTGTGGGCAAGGTGTGTGTGTGTGTGTGTGTTTAGTGTGTGTAAGGTGTGTATTTAAGGTGTATGTGTGTGTGTAAGGTGTGTGTGTGTGTTTAGTGTGTGTAAGGTGTGTATTTAAGGTGTATGTGTGTGTGTAAGGTGTGTGTGTGTGTTTAGTGTGTGTAAGATGTGTGTGTGAGGTGTGTGTGAGGTGTGTGTTTAGTGTGTGTGGTGTGTAAGGTGTGTGTGTGTTGTGTGTGTGTAAGGTGTGTGTTTGTGTGTAAGGTGTGTGTGTGTGTGTTTAGTGTGTGTAAGGTGTGTGTGTAAGGTGTATGTGTGTGTAAGATGTGTGTGTAAGGTGTGTGTGTGTGAGGTGTGTGTTTAGTGTGTGGTGTGTGTAAAGTGTGTGTGTGTGTAAAGTGTGTGTGTGTGTGTGTAAAGTGTGTGTGTAAGGTGTGTGTTTGTGTGTAAGGTGTGTGTGTAAAGTGTGTGTGTGTAAAGTGTGTGTGTGTGTGAGGTGTGTGTAAGGTGTTTGTGTGTGTTTAGTGTGTGTAAGGTGTATGTGTGTAAGGTGTATGTGTGTTTAGTGTGTGTTCAGTGTGGGCAAGGTGTGTGTGTGTGTGTGTGTTTAGTGTGTGTAAGGTGTGTATTTAAGGTGTATGTGTGTGTGTAAGGTGTGTGTGTGTGTTTAGTGTGTGTAAGGTGTGTATTTAAGGTGTATGTGTGTGTGTAAGGTGTGTGTGTGTGTTTAGTGTGTGTAAGATGTGTGTGTGAGGTGTGTGTGAGGTGTGTGTTTAGTGTGTGGTGTGTAAGGTGTGTGTGTGTTGTGTGTGTGTAAGGTGTGTGTTTGTGTGTAAGGTGTGTGTGTGTGTGTTTAGTGTGTGTAAGGTGTGTGTGTAAGGTGTATGTGTGTGTAAGATGTGTGTGTAAGGTGTGTGTGTGTGAGGTGTGTGTTTAGTGTGTGGTGTGTGTAAAGTGTGTGTGTGTGTAAAGTGTGTGTGTGTGTGTGTAAAGTGTGTGTTTGTGTGTAAGGTGTGTGTGTAAAGTGTGTGTGTGTAAAGTGTGTGTGTGTGTGTGAGGTGTGTGTAAGGTGTTTGTGTGTGTTTAGTGTGTGTAAGGTGTATGTGTGTAAGGTGTATGTGTGTTTAGTGTGTGTTCAGTGTGGGCAAGGTGTGTGTGTGTGTGTGTGTTTAGTGTGTGTAAGGTGTGTGTGTGTTTTAGTGTGTGTGTGTTTAGTGTGGGTAAGGTGTGTGTGTGTGTGTGTTTAGTGTGTGTGTGTTTAGTGTGTGTAAGGTGTGTGTGTGTGTTCAGTGTGTGTAAGGTGTGTGTGTGTTTTAGTGTGTTTTTGTTTAGTGTGTGTGAGGTGTGTGTTTAGTGTGTGGTGTGCAAGGTGTGTGTGTGTGTGTTTTGTGTGTGTAAGGTGTGTGTGTGTTTAGTGTGTGTGTGTGTGTGAGGTGTGTGTAAGGTGTGTGTGTGTGTAAGGTGTGTGTGTGTGTTTAGTGTGTGTTCAGTGTGGGCAAGGTGTGTGTGTGTTAAGTATGTGTAAGGTTTGTGTGTGTGTGTTTAGTGTGTGTAAGGTGTGTGTGTGTGTGTGTGTTTGTTTGTTTAGTGTGTGTGTGTGTTTAGTGTGTGTGTGTTTAGTGTGTGTAAGGTGTGTGTGTGTGTTTAGTGTGTTTGTGTTTAGTGTGTGTAAGGTGTGTGTGTGTTTAGTGTGTGTAAGGTGAGTGTGTGTGTGTTTAGTGTGTGTGTGTTTGTGTGTAAGGTGTGTGTGTGTGTGTGTGTTTAGTGTGTGTAAGGTGTGTGTGTAAGGTGTGTGTGTAAGGTGTATGTGTGTGTAAGATGTGTGTGTAAGGTGTGTGTGTGTGAGGTGTGTGTTTAGTGTGTGGTGTGTGTAAAGTGTGTGTGTGTGTAAAGTGTGTGTGTGTGTAAAGTGTGTGTGTAAGGTGTGTGTTTGTGTGTAAGGTGTGTGTGTAAAGTGTGTGTGTGTAAAGTGTGTGTGTGTGAGGTGTGTGTAAGGTGTTTGTGTGTGTTTAGTGTGTGTAAGGTGTATGTGTGTTTAGTGTGTGTTCAGTGTGGGCAAGGTGTGTGTGTGTGTGTTTAGTGTGTGTAAGGTGTGTGTGTGTTTTAGTGTGTGTGTGTTTAGTGTGGGTAAGGTGTGTGTGTGTGTGTTTAGTGTGTGTTTGTTTAGTGTGTGTAAGGTGTGTGTGTTCAGTGTGTGTAAGGTGTGTGTGTGTTTAGTGTGTTTTTGTTTAGTGTGTGTGAGGTGTGTGTTTAGTGTGTGGTGTGCAAGGTGTGTGTGTGTGTTTTGTGTGTGTAAGGTGTGTGTGTGTTTAGTGTGTGTGTAAAGTGTGTGTGTGTGTGTGTGTGTTGAGAGGTGTGTGTAAGGTGTGTGTGTGTGTAAGGTGTGTGTGTGTGTGTTTAGTGTGTGTTCAGTGTGGGCAAGGTGTGTGTGTGTTAAGTATGTGTAAGGTTTGTGTGTGTGTGTTTAGTGTGTGTAAGGTGTGTGTGTGTGTGTGTGTTTGTTTGTTTAGTGTGTGTGTGTGTGTTTAGTGTGTGTGTGTGTGTTTGTTGTGTGTGTTGTTTAGTGTGTGTGTGTTTGTGTTGTTTAGTGTGTGTGTGTTTAGTGTGTGTGTGTGTGTGTGTTTAGTGTGTGTAAGGTGAGTGTGTGTGTGTTTAGTGTGTGTAAGGTGAGTGTGTGTGTGTTTAGTGTGTGTAAGGTGTGTGTG
This sequence comes from Megaleporinus macrocephalus, assembly GCA_021613375.1. NCBI lineage: Eukaryota > Metazoa > Chordata > Actinopteri > Characiformes > Anostomidae > Megaleporinus > Megaleporinus macrocephalus. The sequence goes on along the minus strand of CM038707.1, from coordinate 52,031,328 downwards.
TTTAGTGTGTGTAAGGTGTGTGTATGTGTGTTTAGTTTGTGTGTGTTTAGTGTGTGTAAGGTGTGTGTGTGTTTAGTGTGTGTGTGTTTAGTGTGTGTAAGGTGTGTGTGTGTGTTTAATATGTGTAAGGTGTGTGTGTAAGGTGTGTTTAGTGTGTGTTTAGTGTGTGTGTAAGGTGTGTGTGTTTAGTGTGTGTGTGTTTAGTGTGTGTGTAAGGTGTGTGTGTTTACTGTGTGTGTGTTTAGTGTATGTAAGGTGTGTGTGTGTGTATTTAGTGTGTGTGTGTGTTTAGTGTGTGTAAGGTGTGTGTGTGTTTAATGTGTGTATGGTGTGTGTGTAAGGTGTGTGTGTGTGCTTAGTGTGTGTAAGGTGTGTGTGTGTGTTTAGTGTGTGTAAGGTGTGTGTGTAAGGTGTGTGTGTGTGTGTTTAGTGTGTGTGTGTTTAGTGTGTGTAAGATGTGTGTGTGAGGTGTGTGTTTAGTGTGTGGTGTGTAAGGTGTGTGTGTGTTGTGTGTGTAAGGTGTGTGTTTGTGTGTAAGGTGTGTGTGTGTGTGTTTAGTGTGTGTAAGGTGTGTGTGTAGTGTGTGTGTAAGGTGTATGTGTGTGTAAGATGTGTGTGTAAGGTGTGTGTGTGTGAGGTGTGTGTTTAGTGTGTGGTGTGTGTGTAAAGTGTGTGTGTGTGTAAAGTGTGTGTGTGTGTTTTGTGTGTGTGTAAGGTGTGTGTTTGTGTGTAAGGTGTGTGTGTAAAGTGTGTGTGTGTGAGGTGTGTGTAAGGTGTTTGTGTGTGTTTAGTGTGTGTAAGGTGTATGTGTGTTTACTGTGTGTTCAGTGTGGGCAAGGTGTGTGTGTGTGTGTGTGTGTTAAGTATGTGTAAGGTTTGTGTGTGTGTGTTTAGTGTGTGTAAGGTGTGTGTGTGTTTAGTGTGTGTGTGTTTAGTGTGGGTAAGGTGTGTGTGTGTGTTTAGTGTGTGTGTGTTTAGTGTGTGTAAGGTGTGTGTGTGTGTGTGTGTTCAGTGTGTGTAAGGTGTGTGTGTGTTTAGTGTGTTTTTGTTTAGTGTGTGTGAGGTGTGTGTTTAGTGTGTGTGTGTTTAGTGTGTGTAAGGTGTTTGTGTGTAAGGTGTGTGTGTTTGTGTGTAAGGTGTGTAGTGTGAGGTGTGTGTAAGGTGTGTGTGTAAAGTGTGTGTGTAAGATGTGTGTTTAGTGTGTGGTGTGTATGTAAGGTGTGTGTAAGGTGTGTGTGTGTGTTCAGTGTGTGTGTAAATGTGTGTATAAGGTGTGTGTGTAAAGTGTGTGTGTAAGGTGTGTGTTTAGTGTGTGGTGTGTGTGTGTGTGTAGTGTATGTGTGTAAGGTGTGTGTGTAAAGTGTGTGTGTAAGGTGTGTGTGTGTAGTGTATGTGTGTAAGGTGTGTGTGTAAGGTGTGTGTGTGTGTAAGGTGTGTGTGTGTGTGTTTAGTGTGTGTAAGGTGTATGTGTAAGGTGTGTGTGTAAGGTGTGTATTTAAGGTGTATGTGTGTGTGTAAGGTGTGTGTGTGTGTGTAAGGTGTGTGTGTGTGTAAGATGTGTGTGTGAGGTGTGTGTTTAGTGTGTGGTGTGTAAGGTGTGTGTGTGTTGTGTGTGTGTAAGGTGTGTGTTTGTGTGTAAGGTGTGTGTGTGTGTGTGTTTAGTGTGTGTAAGGTGTGTGTGTAGTGTGTGTGTAAGGTGTATGTGTGTGTAAGATGTGTGTGTAAGGTGTGTGTGTGTGAGGTGTGTGTTTAGTGTGTGGTGTGTGTGTGTTTTGTGTGTGTGTAAGGTGTGTGTTTGTGTGTAAGGTGTGTGTGTAAAGTGTGTGTGTGTGAGGTGTGTGTAAGGTGTTTGTGTGTGTTTAGTGTGTGTAAGGTGTATGTGTGTTTACTGTGTGTTCAGTGTGGGCAAGGTGTGTGTGTGTGTGTGTGTGTTAAGTATGTGTAAGGTTTGTGTGTGTGTGTTTAGTGTGTGTAAGGTGTGTGTGTGTTTTAGTGTGTGTGTGTTTAGTGTGGGTAAGGTGTGTGTGTGTGTTTAGTGTGTGTGTGTTTAGTGTGTGTAAGGTGTGTGTGTGTGTGTGTGTTCAGTGTGTGTAAGGTGTGTGTGTGTTTAGTGTGTTTTTGTTTAGTGTGTGTGAGGTGTGTGTTTAGTGTGTGTGTGTTTAGTGTGTGTAAGGTGTTTGTGTGTAAGGTGTGTGTGTTTGTGTGTAAGGTGTGTAGTGTGAGGTGTGTGTAAGGTGTGTGTGTAAAGTGTGTGTGTAAGATGTGTGTTTAGTGTGTGGTGTGTATGTAAGGTGTGTGTAAGGTGTGTGTGTGTGTTCAGTGTGTGTGTAAATGTGTGTATAAGGTGTGTGTGTAAAGTGTGTGTGTAAGGTGTGTGTTTAGTGTGTGGTGTGTGTGTGTGTGTGTGTAGTGTATGTGTGTAAGGTGTGTGTGTAAAGTGTGTGTGTAAGGTGTGTGTGTGTAGTGTATGTGTGTAAGGTGTGTGTGTAAGGTGTGTGTGTGTAAGGTGTGTGTGTGTGTGTGTTTAGTGTGTGTAAGGTGTATGTGTAAGGTGTGTGTGTGAGTTTAGTGTGTGTAAGGTGTGTATTTAAGGTGTATGTGTGTGTGTAAGGTGTGTGTGTGTGTAAGGTGTGTGTGTGTGTTTAGTGTGTGTAAGATGTGTGTGTGAGGTGTGTGTTTAGTGTGTGGTGTGTAAGGTGTGTGTGTGTTGTGTGTGTAAGGTGTGTGTTTGTGTGTAAGGTGTGTGTGTGTGTTTAGTGTGTGTAAGGTGTGTGTGTAGTGTGTGTGTAAGGTGTATGTGTGTGTAAGATGTGTGTGTAAGGTGTGTGTGTGTGAGGTGTGTGTTTAGTGTGTGTGGTGTGTGTGTAAAGTGTGTGTGTGTGTAAAGTGTGTGTGTGTGTAAAGTGTGTGTGTAAGGTGTGTGTTTGTGTGTAAGGTGTGTGTAAAGTGTGTGTGTGTGAGGTGTGTGTAAGGTGTTTGTGTGTGTTTAGTGTGTGTAAGGTGTATGTGTGTTTACTGTGTGTTCAGTGTGGGCAAGGTGTGTGTGTGTGTGTGTGTGTGTGTTAAGTATGTGTAAGGTTTGTGTGTGTGTGTTTAGTGTGTGTAAGGTGTGTGTGTGTTTTAGTGTGTGTGTGTTTAGTGTGGGTAAGGTGTATGTGTGTGTTTAGTGTGTGTGTGTTTAGTGTGTGTAAGGTGTGTGTGTGTGTGTTCAGTGTGTGTTCAGTGTGTGTGTGTGTTTAGTGTGTTTTTGTTTAGTGTGTGTGAGGTGTGTGTTTAGTGTGTGGTGTGCAAGGTGTGTGTGTGTTTTGTGTGTGTAAGGTGTGTGTGTGTTTAGTGTGTGTGTAAAGTGTGTGTGTGTGTGTGTGGGGTGTGTGTAAGGTGTGTGTAAGTTGTGTGTGTGTGTGTAAAGTGTGTGGTGTGTGTGTGTGTAGTGTATGTGTGTAAGGTGTGTGTGTAAAGTGTGTGTGTAAGGTGTGTGTGTGTAGTGTATGTGTGTAAGGTGTGTTTGTAAGGTGTGTGTGTGTGTAAGGTGTGTGTGTGTGTGTTTAGTGTGTGTAAGGTGTATGTGTAAGGTGTGTGTTTGTGTGTAAGGTGTGTGTGTAAAGTGTGTGTGTGTAAAGTGTGTGTGTGTGTGAGGTGTGTGTAAGGTGTTTGTGTGTGTTTAGTGTGTGTAAGGTGTATGTGTGTAAGGTGTATGTGTGTTTAGTGTGTGTTCAGTGTGGGCAAGGTGTGTGTGTGTGTGTGTGTTTAGTGTGTGTAAGGTGTGTATTTAAGGTGTATGTGTGTGTGTAAGGTGTGTGTGTGTTTAGTGTGTGTAAGGTGTGTATTTAAGGTGTATGTGTGTGTGTAAGGTGTGTGTGTGTGTTTAGTGTGTGTAAGATGTGTGTGTGAGGTGTGTGTGAGGTGTGTGTTTAGTGTGTGGTGTGTAAGGTGTGTGTGTGTTGTGTGTGTGTAAGGTGTGTGTTTGTGTGTAAGGTGTGTGTGTGTGTGTTTAGTGTGTGTAAGGTGTGTGTGTAAGGTGTATGTGTGTGTAAGATGTGTGTGTAAGATGTGTGTGTGTGTGAGGTGTGTGTTTAGTGTGTGGTGTGTGTAAAGTGTGTGTGTGTGTAAAGTGTGTGTGTGTGTGTGTAAAGTGTGTGTGTAAGGTGTGTGTTTGTGTGTAAGGTGTGTGTGTAAAGTGTGTGTGTGTGTGAGGTGTGTGTAAGGTGTTTGTGTGTGTTTAGTGTGTGTAAGGTGTATGTGTGTAAGGTGTATGTGTGTTTAGTGTGTGTTCAGTGTGGGCAAGGTGTGTTTGTGTGTGTGTGTGTTTAGTGTGTGTAAGGTGTGTATTTAAGGTGTATGTGTGTGTGTAAGGTGTGTGTGTGTGTTTAGTGTGTGTAAGGTGTGTATTTAAGGTGTATGTGTGTGTGTAAGGTGTGTGTGTGTGTTTAGTGTGTGTAAGATGTGTGTGTGAGGTGTGTGTGAGGTGTGTGTTTAGTGTGTGGTGTGTAAGGTGTGTGTGTGTTGTGTGTGTGTAAGGTGTGTGTTTGTGTGTAAGGTGTGTGTGTGTGTGTTTAGTGTGTGTAAGGTGTGTGTGTAAGGTGTATGTGTGTGTAAGATGTGTGTGTAAGGTGTGTGTGTGTGAGGTGTGTGTTTAGTGTGTGGTGTGTGTAAAGTGTGTGTGTGTGTAAAGTGTGTGTGTGTGTGTGTGTGTAAAGTGTGTGTGTAAGGTGTGTGTTTGTGTGTAAGGTGTGTGTGTAAAGTGTGTGTGTGTAAAGTGTGTGTGTGTGTGAGGTGTGTGTAAGGTGTTTGTGTGTGTTTAGTGTGTGTAAGGTGTATGTGTGTAAGGTGTATGTGTGTTTAGTGTGTGTTCAGTGTGGGCAAGGTGTGTGTGTGTGTGTGTGTTTAGTGTGTGTAAGGTGTGTGTGTGTTTTAGTGTGTGTGTGTTTAGTGTGGGTAAGGTGTGTGTGTGTGTGTGTTTAGTGTGTGTGTGTTTAGTGTGTGTAAGGTGTGTGTGTGTGTTCAGTGTGTGTAAGGTGTGTGTGTGTTTAGTGTGTTTTTGTTTAGTGTGTGTGAGGTGTGTGTTTAGTGTGTGGTGTGCAAGGTGTGTGTGTGTGTGTTTTGTGTGTGTAAGGTGTGTGTGTGTTTAGTGTGTGTGTGTGTGTGTGTGTGAGGTGTGTGTAAGGTGTGTGTGTGTGTAAGGTGTGTGTGTGTGTTTAGTGTGTGTTCAGTGTGGGCAAGGTGTGTGTGTGTTAAGTATGTGTAAGGTTTGTGTGTGTGTGTTTAGTGTGTGTAAGGTGTGTGTGTGTGTGTGTGTTTGTTTGTTTAGTGTGTGTGTGTGTTTAGTGTGTGTGTGTTTAGTGTGTGTAAGGTGTGTGTGTGTGTTTAGTGTGTTTGTGTTTAGTGTGTGTAAGGTGTGTGTGTGTTTAGTGTGTGTAAGGTGAGTGTGTGTGTGTTTAGTGTGTGTGTGTTTGTGTGTAAGGTGTGTGTGTGTGTGTGTTTAGTGTGTGTAAGGTGTGTGTGTAAGGTGTGTGTGTAAGGTGTATGTGTGTGTAAGATGTGTGTGTAAGGTGTGTGTGTGTGAGGTGTGTGTTTAGTGTGTGGTGTGTGTAAAGTGTGTGTGTGTGTAAAGTGTGTGTGTGTGTAAAGTGTGTGTGTAAGGTGTGTGTTTGTGTGTAAGGTGTGTGTGTAAAGTGTGTGTGTGTAAAGTGTGTGTGTGTGTGAGGTGTGTGTAAGGTGTTTGTGTGTGTTTAGTGTGTGTAAGGTGTATGTGTGTTTAGTGTGTGTTCAGTGTGGGCAAGGTGTGTGTGTGTGTGTTTAGTGTGTGTAAGGTGTGTGTGTGTTTTAGTGTGTGTGTGTTTAGTGTGGGTAAGGTGTGTGTGTGTGTGTTTAGTGTGTGTTTGTTTAGTGTGTGTAAGGTGTGTGTGTTCAGTGTGTGTAAGGTGTGTGTGTGTTTAGTGTGTTTTTGTTTAGTGTGTGTGAGGTGTGTGTTTAGTGTGTGGTGTGCAAGGTGTGTGTGTGTGTTTTGTGTGTGTAAGGTGTGTGTGTGTTTAGTGTGTGTGTAAAGTGTGTGTGTGTGTGTGTTGAGAGGTGTGTGTAAGGTGTGTGTGTGTGTAAGGTGTGTGTGTGTGTGTTTAGTGTGTGTTCAGTGTGGGCAAGGTGTGTGTGTGTTAAGTATGTGTAAGGTTTGTGTGTGTGTGTTTAGTGTGTGTAAGGTGTGTGTGTGTGTGTGTTTGTTTGTTTAGTGTGTGTGTGTGTGTTTAGTGTGGGTAAGGTGTGTGTGTGTGTTTAGTGTGTGTGTGTTTAGTGTGTGTAAGGTGTGTGTGTGTGTTTAGTGTGTTTGTGTTTAGTGTGTGTAAGGTGTGTGTGTGTTTAGTGTGTGTAAGGTGAGTGTGTGTGTGTTTAGTGTGTGTAAGGTGAGTGTGTGTGTGTTTAGTGTGTGTAAGGTGTGTGTGTTTAGTGTGTGTAAGGTGTGTGTATGTGTGTTTAGTTTGTGTGTGTTTAGTGTGTGTAAGGTGTGTGTGTGTTTAGTGTGTGTGTGTTTAGTGTGTGTAAGGTGTGTGTGTGTGTGTTTAATATGTGTAAGGTGTGTGTGTAAGGTGTGTTTAGTGTGTGTTTAGTGTGTGTGTAAGGTGTGTGTGTTTAGTGTGTGTGTGTTTAGTGTGTGTGTAAGGTGTGTGTGTTTACTGTGTGTGTGTTTAGTGTATGTAAGGTGTGTGTGTGTGTATTTAGTGTGTGTGTGTGTTTAGTGTGTGTAAGGTGTGTGTGTGTTTAATGTGTGTATGGTGTGTGTGTAAGGTGTGTGTGTGTGCTTAGTGTGTGTAAGGTGTGTGTGTGTGTTTAGTGTGTGTAAGGTGTGTGTGTAAGGTGTGTGTGTGTGTGTTTAGTGTGTGTGTGTTTAGTGTGTGTAAGGTGTGTTTGTGTGTTTAATGTGTGTGTGTTTAGTTTGTGTAAGGTGTGTGTGTGTATTTAGTGTGTGTGTGTTTAATGTGTGTTTAGTGTGTGTGTGTTTAGTGTGTGTAAGGTGTGTGTGTAAGGGGTGTGTGTGTGTTTAGTGTGTGTAAGGTGTGTGTGTGTTTAGTGTGTGCAAGGTGTGTGTGTAAGGTGTGTGTGTGTGTGTTTAGTGTGTGTGTGTTTAGTGTGTGTAAGGTGTGTGTGTGTGTGTTTAGTGCGTGTAAGTTGTGTTTAGTGTGTAAGGTGTGTGTGGTTATTAATTCTGGACTAGTCTAGCAGTGCTACATGTTTGTGTAGGTGATGATCTAAAAGCTGTAATTAAACTGATCTGAGATCAGATCTGTGTTTATTACTGATGATCTAAAAGCTGTAATTAAGCTGATTTGAGATCAGATCTGTGTTTATTATTGATGATGAAAATAACAGCAGTACATTCACACACTGATAAACCAACTACAGTTCAGTCTCATTCACTCACTCCATTCACTCCATCATTCACTCACTCCATTCACTCCATCATTCACTCACTCCATTCTTTCCATCATTCACTCACTCCAATCACTCCATCATTCACTCACTCCATCATTCACTCCATCATTCACTCACTCCATTCACTCCATCATTCTTTACTAACTCTCTCTCTGTACCTCAGCGTGTCCTCCGGGGTTCAGGGTTTTGTTGCAGCGCTCACACTTCAGACAGAACTTGTGCCAGTCTTTCCCCAGAGAGGTCACCTTCTCCGCTGAGTACACACACACACACACATACACACACACACACACAGATATATACACACACACACAGATATATACACACACACACACACACACACACATATATACATACACAGATACACACACACACACACACAGATATACACACATTCACACACACGCAAACAAACACAAATATACACACACACACACACAGATATATACACACACAGATACACACACACACACACATACAAAGATATATACACACACAGATACACACACACAGATATACACACATACACACACACAGATATACACACATACACACACACGCAAACAAACACAAATACACACACACACACAGATATACACACACACAGATACACACACACACATACACACAGATATAAACACACACACGCAAACCAACACAGATATACACACACAGATACACACACACACACACACACACACACACATACACACACACACACACACACACAGATATATATACACACACACACATACACACACACACACACAGATATATACACACACACACAGATATATACACACACACACACACATATATACATACACAGATACACACACACACACACACAGATATACACACATTCACACACACGCAAACAAACACAAATATACACACACACACACACAGATATATACACACACAGATACACACACACACACACATACACAGATATATACACACACAGATACACACACACAGATATACACACATACACACACACACAGATATACACACATACACACACACGCAAACAAACACAAATACACACACACACACAGATATACACACACACAGATACACACACACACATACACACAGATATAAACACACACACGCAAACCAACACAGATATACACACACAGATACACACACACACACACACACACACATACACACACACACACACACACACACAGATATATACACATATACACACAGACACAGATATATATACACACACACAGATACACACACAGATATATACATATACACACACACAGACACAGATATATACACACACACACAGATATACACACACACACACAGATATATACACACACAGATACACACACACACATACACACATACACACACACAGATATATACACACACAGATACACACACACATACACACACACAGACACAGATATACACACACACACACAGATATATACACACACAGATACACACACACACATACACACATACACACACACAGATATATACACACACAGATACACACACACATACACACACACAGACACAGATATACACACACACACACACAGATATATACACACACAGATACACACACACATACACAAACACACACACAGATATATACACATATACACACAGACACAGATATATATACACACACACAGATATAAACACACACACACACATACACACACACAGATATATACACACACACAGATATATATACACACACACAGATATAAACACACACATACACACACACAGATATATATATACACACACATACACACAGATATTTACACACACACAGATATATACACACACAGACACAGATATATACACACACAGATATACACACACACACACACACACACAGATATACACACACAGCCACAGATATACACACACACACACATACATACATATATATATATATATATATATATATATATATATATATATATATATATATATATATATATATATATATATATACACACACACACAGATATATACACACACACACACACACACACAGATATATACACACACACACACATGCAAACAAACACACAGATATACACACAGATGCACACATACACACAGATATACGCACACACACACAGATACACACACACACACAGATACACACACACACAGATACACACACATACACATACACACATACACACACATACACATACACACATACACACACACACACATACACATAGACACATACACACACACATACACACAGATACACACACATACACATACACACATACACACACACACACACATACACACACACACAGATTCAGAATGTTAATCAGATGCAACATCAGAAACTTGCCAACAAACCAATCAGCTTTTAAAAACACCTAACTGGCCACTTTATTAGAAACACTCACCTCGTACTTCCACTAACTGGCCACTGATGAGAATCTAGACGATGGCTAAGAAAAGGAAGTTCTACAGTCTCTAACAGAACACCAGCAATGTGGAGCTACAAACTGGAGGTGTTTCTGATAAAGTGGCCAGTGTGCGTGTTGCTATGTTCTGGAAATGTTCTGGAAAAGGTCATAAAGATCTGAGCGTGTTCCTCAGTAACTGTAGTTCAGGAGCCTCAGGCAGGTCGTCTCTCAGTGTGGAGCTGTATCTGCACGTCCATTCCAAAAATGTGTCCCCCGTCCAGCTCTAAGCTCTGTCCCTGATAGTGAGTACGTCTTATCAGTCTGTCCCACGTCTGCACATCCCAGAATACCCAGATCACATTCCACTGTCGGAGCAGAGAGCTCACTGGATAACCACACTCCTTAATGCTGAATGGGTGGAGCTAAACTGCTATAGACTGAATGGGTGGAGCTAAACTGCTATAGACTGAATGGGTGGAGCTAAACTGCTGTAGACTGAATGGGTGGAGCTAAACTGCTGTAGACTGAATGGGTGGAGCTAAACTACTGTAGACTGAATGGGTGGAGCTAAACTGCTGTAGACTGAATGGGTGGAGCTAAACTGCTGTAGACTGAATGGGTGGAGCTAAACTGCTGTAGGCTGAATAAAGAAAATAAACACTGACTGTTTTAGTGAATAAAATAACACCAACATCCGACCAATCAGGATTCAGCTGTTTAAATATTAAAGCTGTTCCTGGTTCAGATCTAAACAGAGTTCTAATATTAATATTATATAAATAAACATATTAAAGATATGTAATCTGTGTAGAGTGTAGATATGGGTTTGCAGATGTAATATAAAGCAGCTGAAGGTGTTTTGAAGAGTATTGATGAGCATTTAGTACTCAGGTATGAGTATTAATGAGCATTTAGTACTCAGGTATGAGTATTAATGAGCATTTAGTACTCAGGTATGAGTATTAATGAGCATTTAGTACTCAGGTATGAGTATAGATGAGTATTTAGTACTCAGCTATGAGTATTGATGAGCATTTAGTACTCAGGTATGAGTATTGATGAGTATTTGGTACTCAGGTATGAGTATTGATGAGTATTTAGTACTCAGGTATGAGTATATATAATACTCAGGTAAGAGTACTGATGAGTATTTAGTACTCAGGTATGAGTATTAATTAGTATTTAGTACTCAGGTAGGAGTACTGATGAGTATTTAATACTCAGGTATGAGTATTAATGAGTATTTAGTACTCAGGTATGAGTATTAATGAGTATTTAGTACTTAAGTATGAGTATTAATGAGTATTTAGTACTCAGGTATGAGTATTATGAGTATTTAGTACATAGGTATGAGTATTAAGTACTCAGGTATGAGTATTAATGAGTATTTAGTACTTAAGTATGAGTATTAATGAGTATTTAGTACTCAGGTATGAGTATTAGTGAGTATGTAGTACTCAGGTATGAGTATTATGAGTATTTAGTACTTAAGTATGAGTATTAATGAGTATTTAGTACTCAGGTATGAGTATTATGAGTATTTAGTACTTAGGTATGAGTATTAATGAGTATTTCGTACTCAGGTATGAGTATTAATGAGTATTTAGTACTCAGGTATGAGTATAGCTATAGACGCTCTGCTGCATTAACTACATGATAAAGGCTGAAGTTGTGTGTAAATGTAGCAGATGCGGGACCGTACAGAGGACCCGGGTTCTGATTCTGGTGGTG
>CM038707.1:52006449-52018755 GCA_021613375.1 Megaleporinus macrocephalus | reverse complement strand
GTAGTGATGGTGTTTACAGTGTTGGTGATGGTGTTTACAGTGGTGGTGATGGTGGTGTTTACAGTGGTAGTGATGGTGTTTATAGTGGTAGTGATGGTGTTTACAGTGGTGGTGATGGTGTTTACAGTGGTGGTGGTGATGGTGTTTACAGTGGTGATGATGGTGTTTATAGTGGTAGTGATGGTGTTTACAGTGGTAGTGATGGTGTTTACAGTGGTGGTGGTGATGGTGTTTACAGTGGTGATGATGGTGTTTATAGTGGTAGTGATGGTGTTTACAGTGGTAGTGATGGTGTTTACAGTGGTGGTGATGGTGTTTACAGTGGTGGTGATGGTGTTTATAGTGGTAGTGATGGTGGTTACAGTGGTGGTGATGGTGTTTACAGTGGTGGTGGTGGTGATGGTGTTTACAGTGGAGGTGGTGGTGTTTACAGTGGTGGTGGTGGTGATGGTGTTTACAGTGGTGGTGGTGGTGGTGATGGTGTTTACAGTGGTGGTGGTGGTGTTTACAGTGGTGGTGGTGGTGGTGGTGTTTACAGTGGTAGTGATGGTGGTTACAGTGGTGGTGATGGTGTTTACAGTGGTGGTGGTGATGATGGTTACAGTGGTGATGATGGTGTTTATAGTGGTAGTGATGGTGTTTACAGTGGTGGTGATGATGTTTACAGTGGTAGTGATGGTGGTTACAGTGGTGGTGGTGGTGATGGTGTTTACAGTGGTGGTGGTGGTGGTGGTGTTTACAGTGGTGGTGGTGGTGGTGGTGTTTACAGTGGTGATGATGGTGTTTATAGTGGTAGTGATGGTGTTTACAGTGTTGGTGATTGTGTTTACAGTGGTAGTGATGGTGTTTACAGTGGAGGTGATGGTGTTTATAGTGGTAGTGATGGTGTTTACAGTGTTGGTGATGGTGTTTAGAGTGGTAGTGATGGTGTTTACAGTGGTGGTGATGGTGTTTACAGTGGTGGTGGTGGTGTTTACAGTGGTGGGGATGGTGTTTACAGTGGTGGTGGTGGTGGTGGTGTTTACAGTGGTGGTGGTGGTGTTTACAGTGGTGGTGGTGGTGGTGGTGTTTACAGTGGTGATGATGGTGTTTATAGTGGTAGTGATGGTGTTTACAGTGTTGGTGATTGTGTTTACAGTGGTAGTGATGGTGTTTACAGGGGTGGTGATGGTGCTTACAGTGGTGGTGATGGTGTTTACAGTGGTGGTGATGGTGTTTATAGTGGTAGTGATGGTGTTTACAGTGGAGGTGATGGTGTTTATAGTGGTAGTGATGGTGTTTACAGTGTTGGTGATGGTGGTTACAGTGGTGGTGGTGGTGATGGTGTTTACAGTGGTGGTGGTGGTGTTTACAGTGGTGGTGGTGGTGATGGTGTTTACAGTGGTGGTGGTGGTGGTGTTTACAGTGGTGGTGGTGGTGTTTACAGTGGTGGTGGTGGTGGTGTTTACAGTGGTGGGGATGGTGTTTACAGTGGTGGTGATGGTGGTTACAGTGGTGGTGGTGGTGATGGTGTTTACAGTGGTGGTGGTGGTGGTGTTTACAGTGGTGGTGGTGGTGGTGGTGTTTACAGTGGTGGTGGTGTTTATAGTGGTAGTGATGATGTTTACAGTGGTAGTGATGGCGTTTACAGTGGTGGTGGTGGTGTTTACAGCGGTGGTGATGGTGTTTACAGTGGTGGTGATGGTGGTTACAGTGGTGGTGATGGTGGTTACAGTGGTGGTGGTGGTGATGGTGTTTACAGTGGTGGTGGTGGTGGTGTTTACAGTGGTGGTGGTGGTGGTGGTGTTTACAGTGGTGGTGGTGTTTTTAGTGGTAGTGATGATGTTTACAGTGGTAGTGATGGCGTTTACAGTGGTGGTGGTGGTGTTTACAGCGGTGGTGATGGTGTTTGTAGTGGTAGTGATGGTGTTTACAGTGTTGGTGATGGTGTTTACAGTGGTGGTGATGGTGGTGTTTACAGTGGTAGTGATGGTGTTTATAGTGGTAGTGATGGTGTTTACAGTGGTGGTGATGGTGTTTACAGTGGTGGTGGTGATGGTGTTTACAGTGGTGATGATGGTGTTTATAGTGGTAGTGATGGTGTTTACAGTGGTAGTGATGGTGTTTACAGTGGTGGTGGTGATGGTGTTTACAGTGGTGATGATGGTGTTTATAGTGGTAGTGATGGTGTTTACAGTGGTAGTGATGGTGTTTACAGTGGTGGTGATGGTGTTTACAGTGGTGGTGATGGTGTTTATAGTGGTAGTGATGGTGGTTACAGTGGTGGTGATGGTGTTTACAGTGGTGGTGGTGGTGATGGTGTTTACAGTGGAGGTGGTGGTGTTTACAGTGGTGGTGGTGGTGATGGTGTTTACAGTGGAGGTGGTGGTGTTTACAGTGGTGGTGGTGGTGATGGTGTTTACAGTGGTGGTGGTGGTGGTGATGGTGTTTACAGTGGTGGTGGTGGTGTTTACAGTGGTGGTGGTGGTGGTGGTGTTTACAGTGGTAGTGATGGTGGTTACAGTGGTGGTGATGGTGTTTACAGTGGTGGTGGTGATGATGGTTACAGTGGTGATGATGGTGTTTATAGTGGTAGTGATGGTGTTTACAGTGGTGGTGATGATGTTTACAGTGGTAGTGATGGTGGTTACAGTGGTGGTGGTGGTGATGGTGTTTACAGTGGTGGTGGTGGTGGTGGTGTTTACAGTGGTGGTGGTGGTGGTGGTGTTTACAGTGGTGATGATGGTGTTTATAGTGGTAGTGATGGTGTTTACAGTGTTGGTGATTGTGTTTACAGTGGTAGTGATGGTGTTTACAGTGGAGGTGATGGTGTTTATAGTGGTAGTGATGGTGTTTACAGTGTTGGTGATGGTGTTTAGAGTGGTAGTGATGGTGTTTACAGTGGTGGTGATGGTGTTTACAGTGGTGGTGGTGGTGTTTACAGTGGTGGGGATGGTGTTTACAGTGGTGGTGGTGGTGGTGGTGTTTACAGTGGTGGTGGTGGTGTTTACAGTGGTGGTGGTGGTGGTGGTGTTTACAGTGGTGATGATGGTGTTTATAGTGGTAGTGATGGTGTTTACAGTGTTGGTGATTGTGTTTACAGTGGTAGTGATGGTGTTTACAGGGGTGGTGATGGTGCTTACAGTGGTGGTGATGGTGTTTACAGTGGTGGTGATGGTGTTTATAGTGGTAGTGATGGTGTTTACAGTGGAGGTGATGGTGTTTATAGTGGTAGTGATGGTGTTTACAGTGTTGGTGATGGTGTTTAGAGTGGTAGTGATGGTGTTTACAGTGGTGGTGATGGTGTTTACAGTGGTGGTGGTGGTGTTTACAGTGGTGGGGATGGTGTTTACAGTGGTGGTGGCGGTGTTTATAGTGGTAGTGATGGTGTTTACAGTGTTGGTGATGGTGTTTAGAGTGGTAGTGATGGTGTTTACAGTGGTGGTGATGGTGTTTACAGTGGTGGTGGTGGTGTTTACAGTGGTGGGGATGGTGTTTACAGTGGTGGTGATGGTGTTTACAGTGGTGGTGATGGCGTTTACAGTGGTGGTGATGGCGTTTACAGTGGTGGTGATGGTGTTTACAGTGGTGGTGATGGTGTTTACAGTGGTGGTGGCGGTGTTTACAGTGGTGGTGATGGTGTTTACAGTGGTGAGGATGGTGTTTACAGTGGTGGTGATGGTGGTTACAGTGGTGGTGGTGGTGATGGCGTTTGCAGTGGTGGTGGTGGTGTTTACAGTGGTGATAATGGTGTTTATAGTGGTAGTGATGGTGTTTACAGTGGTGGTGATGGTGTTTACAGTGGTAGTGATGGTGTTTTTAGTGGTGGTGATGGTGTTTACAGTCGTGGTGGTGGTGTTTACAGTGGTGGGGATGGTGTTTACAGTGGTGGTGATGGTGTTTACAGTGGTGGTGGTGGTGGTGATGTTGTTTACAGTGGTGGTGGTGGTGGTGTTTACAGTGGTGGTGGTGGTGTTTACAGTGGTGGTGGTGGTGGTGTTTACAGTGGTGGGGATGGTGTTTATAGTGGTAGTGATGGTGGTTACAGTGGTGGTGATGGTGTTTACAGTGGTGGTGGCGGTGTTTACAGTGGTGGGGATGGTGTTTACAGTGGTGGTGATGGTGTTTACAGTGGTGGTGGTGTTTATAGTGGTAGTGATGATGTTTACAGTGGTGGTGATGGCGTTTACAGTGGTGGTGGTGGTGTTTACAGTGGTGGGGATGGTGTTTACAGTGGTGGTGATGGTGTTTACTGTGGTGGTGACGGTGTTTACAGTGGTGGGGATGGTGTTTACAGTGGTGGTGATGGTGTTTACAGTGGTGGTGACGGTGTTTACAGTGGTGGGGATGGTGTTTACAGTGGTGGTGGCGGTGTTTACAGTGGTGGTGGTGGTGATGGTGTTTACAGTGGTGGTGATGGTGTTTACAGTGGTGGTGGCGGTGTTTACAGTGGTGGGGATGGTGTTTACAGTGGTGGTGATGGTGTTTACAGTGGTGGTGACGGTGTTTACAGTGGTGGGGATGGTGTTTACAGTGGTGGTGATGGTGTTTACAGTGGTGGTGGTGGTGATGGTGTTTACAGTGGTGGTGGTGGTGATGGTGTTTACAGTGGTGGTGGTGGTGTCTACAGTGGTGGGGATGGTGTTTACAGTGGTGGTGGTGATGGTGTTTACAGTGGTGGTGGTGGTGATGGTGTTTACAGTGGTGGTGGTGGTGTTTACAGTGGTGGTGATGGCGTTTACAGTGGTGGTGGTGGTGGTGGTGGTGTTTACAGTGGTGGTGATGGTGTTTACAGTGGTGGTGGTGGTGGTGTTTATTGTGGTAGTGATGATGTTTACAGTGGTGGGGATGGTGTTTACAGTGGTGGTGATGGTATTTACAGTGGTGGTGATGGCGTTTACAGTGGTGGTGGTGGTGGTGGTGTTTACAGTGGTGGTGATGGTGTTTACAGTGTTGGTGATGGTGTTTACAGTGGTGGTGATGGTGTTTACAGTCGTGGTGGTGATGGTGTTTACAGTGGTGGTGGCGGTGTTTACAGTGGTGGGGATGGTGTTTACAGTGGTGGTGGCGGTGTTTACAGTGGTGGGGATGGTGTTTACAGTGGTGGTGATGGTGTTTACAGTGGTGGTGGTGTTTATAGTGGTAGTGATGATGTTTACAGTGGTGGTGATGGCGTTTACAGTGGTGGTGGTGGTGTTTACAGTGGTGGGGATGGTGTTTACAGTGGTGGTGATGGTGTTTACTGTGGTGGTGACGGTGTTTACAGTGGTGGGGATGGTGTTTACAGTGGTGGTGATGGTGTTTACAGTGGTGGTGACGGTGTTTACAGTGGTGGGGATGGTGTTTACAGTGGTGGTGGCGGTGTTTACAGTGGTGGTGGTGGTGATGGTGTTTACAGTGGTGGTGATGGTGTTTACAGTGGTGGTGGCGGTGTTTACAGTGGTGGGGATGGTGTTTACAGTGGTGGTGATGGTGTTTACAGTGGTGGTGACGGTGTTTACAGTGGTGGGGATGGTGTTTACAGTGGTGGTGATGGTGTTTACAGTGGTGGTGGTGGTGATGGTGTTTACAGTGGTGGTGGTGGTGATGGTGTTTACAGTGGTGGTGGTGGTGTCTACAGTGGTGGGGATGGTGTTTACAGTGGTGGTGATGGTGTTTACAGTGGTGGTGGTGGTGATGGTGTTTACAGTGGTGGTGGTGGTGTTTACAGTGGTGGTGATGGCGTTTACAGTGGTGGTGGTGGTGGTGGTGGTGTTTACAGTGGTGGTGATGGTGTTTACAGTGGTGGTGGTGGTGGTGTTTATTGTGGTAGTGATGATGTTTACAGTGGTGGGGATGGTGTTTACAGTGGTGGTGATGGTATTTACAGTGGTGGTGATGGCGTTTACAGTGGTGGTGGTGGTGGTGGTGTTTACAGTGGTGGTGATGGTGTTTACAGTGTTGGTGATGGTGTTTACAGTGGTGGTGATGGTGTTTACAGTCGTGGTGGTGATGGTGTTTACAGTGGTGGTGGTGGTGTTTATAGTGGTAGTGATGGTGTTTACAGTGGTGGTGATGGCGTTTACAGTGGTGGTGGTGGTGGTGGTGTTTACAGTGGTGGTGATGGTGGTTACAGTGGTGGTGTTTACAGTGGTCGTGGTGGTGGTGGTGTTTACAGTGGTGGTGATGGTGTTTACAGTGGTGGTGGTGGTGGTTTTTACAGTGGTGGTGATGGTGTTTACAGTGGTGGTGGTGGTGGTTTTTACAGTGGTGGTGATGGTGTTTACATGGTGGTGGTGGTGGTGTTTACAGTGGTGGTGGTGGTGTTTACAGTGGTGGTGTTTAAAGTGGTCGTTGTGGTGGTGGTGTTTACAGTGGTGGTGATGGTGTTTACAGTGGTGGTGGTGGTGGTGGTGGTGGTGGTGTTTTTAGTGGTGGTGATGGTGTTTGTAGTGGTAGTGATGGTGTTTACAGTGTTGGTGATGGTGTTTACAGTGGTGGTGATGGTGTTTAAAGTGGTAGTGATGGTGTTTACAGTGGTGGTGATGGCGTTTACAGTGGTGGTGGTGGTGGTGTTTACAGTGGTGGTGATGGTGTTTGTAGTGGTAGTGATGGTGTTTACAGTGGTGGTGATGGTGTTTACAGTGGTGGTGATGGTGTTAATAGTGGTGGTGGTGATGGTGTTTACAGTGGTGATGATGGTGTTTATAGTGGTAGTGATGGTGTTTACAGTGGTGGTGATGGTGTTTAAAGTGGTAGTGATGGTGTTTACAGTGGTGGTGGCGGTGTTTACAGTGGTGGTGATTGTGTTTACAGTGGTGGGGATGGTGTTTATAGTGGTAGTGATGGTGTTTACAGTGGTGGTGGTGGTGTTTACAGTGTTGGTGATGGTGTTTACAGTGGTGGTGATGGTGTTTACAGTGGTGGTGGTGGTGGTTTTTACAGTGGTGGTGATGATGTTTATAGTGGTGGTGATGGTGTTTACAGTGGTAGTAATGGTGTTTACATTGTTTGTGATGGTGTTTACAATGGTAGTGATGGTGTTTACAGTGTTGGTGATGGTGTTTAGAGTGGTAGTGATGGTGTTTACAGTGGTGGTGATGGTGTTTACAGTGGTGGTGGCGGTGTTTACAATGGTGGGGATGGTGTTTACAGTGGTGGTGTTTACAGTGGTGGTGATGTTGTTTATAGTGGTAGTGACGGTGTTTACAGTGGTAGTGATGGTGTTTACAGTGTTGATGATGGTGTTTTTAGTGGTAGTGATGATGTTTACAGTTGTGGTGATGGCGTTTACAGTGGTGGTGGTGGTGGTGGTGGTGTTTACAGTGGTGGTGATGGTGTTTGTAGTGGTAGTGATGGTGTTTACAGTGGTGGTGATGGTGGTTACAGTGGTGGTGGTGGTGATGGTGTTTACAGTGGTGGTGGCGGTGTTTACAGTGGTGGTGATTGTGTTTACAGTGGTGGGGATGGTGTTTACAGTGGTGGTGATTGTGTTTACAGTGGTGGGGATGGTGTTTACAGTGGTGGTGATGGTGTTTACAGTGGTGGTGATGGTGGTTACAGTGGTGGTGGTGGTGATGGTGTTTGCAGTGGTGGTGGTGGTGGTGTTTACAGTGGTGGTGGTGTTTACAGTGGTGGTGGCGGTGTTTACAGTGGTGGTAATTGTGTTTACAGTGGTGGTGATGGTGTTTACAGTGGTGGTGATGGTGTTTACAGTGTTGGTGATGGTTTTTACAATGGTAGTGATGGTGTTTACATTGGTGGTGATGGTGCTTACAGTGGTGGCGGCGGTGTTTACAGTGGTGGGGATGGTGTTTACAGTGGTGGGGATGGTGTTTACAGTGGTGGTGATGGTGGTTACAGTGGTGGTGGTGGTAATGGTGTTCACAGTGGTGGTGATGGTGTTTACAGTGGTGGTGGCGGTGGTGTTTACAGTGGTGATGATGGTGTTTATAGTGGTGGTGATGGTGTTTATAGTGGTGGTGGCAGTGTTTACAGTGGTGGTGATTGTGTTTACAATGGTGGGGATGGTGTTTACAGTGGTGGTGATGGTGGTTACAGTGGTGGTGGTGGTGATGGTGTTTACAGTGGTGGTGGTGGTGTTTACAGTGGTGGTGGTGATGGTGTTTACAGTGGTGGTGATGGTGTTTACAGTGGTGCTGGTGATGGTGTTTACAGTCGTGGTGATGGTGTTTACAGTGTTGGTGATGGTGTTTACAGTGGTGGTGATGGTGCTTACAGTGGTGGTGATGGTGGTTACAGTGGTGGTGGTGGTGATGGTGTTTACAGTGGTGGTGGTGGTGGTGGTGGTGTTTACAGTGGTGGTGGTGGTGGTGTTTACAGTGGTGGTGGTGGTGTTTACAGTGGTGGTGGTGGTGTTTACAGTGGTGGGGATGGTGTTTACAGTGGAGGGGATGGTGTTTACAGTGCTGGTGATGGTGGTTACAGTGGTGGTGGTGGTGATGGTGTTTACAGTGGTGGTGGTGGTGTTTACAGTGGTGATAATGGTGTTTATAGTGGTAGTGATGGTGTTTACAGTGGTAGTGATGGTGTTTACAGTGGTGGTGATGGTGTTTACAGTCGTGGTGGTGGTGTTTACAGTGGTGGGGATGGTGTTTACAGTGGTGGGGATGGTGTTTACAGTGGTGGGGATGGTGGTTACAGTGCTGGTGATGGTGTTTACAGTGGTGGTGGTGGTGGTGTTGTTTACAGTGGTGGTGACGGTGTTTACAGTGGTGGGGATGGTGTTTACAGTGGTGGTGATGGTGTTTACAGTGGTGGTGACGGTGTTTACAGTGGTGGGGATGGTGTTTACAGTGGTGGTGGCGGTGTTTACAGTGGTGGTGGTGGTGATGGTGTTTACAGTGGTGGTGATGGTGTTTACAGTGGTGGTGGTGGTGGTGGTGTTTACAGTGGTGGTGGTGGTGTTTACAGTGGTGGTGGTGGTGGTGTTTACAGTGGTGGGGATGGTGTTTATAGTGGTAGTGATGGTGGTTACAGTGGTGGTGATGGTGTTTACAGTGGTGGTGGCGGTGTTTACAGTGGTGGTGATGGCGTTTACAGTGGTGGTGGTGGTGTTTACAGTGGTGGGGATGGTGTTTACAGTGGTGGTGATGGTGTTTACAGTGGTGGTGGTGGTGATGGTGTTTACAGTGGTGGTGATGGTGTTTACAGTGGTGGTGGCGGTGTTTACAGTGGTGGGGATGGTGTTTACAGTGGTGGTGATGGTGTTTACAGTGGTGGTGACGGTGTTTACAGTGGTGGGGATGGTGTTTACAGTGGTGGTGATGGTGTTTACAGTGGTGGTGGTGGTGATGGTGTTTACAGTGGTGGTGGTGGTGTCTACAGTGGTGGGGATGGTGTTTACAGTGGTGGTGATGGTGTTTACAGTGGTGGTGGTGGTGATGGTGTTTACAGTGGTGGTGGTGGTGTTTACAGTGGTGGTGATGGCGTTTACAGTGGTGGTGGTGGTGGTGGTGGTGTTTACAGTGGTGGTGATGGTGTTTACAGTGGTGGTGGTGGTGGTGTTTATTGTGGTAGTGATGATGTTTACAGTGGTGGGGATGGTGTTTACAGTGGTGGTGATGGTATTTACAGTGGTGGTGATGGCGTTTACAGTGGTGGTGGTGGTGGTGGTGTTTACAGTGGTGGTGATGGTGTTTACAGTGTTGGTGATGGTGTTTACAGTGGTGGTGATGGTGTTTACAGTCGTGGTGGTGATGGTGTTTACAGTGGTGGTGGTGGTGTTTATAGTGGTAGTGATGGTGTTTACAGTGGTGGTGATGGCGTTTACAGTGGTGGTGGTGGTGGTGGTGTTTACAGTGGTGGTGATGGTGGTTACAGTGGTGGTGTTTACAGTGGTGGTGGTGGTGGTGGTGGTGGTGGTGTTTTTAGTGGTGGTGATGGTGTTTGTAGTGGTAGTGATGGTGTTTACAGTGTTGGTGATGGTGTTTATAGTGGTGGTGGCGGTGTTTACAGTGGTGGTGATTGTATTTACAGTGGTGGGGATCGTGTTTACAGTGGTGGTGATGGTGTTTACAGTGGTGGTGGCGGTGTTTACAGTGGTGGTGATGGTGTTTACAGTGGTGGTGATGGTGTTTACAGTGGTGGTGATGGTGTTTACAGTGGTAGTGATGGTGTTTTTAGTGGTGGTGATGGTGTTTACAGTCGTGGTGGTGGTGTTTACAGTGGTGGGGATGGTGTTTACAGTGGTGGGGATGGTGTTTATAGTGGTAGTGATGGTGGTTACAGTGGTGGTGATGGTGTTTACAGTGGTGGTGGCGGTGTTTACAGTGGTGGGGATGGTGTTTACAGTGGTGGTGATGGTGTTTACAGTGGTGGTGGTGTTTATAGTGGTAGTGATGATGTTTACAGTGGTGGTGATGGCGTTTACAGTGGTGGTGGTGGTGTTTACAGTGGTGGGGATGGTGTTTACAGTGGTGGTGATGGTGTTTACAGTGGTGGTGACGGTGTTTACAGTGGTGGGGATGGTGTTTACAGTGGTGGTGATGGTGTTTACAGTGGTGGTGACGGTGTTTACAGTGGTGGGGATGGTGTTTACAGTGGTGGTGGCGGTGTTTACAGTGGTGGTGGTGGTGATGGTGTTTACAGTGGTGGTGATGGTGTTTACAGTGGTGGGGATGGTGTTTATAGTGGTAGTGATGGTGGTTACAGTGGTGGTGATGGTGTTTACAGTGGTGGTGGCGGTGTTTACAGTGGTGGTGATGGCGTTTACAGTGGTGGTGGTGGTGTTTACAGTGGTGGGGATGGTGTTTACAGTGGTGGTGATGGTGTTTACAGTGGTGGTGGTGGTGATGGTGTTTACAGTGGTGGTGATGGTGTTTACAGTGGTGGTGGCGGTGTTTACAGTGGTGGGGATGGTGTTTACAGTGGTGGTGATGGTGTTTACAGTGGTGGTGACGGTGTTTACAGTGGTGGGGATGGTGTTTACAGTGGTGGTGATGGTGTTTACAGTGGTGGTGGTGGTGATGGTGTTTACAGTGGTGGTGGTGGTGTCTACAGTGGTGGGGATGGTGTTTACAGTGGTGGTGATGGTGTTTACAGTGGTGGTGGTGGTGATGGTGTTTACAGTGGTGGTGGTGGTGTTTACAGTGGTGGTGATGGCGTTTACAGTGGTGGTGGTGGTGGTGGTGGTGTTTACAGTGGTGGTGATGGTGTTTACAGTGGTGGTGGTGGTGGTGTTTATTGTGGTAGTGATGATGTTTACAGTGGTGGGGATGGTGTTTACAGTGGTGGTGATGGTATTTACAGTGGTGGTGATGGCGTTTACAGTGGTGGTGGTGGTGGTGGTGTTTACAGTGGTGGTGATGGTGTTTACAGTGTTGGTGATGGTGTTTACAGTGGTGGTGATGGTGTTTACAGTCGTGGTGGTGATGGTGTTTACAGTGGTGGTGGTGGTGTTTATAGTGGTAGTGATGGTGTTTACAGTGGTGGTGATGGCGTTTACAGTGGTGGTGGTGGTGGTGGTGTTTACAGTGGTGGTGATGGTGGTTACAGTGGTGGTGTTTACAGTGGTCGTGGTGGTGGTGGTGTTTACAGTGGTGGTGATGGTGTTTACAGTGGTGGTGGTGGTGGTTTTTACAGTGGTGGTGATGGTGTTTACAGTGGTGGTGGTGGTGGTTTTTACAGTGGTGGTGATGGTGTTTACATGGTGGTGGTGGTGGTGTTTACAGTGGTGGTGGTGGTGTTTACAGTGGTGGTGTTTAAAGTGGTCGTTGTGGTGGTGGTGTTTACAGTGGTGGTGATGGTGTTTACAGTGGTGGTGGTGGTGGTGGTGGTGTTTTTAGTGGTGGTGATGGTGTTTGTAGTGGTAGTGATGGTGTTTACAGTGTTGGTGATGGTGTTTATAGTGGTGGTGGCGGTGTTTACAGTGGTGGTGATTGTATTTACAGTGGTGGGGATCGTGTTTACAGTGGTGGTGATGGTGTTTACAGTGGTGGTGGCGGTGTTTACAGTGGTGGTGATGGTGTTTACAGTGGTGGTGATGGTGGTTACAGTGGTGGTGGTGGTGATGGTGTTTACAGTGGTGGTGATGGTGTTTAAAGTGGTAGTGATGGTGTTTACAGTGGTGGTGATGGCGTTTACAGTGGTGGTGGTGGTGGTGTTTACAGTGGTGGTGATGGTGTTTGTAGTGGTAGTGATGGTGTTTACAGTGGTGGTGATGGTGTTTACAGTGGTGGTGATGGTGTTAATAGTGGTGGTGGTGATGGTGTTTACAGTGGTGATGATGGTGTTTATAGTGGTAGTGATGGTGTTTACAGTGGTGGTGATGGTGTTTAAAGTGGTAGTGATGGTGTTTACAGTGGTGGTGGCGGTGTTTACAGTGGT
>CM038707.1:51996449-51998949 GCA_021613375.1 Megaleporinus macrocephalus | reverse complement strand
ACAGGAACAGCATCTGGATGTTAGAATATGATCTGGGAGGAGCTGTACACAGTCCCGGGCTCATGATACCTCATCCTCATGATGGAAATCATATACCCTCAGAGCAAAATGCAAACCAAGAGAGGCAGACCAACCAGAGCCACGCCCAGTAATTCAGGACCCAACAGAGCAACCTTCAGCAATACAGCACCCACCAGATCCCAGCACACCACTCCAGTAGCCACCCGATCCCAACACATCACTGGAGCACCCACCAGATCCTGGCTTGACACTGCACCACCCAGTAGAGCCCTGCCCAACACTGCAATACAGGCTCTATCCTGCCCACAACCCTTCTATGCACAGGTTGTATCTGGCGCCAAGCAACCAGACCATCCAGCCCTTGAGGAAGTGAGGCAGCTGCTCCAGCTCATCTGCAGAATAGTTGGATAATTACACGAGAGTATTAATTTAAATATTAGATTCTTAATGAATACACTTAATTATAATTGTTGTTTTCTGTTGTTTATAGCTAATAATCAATACGTAGTAGCTTATCTGGGATGAAATCTCTCTCAATCTCTTCTTGGAATATTCAAGGACTTTATTCCTCAACATTTGGTTTTAAAACTAAACATGGAATTTTTAAGATACATTTCTGACCAAGACATCATCGTATTATTAGAAACCTGGTGTAAAGACAACACCAACACTCACTGTCCCCCAAACTACAGAGAGATCCTGCTGCCCTCTCAAAAACAAAACAATATCAAACATGGTCGAGACTCAGGGGGGGTTGTAATATGGTTCAAAGACAACCTTTCACCATTTCTCTCTGAAACCAAAAGACTATCCACACATATTTGGCTGAAATTAAATAAAAATATAATCAACGGTGAAAATGACTTATACCTTTGTGCAGCTTATGCCCCCCCTCTGGAGTCTCCATACTACCCCCCTCTAGAGTCTCCATACTACCCCCCTCTAGAGTCTCCATACTACACCCCTCTAGAGTCTCCATACTACCCCCCTCTAGAGTCTCCATACTACCCCCCTCTAGAGTCTCCAGACTACCCCCCTCTAGAGTCTCCATACTACCCCCCTCTAGAGTCTCCATACTACCCCCCTCTAGAGTCTCCATACTACACCCCTCTAGAGTCTCCATACTACCCCCCTCTAGAGTCTCCATACTACCCCCCTCTAGAGTCTCCATACTACCCCCCTCTAGAGTCTCCAGACTACCCCCCTCTAGAGTCTCCATACAACCCCTCTCTGGAGTCTCCATACTACCCCCCTCTAGAGTCTCCATACTATCCCCCTCTAGAGTCTCCATACTACCCCCCTCTAGAGTCTCCATACTACCCCCCTCTGGAGTCTCCATACTACCCCCCTCTAGAGTCTCCATACTACCCCCCTCTAGAGTCTCCATACTACCCCCCTCTAGAGTCTCCATACTACACCCCTCTAGAGTCTCCATACTACCCCCCTCTGGAGTCTCCATACTACCCCCCTCTAGAGTCTCCATACTACCCCCCTCTAGAGTCTCCATACTATCAGGACTATTTCTTCGAGAGCCTTCATGAGGAAATCAGGCATTTCCAGGCCCAGGGCAATGTCCTGCTGATCGGAGATTTAAACGCCAGAACAGGCAACGAGAGTGACATCCTCGACTCTAATGGCAACAAATATATATTCAACCAAACCTCCATCAACCTCAGCACCATCAGCTCTCTGAGAAATAGTCCTGACCACGTCCTGAACAGGACCGGTAGAGAACTAGTGCACCTCTGTCCATCCTCAGGTCTGTATATCCTTAATGGTCCTTAATGGATCCGAGGAGACTCTTTAGGGAGGTTCACATACTGTTCAGCTCTCGGAGCTGGTGTAGTCGACTACGCCATCACTGACATGGACCCCTCCACTATTAGTGCATTCACTGTCTGACCATAGCTCCCACTTTCTGATCACTGTCCAATCACTGTTTACCTTAAAACAATCAGTCAGCATCAAACCATAAAACATGAGCCCTGCAGTACATTCCAGTTAAACCACACATTCAAGTGGAATCAGGACAGACAAGCAAAATTTAAATCTGCTGTCAGTTCATCAAAAATCACTAATCATATTAACAATTTTCTATCAGAATCATTTGAATTAAATCAATCAGGTATTAATAAAGCTATTACAATAATTAATAGAATATATTATAAATCTGCTAAAATTGCAGGTCTCAAATTTATAAACAACAAACCCACCAAACAGAGCTAAAGGAGGAATGGTTTGATGAAGACTGTAGAAGAATCAGAAAGGAATTAAGACAATTATCAAATCAGAAACACAGAGAACCAAACAATCATCAAATTCGATCTAATTATGCTGCAAAACTAAAAGAATATAAAAAGATTTTACGAAATAAAAAACACAAACACTATATTCAATATCTACAGAAAATTGAAAACTCTATTGACCAAAATCAATTCTGGGAACTGTGGAACAACCTGAGCAACAAAAATCCACATAA